>KI915045.1:3128283-3201295 GCA_000473445.2 Anopheles farauti
TTTCGCTAATGCCCTGGTTTGCGACGTAATGGTGCAATCTACTTATGTTTACAAATAAACTTGCAAAAAGTGACATTGCACCACAGTTCCCTTCCTTCCACACGGTCAAACATGGCAAATAGCGAAATGCAAAGCCGAAAAACAAACGAGCCAAAATGACATGACTGATTACCATTTCGGTTGGCTTTTGTTCCACCCCGTGGTGACCCGGTTTTTAATCTTTAGCCCGATGCATTCGCGCGATGCTGACGATGACAATTGAACGGCACTCAATTATCTGGCGGGTGGAACCGGAATTCGTTTTTTTTTCCCGTTCGCATTACGTTGATTGTGTTTATGCTTTTACTGCCGCATTTGATATGCCGGTGTATAATTCACATCGGGACGTACGTTTACCGTGCAGTTTTCCGTTTGTTTTTAAATGGCTCTTTTTATGTCTGTCACCGTCTGCGTCACTCATCGCTTTCCACGTTCACCGGTTCACGCCACCCTCATTATCTCAGCCCATAAAGCATTAGAACCTCGTTTCCAATAAACACCGGAAACATTTGTCTCTAAAGTGCAACATGCAGCAGCAGCAGCAGCAGTAGCAGTGTGCATTGTTCTGTTTGCTCATTCGCAAACGAAAAAAAAGACCGCCCCATGTTCACCTTTTGTCATTTATATTCGCGTCACGTAACCACGTCGAGCCAGTGAGTGAAATGAAATTTGTCGAGAGAAAAAAGTGCAGCACCCTCCATCCCACACAGATCGTTAACTTAATTAATATGCATTTAGAGAGAAATTGCATATTATCAGGGTCGGCCAGCCGTCCTCTGTCATTACCTGGTCGGTAGAGAATAGAGCAAATAAATCCACGGCTAGGTAAGAATACTGAATATTTCAAACGAACAGCTGTTTGTTCAGTTAACCAGAAAATACAAAAAAAACCCAAACGAATTGGCCTAGAAAAAAAGACCTCGCTTCGTGCCGTCTGGCAATCAGCTGGTAGTTTGCTATAATTTTGCTAAACCACACTACCACCACCACCACCACCACCACCACCACCGATGAGAATTAAGTGCGAATGTTGATGATAGGTGGAAGAAAATAAGGATAGACAGACTCGAGAAAGAAAAGTTCAATGAGCGAATGGCTTCTCCAGCAGTGAGTGTAGAACTGCTTGTTTTTTTCGAAGGAAAATTTTTAATATGATTAGAAATGATTGAATGGGAATGCATTATACAAGTGAGCAATGCAAACGAAAAAAGCACCGAAACACTTAAATTAATAAAGGTGTATTTTTTAAAAATTGTCTATATTGTATTTTTCTCACAGATTGCTTCCAATATTCCTTTCCAGTTTCCAGTTTGACACCTTTGCAAACGGAAAGCCCTATAATGCAATTGTTCTGGAAGTTTCTTCTGGCAACACACAGGAAAGATTGTAGGTTGAAAGTCGAATCAGAGAGAATTAAAATTTTAAAACACAACCACCCGCAACACCGCCCCATCCGTACACAGGGAAAACTAATCTTTACCTTTCCACACCCTCCGCCCCGTACCTCGCCTCGCTTCACAAAGAAATCAATTTGAATTTTCCGACCCAGACACCTCGAATCGGAGCCATCGTGCACAAAACAGCACACTGTTGCTAGGCCCACCGGTCCACCCGGGACGGGCGAGTGAATGAACGCGCGCTCGAAGGGTAAAAGGCTTGCCGGGGGAGCGAAAAGAGGGCAGGGTGCAATTTGAAAAGCCGGCTTAGACAATTCACTCCACAAATGGGTTGGAGAGTGGGACGGGAAGAGTGGCCACGGTGGTAGGCACGGCACGAGAAGGCGAATGGAAACAATGGAAGAAAATCGAAGGCTCGGATGGAAAGGCGAGAAAGAAGAGAAACAGAGAAACAGTTTTTCCAATAGGGTGGTTCCATCGCCACACCGGAAGAACGTGAGTATGTGGGAGAGGAGGGAGGTGCGAGTAGGCGAGGGGAGGCTAGCAAAATTGCAATAGCACAATCAACAAAATACACCCCCACAGTACACAAACACACACACACACACACACACACACACACACACACACACACACACACAGATACACATGCGCATACACGCACAAACATAAACACAATATCATTGTTGCGAGCCACAACATCTGGTCCGGCGAAGGTCTGTTCCGAGCTCGAGGCAACGTGAAGGGGCGAAAGAGGGAGGCAGGAGTGCATGAAGAGGAGCGAATCGTCTTTTGCTCAATTTACTCACCCCTACCCCCCTCTCCCTCCACCAAACCACACACTTCTCCCAGACCGAAGCCGGTGCGAGTTGAAGGTGAGCTGAGTGGAAAAGGGAAAGGCTCAGCTGATGGTGCCCGGTGTGCATGATGATGCCGGTGGTTTTGGAGCGTTCGTCCCCAGACCAACGCCGGTTCGTTGGATGAGCTCCACTTCGTCTCTTCGTTGTTTGAAATAAAAAGCAAAAAAAGCACACACACAAACACATACACAACGCTGGTGCCGGGTCATGTCACTTTAGCCGAGTGCTGAGAGAAGCGTGGAAAACACGTTGGGGAGGCTTTTGGGGTTGGGTGAATGGTGATGTTGGCCCACACTATTCCACCGCTCTTCCAAACATACACACACACACACACACACACACACACATACACACCATGGCTTCAGGTGGCTTTGTAGTTTCTGCAGCCAAGCCTAGCAAACGCTAGTTTTCGCTTGCTGTTGCTAGGCGAACGACGACTTCGACGTTGATGATGATGATGATAGTGAAAAACGTGCACGAGAAGGTGAAAAACAGCTGATGGATAGCTGGCCGGTTCGGGCTAGGTGTGTGAGTGAGAGGGTGCAGGTTTGATCGGTACACGAGTAAGAGTAGCAGGCCATGAAAACATATAGAACCGTTTTTTTAACAGAGCTTTCTAGTTGCTCCTTTTTTCTGGTCATTTCGAGAAACAACACTTATTGTGAGCATTTGTGAATAATTAACTCTATATTTATGCTTTCGGGAGGCGATATGAGAAGAACGTTTTAAATTAACTCTCTAAAAACTATGATAATGTTAGAAAATATGACAAAATTTCTTCAACATAAAATGCTCTTTCACAAATTATGCTTTAATTCAATGATAGCTAATGTGTCTCACAGATCTTTTATTATATTACCAAATTAAATAAAAATTATATCATCAAAAACTCACATGAATTTTTTCTACTCAAATTTTCATCTTTTGTATTTTTTGCTTTTGTATGAATAAATTATTATTTGCTCCGTTATGGTTATACTTTTGATTGATTGTTTTTGAATAATAAAAGAATAATAATATTGCTCCGATTTGTATCACCAATGATTGCTTATGTACACATTTTATGGCTTTATTAATTATAAATCGTTTACTGCACTGGTGCAAAATATTTTCTTATGAGTTTTACTTTAGTAACGTTTCATCTATTTTTGATACAGAACCCCTTTCACTCCCTTTGGATCCTCCATTTGACTCGCACTGTGATGCGTGCCTTGGCCGTTGTTACTAGCAGATGCTTATTAATGATGCATCAACGAACCGCCAGCTGCACACCTGTGAGCTAGTTTTACGTTCAATTTTATTACGATTCATTACGCTGATTGCAATACACTTGTCCGTCAGCAAGGACAAAAGGGCCCCGTCAGTGGGGAGAGTGCAAAAATTGCACATATCTGTCACCGGTCAGCCTACCGGGCTGTGGTTTGAGCGCCCGGTGCATCCATGTACATGCACAAAACACCAAACGAGCGAATGTGAAGAGGAGAAACAATCGATGCTAAATAATTCACACACACCCACCCACCCACTCGACAGAGAGAAGAAACCGCCAGCCAAACCGGGCCAGCCGGACGAGCCCGGGCTTCGATCGATATCTCGAGGCACGGTGCGCTTTTCGGGCGGGTGGCTTTGGCCTACAAAATGCAAAGCTTCACCGCAGCCAGTACGGCGATAAGGTAAACATAAAATCAGCTTGCTTTCGAACAACTCGTCTCACTCTTCTTCTTGCCCACTCGCTGAAGATGTCCTCCATTACCACCGACGCCGCCTTTCCTTACATCTTTGACCGCCGAGACAGTGGGCACGTTGTCAAAAGTGTCGTCAGCCTATCACTTTTATGTCATGTTTCGAGTGACGTGCCTGCGGCGGTACGATGCCTGTACGATGGCGGCCCGTCATCGGCGAGGGGAGGGCTTGCTTGGGCTCCCGATGGGGAGACCGCTGTCATCGCGGGTCATCGACACCAAATGGCCGCAGCTGTGGTGTGAGCGCGTACGAGTGTGTGTGTGTGTTAAAGCCCCCCCCCCTCCCCCCCAAAGGAGAGGGTTGTCTCTTCATGCCTAGACTTTATGCCAGCTTCTGTATGGCGTGAACTCCGGTCGGCTGCTCGTGCGATGCACCGTTGCGCTGGGTGAGTGAATTTAAATAAAGTTTAGGAAAACAGCTCGAGCCGTTACGACACGCGTTGCCGATTGGGGATGAGCGGAAGCTAGCGGCGGTGGTGGTGGTGGAAGCTGGGAGTGGAGACCTCTCCACACATTGTGGTGTGAGTGCAAGAGATAAAGAAAGAAGTATGCTGCTACCATAATGCCTAATGCAGATAAAAGTAAACCATCGCTGTGGTTCGACAAAAGAAGCAAAAAAAAAGGTTTCTAGAGTCGGTGGTGGTGACCTCGATTTCCACTCGCCAACTCGCTTGTGTTAACGATGTGCTACGGTTCACATTATTCTACTCACAATTTATATCAACTTTGAGCACATTCATCATCGCATTAACGTTTGTATGATTTGAAGACTTGTAATTAAATACGCATTTTAGTTTTTATTGTTAAAGTACTATCACCATTATTGTTTTTAGTTCAAAACTTTTTCATATTTTCATGTTTTAATCAAGCAAACAGCATGATCAATTTTAGGAAAAGAAAATAAATTCAGAAGCGTCTTATTCAATTCAAAAAATATTTAAAATTAACTTGAATGAATGAATAAATGGATAAATATCATGAATGCATTTCGTTTTTTTGGTAATAAACTATTATAGGAATACTAGTTACGTTAAATACACGATTACTAGTTGCACTAGGACCTCAAAATTGTTTTATTTAGCCTCCATTTTATATTTTCACAAATTTGTCTTTAGCAATCGGACAGTTAATAAAGCTTTCTTTTTATTGTTTCGCCTGCTGAAACCTTTGCCGTACACAAGACTAGCGAAACATGGAGATGAGCCCCTCCTCTCCTCCCCCAATCTCCTCTGCTGGTAAGGTTGTAAAAGCAGCGCTATCGAGACAACGACACACACCGACAATTGCATCACCATATCCGGGACACTTTCTACACGCCACTCTTCTTCAGCTCCCAACTCCCCAAAAAAAGAAAAAAAAGCAGCTCAACAATCAGCTGACCCCGCGCGCTTGTCGCTTCGGGTAACAATGTGGCACGATACGCTGTGGCTGTGTTGCCTCGTTTCGTGCTTAGTCCCTCCCACCATCCCACCCACCGCGGGTCCGAACAGCCGAATCAATTATTCAACTCGCAACGGTCGGTAATTTAGCGAAAAGTGTACGAACATGAGGATTTGTGTACCGGCTACGTACCCCGGTTCCACTCCACACCGGCCGGCTTTCGGAAACATCTTACTCCCACCTCGAAACCCCCACCATCCCCTCCCACGACCGGGGGCAAACGAAACCGAAACCGACCGGCCGGCCGGCTGGTTTGCCGGTCAGATCACCCCAAAGTGGCCACGGGGAAATCGGGGCCATTGAACCGTGACGAAAAGAGAAAAAAGTGTTTTTTCATGTGTATGTCTGTGTGTGTGTTTGTGAACCAAGCTGTCTTTTCAACGCTCGATGGTATCTATTGAAGGTAAAATGGTCAGCGATGTGGAAAATGTGTCGAAATAAAAACATTTAGTAACCATTAGAGATTGCAAAAAGAGGAGGAAAATATTGTTGAAATTTCAAGCATGAATACAGTTAGAACAAAAATCCATTTAAAATTCAAACTACATTATTGAAATTAATTCAGAAAACAATGCAAAAGGAATACTTATAATAAATTGTTCTCTTTTACTAGAAACTTTCAACTACTACATGAAAGCAAAAGTAGAGCGTATTGGATTCAATTCCCGTGGAACATTTTCCTCTGCCTTCAATTTCGTTTGCAACAAACTACAAAACACAAGAAAAAACTGTAGCCGGTTTCGAAATGAAGTGCAAAAGTCTAACCAAATCACCATCTTCATCAGCACCAGCGGTGGAGCGTGATGTTTTTTGCTTCTTCATTTTCCGGTGCGGCGAGGTTTCCCTGGCTTCTCCACCATCGGAAGCTGATCTCGGGTAGAGGGACCGGGAGAGAGAAACCCAAATGAGGGGAAGCCGTTTTCCGATCGGCTAACGGCTCAACTCAGCTGACCTCCAAAGCACAGCACACGAGCGAAATGGACGTCGCCCAAGCTTGGAGCGAAATGGACTGGGTTTCTGGGATGATATTTTTTACTAAGTTTTACCAAAAAGTACACCAAACCCATCCAGCGCCGATCTCGGTGGCGGTGGTCTTTTTCGGCATGTCATCAGGCGCGTCTTCACTTCCTTCTCTCTCTCTCTCTCTCTCTCTCTCTCTCTTTCCTCCGCACACTGACGCCGGCGTAGTGATTGATTGACTTTGAAAAGCAAAACCTGACCAACTTTGCCAACACGACGTACAGATTTGCCAGACAAAGACCGAACCCAAAACCGAACGGAAAAGGAAATTGGACCATCAGCGAGTGAAATAAGAAAAAAAAAACGGCAAGCACACAAAACAAGCTGAAACGAAGCTTGAATCTCGAACCGGTTTTGCGAGGCTCCCACTCTGGAGCATGATACGGCAAAGCTTGCCGTGGAGGTGCCTAAGGGCACCAGCGGAGGATAAAAAAACGCAGCCATCGCTGATCATCGCAGCACTAAACAGCTTCTGTGGGGATGACTTTTTTTTTGCTCCTCCAATTTCGCTCGACGGGTGACACCATGCGGATGACACACGTTTTAATCGATGGTACATATATGCTCCGAAGCGGACCAACATCACAAGCTGATTGAAAGCAAGCAGACGTGTGGTTGTGTGTTTTTTACTTGCTCATTTTGCTTCTTTTTGTACTGGTTCACAGCATCGGAAGACTTTTTATTGGGTTGTATAGGAATCGAATCATTTCGCACTGGAGAGTTTATTCAATTGATCGTTGGTTTATTTTTGAACTTTATGCAAAATTGTATGCGTTTGATACGCAGAGTATCCCCGAAGAAAATATTAGCTCCTCGGGGACTAATTCTGTTTCATTTGTAGTTACTCTTAGACCATTCACCAACTGATACAAACCGTCCTCTGCGAGGTAAATCAAAATGTTTTTTTCTCATCCACTTAATTTAGTCCAAGCATCATCGCGTCTAACGATTATGTTTTTTGCTCCTACTGTGCAAGATGTTATCATATTGAGCGTTTAGTGGAGCTTTCTGGGTGTAAAATTTCCAGAAAGGACAGGAAGTAAGACATCACGCTGGGACGCCAGCTGGACACACCGAAAATGAAACTAAACAGGCTGGAAAAGTTTCGCCAGTTCGTGTGCTCACGCGCCGGAGTCAATGTTGTACGAGAAAACATAATCATATGCTCACCCACCGTGCTCATGCTGGGCCGTTCGGACGCGACAACTACCTGCTGACTGAAGCCATCGAAACCTGCTGGGAAGCGAAGGAAAAAGGAAACCAATTAATGCAATATTAATGAACAATGATACACATTTTCGTAGGAACCGAGCGATGTACCATGCAAACGATTAGAATCTTGTTGTGGAAACCCGACCACATGAAACAACGCTGCCGCAAAGAACTCCCGGGGCGAGATTAAAAACGATCGAAAAATGATAAACAAAAACAACAACAAACACTCCAAAAATTGGGAATGAATTTTCCTTCCCACTACGAACCGCTTTACAGACCGAAGGAATTTCCCTGTCAGCCCAAAAGTGGTGTAAATTATTCGTACCTGTGGGTCGGATTCCACCCGTGGTCACCGTGGTGCAATGTGAAGCGAGCCGTTCCCTGTGTTTGGGCGGCCAATAAATTTTCCCCACATTTTCCCCCATCTACCAAGGGCATCTTGTTAACTGTGGCAAGCTCATGCCTCTGGCGTCCACGACTGGATGCACCCGCAACACGGTGGCCCGTGCCCGTATGTTAATTGGAAAATTTATGGCCTTTCTTTCGGTCACCACCCAACCTGACATAGGATCGGTTACTGGGGTAAGGGAGGAAAGTGGAAAGAAACGAAAGTAGACAAGAAAAATGTACTGTTTTCGGGGATGTGAAATAGTGACTTTCTGGTTGAAAAGTTAGTTTTTGCTGTTGTGAAAAGTACCGAGAGCTTTAAGCAGGTTTTCTTATATAATTGTTCGAATGATTGTCATTACTTTTTCGGACAAAAAGGATCTATTATTAACAATAAAATGTATCCAAAAAATATCAAATGTGAGAATAAAATTATTGATAATCATTTACCCAGATGAAAATAGCACAACGCATAATTTTAACAGACACTCAAACATCGTTGCTATTTAAATCAAACAATGCTATTTAAATCAAAAGATTGTATATCCAATGGATCTTTCTCATACCCATGTATTCTATGAACCTTCACTCCTAATGATCCTTTCAGTGCAGCTCCACTTTTCCGATCTTTTCCACTCTCTGCTGTCTGTTCGTTTTGAATGCATTCACGCTGCTGAATGTCTGTAATTTAATCGTCATTAAAAAACGAATCGATGCACTTAAAAAAATGTTCAAAAAATATACCAAAGCCTGCAGTACCCTTCATTTTACGCCGATAACCCTTCATCAACGGAAACGTTATTCATGCGTGCGATCATTTTACGTTCATTTCAAGGTGCTTCTGTTGTTACGTGCGATGTTTTAGAAAGGGGAACCGAAAAGTGAGGTAAGAGGAAAAAAACCCGCTCTGGGCTCATGCATTTGGCTTTTTATCGGTTTTTAATGGGATGTTCTTGCATTACATACATTTGAATGGAATGAAAAGAAGCATCCTTGCGGAGCAAACGTTTATGCTTTTTTGTGCTTTAAAATCCTTTTCGTACATTATTATGGGAACGAATCGAAATCCTGATCGATTTGTGTTCGCATTCAATTAAAACATTTCATTGCTCGACCTTTGATCACATCATAAGAAAAAAAAGGATTGAGCTGATGTAGGAGGAGTGCTAGTTTTCTGCTTACTTTCTCACGAATAAATATCCCATAAGTTTCCTATTCTTATTACATGCAGCACGGAATATGGGAAAGAAATTTGATGGAAGCTATTTAACATAAATATTTCAACACCATCGCAAACGAGACGTTGAATTATTGAGCCCCGATAAACAATGGGTACCTTGTTTTTCATAAACTCAACAAGGAAAGGTCCAATTGCAGTTGCACGTCCTTCGCCCGTAGCAGCGAAAGCGAAACGGAACGAAAATCCCGACCCGGCTGGAAATACCTTTCCAATCTCTGATCAAACAGACGCCTTCGTGCATAAATAACACCTCTTCGCAGTGGGGGAACGAAAGAAAAACAGCATACCTGCACGACTCGCTACATGAACCTCGGTCAAACTGCATCGAAATGATGCAACGATTCGTAAATAGCCTGACCCCGAGGTGGTGGGGGCCAAAGAATCGTGTGGTGTGCGTGTGTGCACGGACTTATCGATTATCACGAAACTGCCTCGCCATCCCCGAGGAGCTGGCGTCATCCTCATCTGCCTAAAAATATCCTTTGCGTGCCGATTGCCGGAGTAATTGCAGGCTTGTTCGAGATCATCGGTGCTGGCCTGCAAGGCTGCACTTGGTTCGCACTCGGTACAATTTATTTCTGCGTCGTGAGTCAATCACGCCCTGGAAAGGTACAAGAAGACGTCAAGCAGCAGATGACCTTAACGGCCTCGACTTACACAGGGCCCTTGCCTGCCTTTGGAGGAAAGTGGTGCTGAGAACAGGTTGGCTGATTGCGCCAATTAAATTTTTGAACCTCTTGCCTCACGAAGGGCGAAAGAGGGATCTGGTGGGATTTTCTGTTCAAATCGCGTAAACAGTAACTCTTTTTCATTTTCAAACAGTCTTATACAAGTTTCTGTTTTCTATTCGTACCAATTTTACGACCGTATTATTGACGACTCACTGTGAGCTAGTTCGGCATTCGACCCTTCGTATTTAATGGCGGCCTTAGTAAGGGACATGGTATCGTTTAACAAGTAGCTAAAAAACCTCTGAGTCTAAAAAACTGCTCTGTGTGTGATTTACTGAGGCCATAGATCATGGCCAGATTCGATCGTGATAGTTTCGATCTTGTAACGACCCAATTTTAGTGTTTTTTCATCTCACATGTCTGTAGGACGACATACCATTTAAAGATTATCTAGCAACGTGAACTTCACCATTAAAAGAACCAAACCTTCGTGTGTTTCGTTGCTATGGGCAACGATCGTGGAGAATCTCTTCGCTAGAGAGCAAGTTTATGGCCCTCTGTAAATCATTTGGTATCATCGCATGTTTGAAATAAAAAAAGTCTGTGAAATGAAATTCTTTAATAAAAGGATTTTCTTCTCCAAAAATAGTGAAGTTTGGAAAAAAATTGATGTTTTAGACTGACTAAAGCCACATTGAAATTAAATGATGAATAAAACAGATGAATGACAGGTGAAGTACAAATATACTTAGATATAGTAAATTTAAATATACTTAGAGATAAAAAAGCTCATGAAATCAGTATAAAAAATACTTTACAGTAAATAAATTGACCTACAAATGTAGTATTTATGCATTTTCCAAAAATAAACAAAAACTAAAAACATCCTAAAACAACATTGTAATGAACGCTCACAAAACACCGTCGACTATTTTAAGAAAAAAACGAAACGAAAGCCCTTTTCAAAGCTAACCCCAGTTCAAGCCTCCTGCGCTATTATAGTGAGCCGGGCTCTTATGGTTTAAATAAAACATCACATAAGTACGGTTTCGGCAGCGTTAAGCATGACATGAAGGAAACGTCGTTAGATGCCCACACCGTCGCACACCCGTTCGGTTGGATGAATCCGCCCGTCCGAGCCTTTTGTTGCAACATTGTTGTGCGAAAAGGACCTCGCTTCAAAGGACCCCGCTCCTTTTTGACGACGGTTTGTTGGATGGTTGTATTTTTTTGTCCTAGCTTTGCTTTGTTTTTCGCAACGCTCTCCCCAGCCAAACCCACGTCTCGTCCCATTAGCGAGATGGTGGCACTACTCGTCCCTAAAGTGCAAGTGCATTCCGACGCGAGGAGTACTTCCTTTGAGAAGTTTGCTCCATTATGCAACCCAACGACAGCGAACAGTCGCACTATCCACCGAGAAGCACACGCGACCGTATTCGCTCTCTTAACTGCAAGGGGAAGGCGGCCAACGGCACAGCTCAAAAGTGGAAGACACACACACACATGGGATGCTTTCCAATTCTCAAATTGGTGGTGTCGGAGTCGTGTACCCTCGGTCGGACAATGGAATGGAACGGAGGGAATGGAGTCAGAAATCAGGGACTACAATGTTTTGCCGTTCTGCAACACCGATGCAAAAATACGTACGTGGTGCGCGCGTGAGCCATTTATGGATAAGTAATAGGCGAGAAAACAATGGAAAAGTAATACGGCTGTTGGTGCGGTGCTGCCCGCAGGTGCATGGGGTCATGTTTTCCCTCCAGGTACTGGGGAATTTTCCCCTCACTCCCGTTGTACGGGCTACAGTGGTTGTCCAAAATAGTGCACTATTTTAAATTTTAGTGTACTATTTTAACATGATCGAAAAGGGCTGTAAAAGAAAATTGAAATAATGCTTCATTAGTGTTACAATATGGTAATATTTAATCGATGTCTTACTCAAGAGCCAAATAGAAAAATGTCTTAAATTTTTGGAACTGTAACTCGTAAAGTGTGCTTCAGTTTCAGTCAAGACAAGATAATGAGCGAGATTTAAATAAATAATTAATACTATTTTAACCACAGAAATAAATTTTCACCATCTATTTTTCTTACTCATCACTGTAGCGTTCGTGTCGATGGAAGTGCCATTACATGAGTGCAATTGTATCGACAGGAACATGCATCAACCGCAGGCACATGCCACCGCCACAGCCGGTCCCGGGTGGGATGGGTTGTTGTACTTAAAACACCCACCACATTCACATTGTCTCCGTGCAAAACCTCCCCGAGACGCGTTCCATTATCCATCGATCGAGATCGGCTTGTGAGGTGAAAATTTACCCTCCATAATATTTACCAGTTCCCCTCACCTCTCCCAACCCCCCCTCGCCCCCCTACCTACCCCCTAGAACGCATCACCATCGCAGTAACCAATGCAACACGTTCGATTGTGGAACCGTTTCCCTTCCGAAGGGATTTTCTTGCAAACATAGCGCACAAGGCACGAGCACGATGGAGTATTAAAAACACTCGCATTGATGCAATTTGCAACAGTGTGTAAAATGCATCCAATTCAAACGAAACAAAGCAAATAAAAACAAAAACAGCCATGGTAAAGATAAAAACGACAACTTCCGACAACTGCAACGAAGGCGAAGGATAGCACAATCACAACGGCGTAACGGAGCACGTGAAATGGTTTTGGTTACAAAATCGAAAAAAAAGGAGAAGCAACGGAAGCAACAGCAAGGCGCACCGTGCGCGAAATGTAAATAACGACATTGTTACAAGGCTGCTTACAATCGGGCTCAAAGCGAAATGTAAAAAGTAAACACACGGGATCGTCCGTTGCGCGAAGGATGGAAAGGATTTCGTATTTTCTTTTTCCTTTTTTGTTTTGTTGTGCAATAGAAAATGGAATCGATGTAACAGGGAAGATTTACTTACTGTCTATTAGATCCGCTAGATTGTATGCCACCGGATTGCAATCAGGGAGTGCTGGCATGGCTTGGGGCATTGATATCGGATTTAAATTGCTTTGCGGTGCATCTGGTGCAATCTGAAAGTTTGACCTATTACTGAGATTTTTTTATCGAAACATCTTTATTTTCAAAGACACACTCTTGAATAGCATTTTATGAACATCGTACTGAAAAACTTTTTTTAGTAAAAGTTCAATCCTGAAGCCCTTCAACAGCAACTAAATCAGAAAGAACCCCTTTCCGATTATTTGTTGAGGAAATAAAATTCAAATAAACACGATACCATTCCTCCACCCCTTCGTCGTATCTGTTGCATTTCAGTTCCCCGCGCGGACACCAGCAATTATGGGTCTTTCGAAATGGATTATGCATTCGACGCTTAACTGGACGACTCGAGGAGTGCAACCGACACCAAGCGGCACGTTTTTATATGTGTGTTTGATGGATCAGAAGTGGTGGAGCAATTTCCCTTTCCAGCCAACCGAGCATGTAGTTGGCAATAATTTTTTTCTCCACTTAAAAACCGGCACCGTGATTGGCAAGTAGGTGGGTCAAAATAATTTAACTAACCCAAGCGTTCCGAATGGGTCCCTTCGCCATTGCTAAAGAGTGACCCGTGTGCTCTAAACTTCCAGTGATGGATGGGGTGCATAAACAGCTGCATAAGCAGCAGCAGCAGCAGCAGGGTTCGAGGATGATGGGTTGGGCAGTCGAGATCGAGTGGATTTTACCGTCGGTCCTGAACAAGTGTCACAGTGCTGCTTGTAGTTTTGCTGCAAGAGGCTTCCAATGAGAACACTTGTAATACAGCTTGAAACACTACGACGTCTACGACATGATTGTTATTGCATTGCGAAACGTATTATTGTCTGCGCTTTGGAAAACTGGCCTTAGACGTGCGTTGGAAGAACCTTAATAAAGGACAACATTAAAAAAAAAAACAAGTTAAATATAAATGTAACAGAAGGCTTAACAAGATTGTAAATATAACAGAAGAAAACCCAAATTTGACAAAATATTCTCAAAAAGTAGGCTAATCCAAATGAGCCTGGATGCGGACGGAATTGTTTTTTTTTCTTCGAATGTTTGCATTCTCACTGTCCAAAATAAAACCTATCCATCCCTGGTGATCCCACTGACAGATTCTCGGGAAAACTCGTCCGCTTCAAAATCGTTGATCTGTTATTAAAGGCTCATGTGAACGAGGGCCCAACAAAAAAAAAGCGTGCAAAAAGGAAATTTGTTGATCCTTATTTGTTGAATTTGCTTCCCTTTTCTTTACAACGTGACAGAAAAGGCGGAATAAAACAGGAATCAATCAATCCCTTCTTATTTGCCAGCTTACATGCTCTCCCCGGGCAGATAGCGAAACGGACCCGTTTCGTGAGCGAGGATATTTAAATAAGCATACTACCGCCGGAAAGGACAGCCGATTTGATGAGCGATTGACAGATTTCAAAGTGAAATGGATCCTCGTTTAACCGGACGTACGAAGCCGATCGGGAACGAGTCACGCGGCCAGCGAAGTAAGCAAATCCCTATCGTAGTAAAGGGAAGCAACCGGTTCGACCCATTGCGACCCGCCTGAAATGGAAAGGAAATTGATTTCAGCTTATTTCAGGGGATTACTGTCCTGTAGCCCTTTTCTCTTACGGAAACCTTCTAGCAGGCCCGGTGCACCACTTTGTGTATGTGTGAAGGATCAAAGTAATGGATATGAGAAGAAAGGAATCTGCTTCCGATAAAAGCTTGTCTCGCTTCGGAAGTATATTGCACGTTGGTCATTTGGCTGGCGAGAAACTCCGTACGCGAAAGCCTCTAAACGGCTGGAAATAGATCGAAGCTTGTAATGGTAACCGATGTAGGCTTGGGCAACTGCACCGAGAAGGTAGGACTTTACTCTTCTGATGTTCCTTTAATCATTACTAATTCCCATCTCACATATCGCCACGACAACGAGTTGCAAGAGCTTTCATCAGCGAAAGCGATGCTGCAATTTCCCTTCCAGCACGAAGGCACAAAGATTCACTTTGTGTAATGACGACGTTACTGCATTGTAGCTTTGTTTCTCCGTTTGAAGGAATATAGTAATAAGCAAAGGAGTAGCGTTCAGCTAGGAAAAGTGGCGAGTGGTTATTCATTTGTATTAAGAGCAGCAAGGGGCATTCGAGTGCTTTGATCCATGTTTTTACTAACCATAAGACAGGTCTCGGCACTGTCAGCAGGATATGCGACATTGTTAGCAGGACCAGGATATTGTATTGTATACTTTTCAAAGGGGAAAGAATTTTCAATTATGAAATAGGTCGATTTTTATGCATTTTTATAGCAAAACAGCTCTTTACACATTTTATATTTTAAATACAGTTGTTCCAAGATCCCTACAGATTCTTTCGTGGTGTGTAAGACACGTCTGTAGTCGTTGGATTTCAATTTGCAACTGTTTATTAAACGTTCATTTGGTTACATGAGTTCATTTCAATTCATTGTCGTATAATTCATTGTTCTTTATAATTCATCTTAACATCTAAACTATTCCTACATTTTTTTCTGCAGTTGTCAGTTGTGGTTATACAACTTTTTATTGTTTCTTTTACATGATTATATGTTCTATGTCAGGATGTCCTTTATTGCTTACAAAATACTGAACTGCCTGATGCAATGCTTAACCTCTTGAGCTATGGTACATCACTTTTCCCAGCCACGATTCCCCCGGATATCCGTCAAACCATTCATTCTCCTGGGTTTATCCAGTTGCATCACACCGATCACGAAACGGGGGGAAAATTTAGAAGCACACACACACACATGAAAACAAAAGAAGAAGCCAAAATCAAAACGCAACGTGCACGTACAAGTTGATTGCGATGCACACCCTCGGGGCGTCAAACGTGAAGCGAACCGCCCGAGTGTACGGAGGGTTGGGTACTTAAACAAAACCCCCGGTGACTTTCAGACGCGCACAATACAGAGACCCGTTGCAGCGAGGGGTCGAATTGGCGAGACCGGTCGCGGCTGTCGCGGGACGCACGATTTGTGTAGTTCCACCTTTTTGACCCCATGCTGTCTGTGCGAGCGAGTTCCCTCTGACTGCGAGCACACATGCTCAAAAAAAAAAAAAAAACTAGGGCTCCTTTATTCTAGCGAAAGGACACGCTTCCGACACTGCACACAACAAACAGTGTCAACATGGTCACTCATCCGCACGCCGGAAGCACAGGGCGCAGGGTGGATGGACGGTAGGTTCGGCCAAAGTGCAGCAGCACAGTGCAATAAAGAAGCTACGGTGCGATGGGGGAAACGGCGAGGGTGGATGGAAGCCGCAACGCATCGGGACGGCACGGGTTGGTTTGATAAGTGTGAGTAAATGCTTATACTTTGCGAAATACGGCAAGTTTGACATTTCGGCACGCCATCGCCCGTCCTGGGTGCATGGCGAAAAACACGAATAGGTGAATCGAAACGTTTTGCAGGCCCGAGACAATATTACAATTTATTACAAATAGTTCTCACAATTTATATGATTATCAATATTATTTTTTCGTTGGAATTTTATTTGAAAATTGATATAAATTTACAAATTATATTGTTTCTTATTAAATTTTATTCGCTTGGGTCTGATTATTTTTTTATTGATCATAATTGATTTAGATTGATTTATTACTAATAGTTCTCACAATTAATATGATTAACAATATTATTTCTTTGTTGTCATGCCATTTTTTGAAAGTGATTTAAATTTTCATATTATCTTGTTTCAAATTATTATTTTTGATTTGCTTGGTTCTGCTTATTTTATAAACGATTATAATTGATTTTGTTTTAAACCCAAAATGTATACCCTAATCAGATTACTATGTTTTTATACACCAGGCTTTCATTTAGCCTTAGACAAAAGTTGATCATAACAATTTGTATTATTCAACTTTTCTCTTCATTTCACTTTGTTTCACTTAATTTTATATTTATATTTTCTGTCTCTTTTCTAGATTCTACTCCAAAATGAAATAATAACATACAAAAAGTTCCTGTAATTTGTACTTAGAGACAATTTGTTAAACCCGTTTACTGACGTATCCTCCCTGCGTAACCTGTGCCGGAGCCGCATGGGCTCGGCGTGTCCGGGGGGTAGGAGGCCTCTTCAAAAACCCACTTCAACCGGGCACTGCACAGCAATTGCAGTAGCGCACATGCTCGAGCACACCCGGAAGGTACCCGATGAAAGGCTCCCAGTGCGCACAAATAGCAGCAGAAATGAAATACAGAAGAAAGAGCACACACACACAAAAAAAACGCGCACACACACACCGAGCGGACGGCAAAAGTGGTCGGGCCCCGGCAACAGTGCTTCATTTACGTGCCTTTTATGTTGTTGCACCTCGGCAAAGCCCAGGTCCGGAGTGCCGGAGTTGCCGGTGGATTGCATAAATGGGGCCCTGCCGGTAAAGAGCCGGGCATGGTTGGGCTTGGCTGTCGGTTTGTCGTAACTGCATCCATCCCGAACGACACTCCCGGGCACACGGTGCGAGGCTCTGGAAGGTGGCCGTGGCTTTAGGCCACGGGTCTGTTGCTAGGCTCATGATAAAGTGCACCTAATGATGGCTGTGATGACGACGACGACGCCGACGACGACGCCGACGACGACAACGACACACCCTTCGCCCGGGCAGACGGGGTTCTATTGCACATTAGAACCTCGAGCCGAAGAACTGGCAGGCCCCGTGTGCCATGTTGCGGGTTCGTGTTGTATGGCACGGCCAACATGCAACATGGCACAAACCGTCCCGCAGTGGGAGGGGTTGGTTTCGGAATCGATCCGGACGAGAAACGTGAGCATTAGACGACCAGGCACGCATACTGGACAGCCCGGGTGTCCATGAAATATCGCCTGGAAGCTTGTTCTCGCATTCTCGGCACGACCGTTCCACCCCGCCTCCCCCCGGGTTTCGGTTCCAATGGTTCCTAAACGCTGCACAGTTTGAATTTTGATGAACTTCGATGCAAAAAACCGAATGTTGCAACAGCCCGCGTGTACCCACGGCGAGACGAGGCCGGCAATTTGTGGTTTCTTGCTGGACTGAGAGCAGAAGGTAGGTGAGTGCGTTTCGTTAAAAGCCGTTTGCTGGAGTGGTGTGTGCTGGCCGCAAGTTCGTTTCTATCCATTTTGTATCTGCTCAGCGCGAGGGGAAGGGTTTCAAATGCACTTCATAGCTGATGCGATGTGACATAGGAAATGATAGGTGGTTGAAGGAGCTTTATTTTGGCATTAGAAACAGGGGTTCATTTCGAAGTTTAGAATGGCCGTTCAATTGAGATGCAGATGAGTTTTTTTCCGTCTTAAATGATGACCATAGTTGAGAGGAAACGAAAATCAAATCGATTCGAGCATTTCATTCCCATGACATTAATTTAAACATGTTTTCATTTGTTTCTTATACATGAAAATTTGTGGTACAAATTTGTCAAATAATTGATCCTGGCAATTACATTTTGTTATGCACCATAAGAACTTAAAACGGGGTGAAAACTAAAGTATTTTAACTTTCTCATAAATCTTTTGTTGTTCTTTGGATCTCAACCATAGCGTCCTTAACATTTCGAAAACAGTGTTTCTCACGATGGAAAACGAAAAGCAGACTTTTTTAACAGACCACCCCGGTTGTCAAAACCGACGGAAACAATTTCACACTCAATATGGAAACAATTCAAACACACGAAGCATGTTTTTTTATGAGTATGACCTCTTCTCCGCTTTAAGTGGGAAAAGCTATCGATAAATGAAAAAGAACATCGAAATTTCATGCTCCGTGTGGGTGGGATTGGGAAAACTACAATCACCGCCCGTGTTTCGTCACAATTCGTCACACATTTGCGCTCGGTTCGGAGTTTTATTTATTTTCTTACACAATTTTTACAACCACCAGCTTGCTCAGGAAGTGTCACTCGCTCGGGAACGTGATTTTATTGCTTCCAGGCTCGAACCCATGGTGTGGTGTCGAAGATGGAAAACCGTCCCGAAAAAGAAGCCGGCACCGGCAACAATATCGAATTCGGCTTCCGATCCGGGCGTCCGATTACACAGCGAACCGCTTTCATGTGGTGAAACCCCCTGGCCGGAGGGACCGGGAGGGGACGGGGAGTTGTGAAAGATTTATGCGAACCAGAAGAATGTGCGTAGCGTGAAATTATACTCGATGCCACCGCCGAACACAGGCTACGCATCGTCATAATTCGTTCGTTCCTGGCAGCCGCGCGTTCGTTCTAATTATTTCTGTGAGCCGAGAAAATATGCGTCCGATTTTCCCAACCCAAGCAAATCTCCGTTGCGGGTGACGCCTGAGAATGACATATTTCTGCCATGCACGATCGCATAAGCACCCACCGATCGTGTCGGAAGATCGATGCTCGGAACGGAGTACCCGTCGGTTCCGGTTGTGTTCGGTTGGTGCGTGTGACTTAATTGGAAATCCGAACCAACGAAATTTCCCCTCAACCAACGTTGGCCGACGTTGGCTTCGGAAATCAATTAGTCACATGCGCGTCGACGGAATAGGGCAAAATTAGATTGGGCTCTAGACTTGGCAACCGCCAACGGTCGAAAGGGAGCAACTTCGGTTTTTGTAATTCACCAAGCCCTTTCGAAAACCCGAATCGAGAAACCCTTTTCTTAACACAAAGCACCAACAACGAAAACAACGAATCGATCGATGTCTTTCACGTGTACCGAAAAACAAAAAAAAAACGCCTCTCACACCGGCGCATCGGACAAAATAAACAAAATAATTATGCTGCCCAGGCACCCCGGGCGAAGGTGGGCCCGGGCCCGGGAAATCAATTGGCTCCGCACGCTTTATCGCTCATGCATGCCGAAATCGATCAGTCATCATCATCAGGCAGGCAAGCAGGCAGCGAGACAGCCAGTCAAAAGCTAACCGGAACTTGCCGCCGCTTCTTTGCCGTCGTATATCGATTCGCTTCGATTGCGCTCGGGAAGAGGGACAATTCGGGTAAACACGGCTGAGCATCGACGGAAACTGCAACGCTCGACGCATCGCACGGTTTTTCGGGGCCAATTTGTGTACCGAGCGCTCGGAACGAGCGTTAGAGTTTGGGGTTTCGGTTCGCTCAAAGTTTCGAATTGATTTCCATCTTCTCAGTGTCAATCAAAGGTTAGTCTTAAGCGCTTATATAGCGTTTTTTGTTAGTTGTATTTTTTTATTATTTTTTTAGACCTATTCTAAAATTTACTACCATATTCTTATAATCATATATTTTATTATTATTTAAATCAGTTTTTTTAGAACATTTTTTGACTTCGAATTTATTTTTTCGCCAGCTTCAAGCTTACTTCTCAACATCATTAACATATAATTTTCATCATTATTTGAAAAAGTAACGTACTAATTAAAGGAATAAAGCTACACTTTTCATACTGTAGTAACATTAATTTTATTGACTACCAAAAAGCTAAAAATAAACAAAAAAAAACAGTGAATAAATCTTGTTTGTGATCACGAAAACAAACAGCAAATCATCTAGTCCACCAACCGCCGATTCATCCATGCTCAGTTCCTCCGCAATCGCGACACCAAAGCTGTCAATTTCCAGCCAATTGCACATCGACGTTCAGTGGTGCGGAACGAACCGTCGTGTCGCACCGGAATCGAACGAGCCTCCGGCCTTTGTTTTCTCTCGCGGTGGCCATCGTCATTCCCATGACTTTGAGTGACTTTGGGTGCGTATCTACCGTCGGCGAGATGTCTTACTTCGTTCCGCATGGAACGCTTCCCCGACATACGGCTCGTGGTGCTGCGGTTCGTGATGTAATTTTTGGAAGGTGTCCAGCAAATCTGTTTCCGTCGTTTTATTTGCGTCCATTTAAATGGTGCTCCCATTGGACAGCTAAAGGGAAGAACGAAAGCTTCACGAGCTATCCATATCGAAACGTTTCAAACCTAGGGTAAAGATTTAAAACGTGGAAACCAACACCCGGTTGTTATTCGCTTCGTCCAGTTCCCTCTCCCTACCATCGTTCCAATGGCTGGAAAGCGAATATCGTATTTGCAATGCACTCACGAGGGGCCCGGTTCTGTGTTAAACTAGGTCAGTTTTATTAGCAACACTTGACTAGTAATAAAATTAATGAAATAATAATCTCCCCGCTCGCGTGGTGCCGGAGCCCGCACTTCTAAATTGCATATTACACTCGCCAGTGGCACGCAACCGCTGCTCAAGTGCACCCGGATCGAATATTTGTGTCGAACGCAATCGAATCGATAGAAATCAGCGTCCGAGGAGTTGGTGATGGTGATGGCAGCACGTTTACTTACACACCCACTCGCATCTGCGCTAAATGAGCCGCTGACAGCTGCGTCCTAATGGAAAACCAGTCGGTGGCATGACACGGGACGGCACCGGGCCGAGTACTTCTGGATTCGTAAATGTGCACCGGTTGCACCGCTGCGGTTGCATCTCAGTTGCATTGACGTCATCCCCCGGGCAACCCGCAGCCGGGTGCGAAGGTTTACGAATGCATCTTTTGATCACGAGTACACGAGTTTGTGGCGAGCTTGTTTTGGCTTGCAAGCTAAATTGCTTTTTCAATTTTAATGTCTTCCGATTGATTATTTGCACTATTTTGATGCGAAGCTGAGATGTAGTTGTGAGTAATAACAATGCGCCTGGGAGCCACACCCTGTAGATATCTTAAAGCTGTCGAAATATTTTGAAAATGTTTTACTGAATCCAACAGCTGTGGCTTACTCTCGTTTTTAACGGATCGTTTTCTCATAGAATTTTTTTTGAAATTAAATTTTTATTTTATCATAAAAAACCCTTCCGCTAATGTATGATTAATTTTAGCCAAACCATGAGCCAAAACCATACATTTCCAGCCAATTCTGTTATGCGTCGACCAATGCGCATATTTCAATAGAAAAGTCATTGTAGATAAACACGAAATCGAATTCAGCCTTATTCAACTAAAAAAAGTCTTATTTCAACCTTCCAAAAAGAAATCCTCTACTCGGCTCGGTTCAAATCATCCAATGCCAATAGAGTGGGCATGACTAACCGGGTCAATTTCTTTCTTTTTTTTCGATTAACTAAATCGTATGCAGCAGGCCCGTCAAACTAGAACGAGGTAACCTTTATCCGCATGCCACTTCGGCACACCGTTTCGAGATTTCCGATCACTATCGTTCGCCGCGGATGCTCGGATGCGACTGACCCTGCGCTCGACTTAACCGTCCCTTCCGATTGAATGCAAATTTGTGTAACAAATTTAAACATACCCATCTCCGACGCGAACCGCCGCAAACCCATGGGCGGCTTCGGTTTCTTCATATCCGCTGCGATGTTTCGCGCGCGCGCGCCCCGATATCAGTTTCCGGTCAGCATCTAATGCAATTTAATCGAAACGATTCGCGACCTTGCTCCGGAAACGCTTCTCACCGCGTTATGAATATTCATCGTTCATTAGCCAAAGTGGCCAAACGGCTCGTCGATTCCCTTCGGTCGAAGCTATGCAGAAGATGCAAAACAGGGGCTGCTCAGAGGAATCGGATCGTCATTTCCTTCGCACATTTCGCTCACGGGAGATGGAAAATAAAATCATGCGAACGTGCAATGCTTTGATCGTACGGGATCGAAACGGGTTAGTTGTCGAATGTATGGCTTTCTTGAGATGAACAAATCGACACGATGTTTTTTCAACAAAATCATCCGCTACATCATCAATATTTTGACTGATGTTGCAATATTATTCAAAACCCTTTATCTGTGCATGAAAATTAAAAAAAGCTGCTAAATCTATTCTTAAGACACAACGTGTAGTTGCGTTCTACACCGCCACTCCAACACCGGTTGCAGTCGAGCGAATAGGTTTTTTTGCGCAAACAATAATTGAATTTGCATAAAACAGAACCTCTCGTTAGCTCCAGTGACGCTTGAGATCTGCAATCTTTCTGGAAGATCTGGAAGATTGTAGGCGAACGAAAAGAAAAAAAGATGTTTGCATTGCTCCCCATGACGATAATCGTTTGGAAGGGGAAACAATACTCAAACCCACCGCCCACCTCCCCCACCCCCTCTCTCTCTCTCTCTATTGCTCGAAATGGATAGACTCTCGCCCACCGAAACCAACCAACCATCGATCATCATCAAGCGAACCAGTTCCCGGCATAACCCCTCGGGAAGCGCTCGGTATCTTCGAGCCGATTAAGCCTAATCATCATTCATCGTTCGATGGCCCGTAATCAATCGATTACGGAACACTCCGCAACCCGGCGGAGTTGCACTAGTTTCAGCACTAGGTCCGGTTATTTTTGAAAAATGGTACAATAAATAAGAAAATTGGTTGCCTATAAATCCACTTCACGAAAAAGCCAGCCATTCGGTTCACTCTCCCTTTCGACTTCCTTTTTTTCTATATGCGTGTATTGCGGCTCTCCCGTCAAGACACCCCGCGACGAGCTGACTGGCTTAGGTTCCCGGGTGCGACCAGACAAGTCCTCAACCGATTTATGGTGGTGGTGGAGTCAGACCTAGCCTAGCCTTCTGGGCAGGCAGTCGGAGAAGCCGGCCAACGTGCCGGTGTGCCATAAATTGTGGCAATAAAATTATAAATTTGTTGCTCACCTTTTAAGTGGCCCGTATTGGAACCCGCGGACGCGGGCGGTGCGAGTGCGGTGGGTGTGCGCTGGAAACTATCGTTACGGTCAGTGAACGCCGCACCGAAGTACGACACAGATCCGTTGCAAAATGGTAATGAGCATTCCAGTGCGGTAACGGGTGGGGCAAGGGAATGGGATATTTTTGGACGCAATGTGCAACGACGGATGCATGCAAAAGCCCCTGGTTTGGGTTCGACCCGAACGAGCAACCGGTAATTAGTGCGTTCCTGTGGAGGGGAGGTTTTTTAGAATTAAGGTGGTGGAAAGATCGGTTAAGATATACAGCGTTCAGATATTAATGCTCGCGTTTGAATGTGGCAGTTGAAGGATTATTATCCATGTGAAAAAATTTCAAGACAACATGGTTTTCATTTTAAAAAAGTCACCATTACTTGTAAAGAAGAGCAAACAATTTAAAATTAAATTTAAATAAACTGTTAAATGTAACTATAAAGGAACAATTTTCAGTATTATTCTAAACATCCTAGTACAACAAAGAGAATTTTTGGTTGCTATCCAAAAAGAAAGCTAATTTTTCTTAGAACATAACAGCAAAACAAATTCCAATCATGTGCCTCGAAAAAACAAAAATCAGTAAACTAAAAAAATCAATTCATTTTTCTCCCTATTCGTTTCCTCATTTCCCTGATTAACATGGCATTAAGGACGTAAGAGGATTTGCTCGCCATCCTGTTCCGACTCCGCTACAAAGTGATCGAAACACCACACCCAAACGTGCAGTCGGGGGCGAACGTGCAAAACGGGGTGGAAAATCCGAATAGTCACTGTGAATGATGAGGCAAAACTTCAACCGGCTCCAGTGCCGATGATGGGCGCACTGATTTCCGCCATTCGCTCCGAAGGATATCGGGCCTCGGAAAGTCTTTCATAACACACAAGCTGAGCAAAAGGAAACAAAAAACAGGATCAAACCGGAGCCAGTTGAAGGAAATGAAACAAAGTGTTTCTCGTGTGGCGGAGGACTCTCGTCGCCGTCAAAATAAACAACGAATTCAATTTAATAGATGAATGAACTTAAAACCATCCACGGAAAAGCCTACGAGTGGAACGGTTTAGACGGGAGCATAGTGGAAGTGCAAGAACCAACAAAAAAAAAACATCGCTTCGACGCGCTGTGAGAGTGGGAAAAGTTTTTCCGTTCGTATCACTTTAAACGCCGGCATCGAGCTTTGATTCGGGGGGCCCTCCTTTTGAGGGAAATGCGAAAGGCTCGGGACAGATTATCCAATGGAAAATGGAAAACAACACACTATTTTCTTCTTCCCTCCGAGCTTGACATCCTGAGCCGAGAGCGGTGTTAAATACAACAAAATGGAAACTCAGCACCGATTCTCATCATCCGTTGTGGCGTGGTGTCATTTGCTCGATGAAAAATGTGCTCGATGAAAATGGCACCTCGGGTGTGGTGGCGATGAAACAAAACCGTTTTTTTTTCTTCTTCTTCGTTTAGTTTCGTTCTCACTATCCATCCGGTTCTTTCGCCCGTCTTGCCTGTCGAACGTTCGTTCGGCTTCCTTTCGGTGGCGTGGCAATCAAAACGCTGCACGCCAACGCCTTTCCCGATCCAGACACGGTGTCGGCCCCACCGAAGGCGGTGGAGGCGGGAGAGCA
Organism: Anopheles farauti; assembly: GCA_000473445.2. Taxonomy (NCBI): domain Eukaryota; kingdom Metazoa; phylum Arthropoda; class Insecta; order Diptera; family Culicidae; genus Anopheles; species Anopheles farauti. Next base: position 3,153,563 of record KI915045.1, read on the forward strand.
AAGCAAAAACCCGTCAGGAATTAATGTGCCGGAAAAGAAGCACCACCAGCCACTACAGATTGGTTGACATTTGCTTTTGCTTGCGAACCCCAGCCGGCCGCCTTTGGTCGTGTTTTGACAATAACCTTCGCCGTTCTGGGCTGGGATTGGGGAAAAATGTGGACCGAACCCGTCGGACACATTAAGCTGATGACTATTTTGCTTGCCATTTTTGCCATGCGTTTTTCCCGCGTTTGCTTTTGTGCCGCTGCCGAAGTGTTCTAATGATAATAAGAACGTGCAAAAGGTCGTCCCGTGCCAATCGCATGGCTGGGTCTTCGGTTCGGTCGGTACGGTCGGTACGGATGCGGAAAAGGTTAATTTGAATGAAACGTTCGCAAATTTGCGTGCGAGATGTTGTGGAGGGTAGCGACGAGTGACGGATTATGGCTCTGCAAGTTTATGGATCATTACGAGGGATGCGAAAGGGATTTCGAGTTTGTTCACATTTCCATTCCTATGGAGGGTTATGATAAACTTTTTCTGTTAAAATAAAATGAAACTCTATTGAATAAATCGTATTCAATTTATTGCGAATCTCAATAACAGCTGCAATAAAATTAAAAGAAAAATTAAACCGATTAAGAACAAGAAAAATCAACCCCATCACGTCATTTAAAACTTAACCAGCTACCGTTACCGCACAATTATCCATTACACCCGACACGTATATCTGTGTCCACCGTTCCTCAATCACCCCAAAGCAGTTTGCTATTAAAAAAAAGTCTCCCCTCCATTCGTACATTGCACCTAGTTGACACACTGCACGCAAATCATCACTTAAGCAATGCTAATCAAACCCAGCCGCTCCTCAAACATATTTCACCCCACATTCCATGTTGTCTAATCAGCAACTAATAAATTATCGAATTACTCCTCCCCTCGGTGCCCTCGGTTTGAATCGAATCAATTTAAATGTGCATGAAATTGTGCAAAACCACGAGCTTTGTTTTTTTTTCCCCGCTGTCCAGTTAAATATCGTTTCATTTTTTCGCTCCAAACTTCCACCAGGTGCGGGATGAAAAACGCCGCACACAAAGTAGCCGACCGAAAGGGGTAGATCGTTATCACGCGCGTGTATGTGTGCATATCCGTATCTGCAGGTTGCAATTGCAAACCCAACCGGTTTCGTTTCGTCTTAATTGTCAACCGGCACGGAATGGCGCGATTACGGCGAGGCAAACCGAAACGCGAAACGGAACGAAACGGGCGATTCTAGAACATTTCGGGCGGACGGAAGGTATCAGTTTAATCTGCATCTGAGTGTTGCTTTTTCATGTATTTTTTTAAACTTTTTACCTTTATTTAATGCACTCACATGCAGGCAGACGTGTTGATATCGTCCGTCAGCATGACTGGCAATTGAATTGAACGGTAGGCGTTGCCACACAATTAACTATGCTAATTGCATTAACTGTCACACGCTTTTGCCCTCCGTGTGCCCTTGCAGTTGTAGCCCTCGGTTGTTGAAGCTGATGATGGTTAATGGACGGAAGAGCGTCGATTGACAGCTGAGATGTGCTTTGGTCAAACGTGTCCACATGAAAGAGAATCATGTGGGGTTTTGAAGTGTGGATTAACGTCTCATTTTTTATGCTGTGATCGAAAGCCAACGTTTGGCTAGGCAGTTAATCCTCAAAATTTTTGTGACAAATGCATCAAAAGCATCTCGTAGGTTGTACAAATAAACATCTTCTCCTTTCAGCCCTTGACGCGACCAAGAAATCAAATTTAGCTAATTAAAGCAAATTGTTGTTTTAACTGATCTCATCCTCATGTCCACATAGTGAGCATTCCAGAAGGGTGAAATTTTCCTCACTCTCACAGGTCCAGCAAGGAAACCACCTTCATCGCCAAAATTCCAAAGGAATTCGCTGTGCTGTGCCGTTCTAGGAGGAACGGAAGGATCCATAGAAGAAAAAAAACTTAAACCGACCATCAAAAATTCAGTGAAAGCAAAGTCCTAATCACGGCTCCCCTTCAGCGAGCCCTGCAAAGCTCGCAAAACGGCAGAAAACTTCCAACCAGCCAGGTCACGCAGGCTTATCCTTTCAGCTTATCACACACACACACCAGTCAGCCTCGTTTTCCGAGGCAAAATATGAATGAATCGAAAAATAGTTGCATGTAACGGCGCTTAATAGGATTATTTGCTATTTTTCTGGCACGATGCGCGTTCGGTGCGATATGCTGGAAGGATTTTGGTGGAACCAAAAAAATAACATTCCTGTCTATATTTGAAGGGAGAAGAACGGGTGACTCAGCATATAATTTTTTACGGGTAACACTGGAACGCCACGCAGTTCGTTTACCTCGGGCGTTAGAAAAGAATGTTCAGTGCCTTGGGAAAGCCCGGGAAAAGCATGCAAATTTATGCCGTGGTAGTTTTCAAACCAGTTCCAATATCTTTTTCGTGTGGATTTCTTAGCCAAACCGAAAGAAAGGCCCACCCGAAAGCAGGCTCGTACCGGTCGAAGTCAAAAATTCAATTTTATGCCGTTTATAGCAAGGAATGGTCATCCTGTGTCACCCTTGACTCCTGTCATATAAATCATGGGTCTAGAACAGTCAGCAAGTCATTTGCAGACTTTTTACTTCTTGTTCCATCATAGCATGATCTTGTCCATGCAAAATTGGAAAACTTTTGTTTTGAATTTCAAAATCTATTACAATTTTTATAAAAATATAATATTTCAGGCCTACCTTTCTTTTTTCTCATATTTTTGTCAAACAAATTATTTGCTTTTTATGGAAGAATACGGTTGAAACTATTCTTTCTAGCTGTTACTTATCCTATCCGTTTATTATCGTATTTAATAAAAATTATTTAAATGTATGTGTCTTAAATTTATTCAGATTCAATTTTCATTTTTTAATGCCTTGTAAGTTTTTTGCTATCGACCGTTTCTTTTTAATTTCCAATCCGTCTTTAGTAGCAAATAATTGGAAACATCTCTCCAATCTGACAATGCGTGAGGTTGGCTAAATGCCGCGACTGCTTTGGAATGATTTATTTTCGGCTCTTCAACTTCACCATTCGCATATTGTATGCTCGCCACAAAGCAGCAAACGCTGTCAATTGATCGTACTTGCCCTTTTGCGGTGTGCCTGATCTATTTATGCCCGGCAACTCTTCTCGCTGCTGTTACTTCTTTTACTTCCACCGCCGTGCGACGCTTAACCGGACCGGACCACCGGGCCGTATTGTGATCCATCGAGCGTCGTTAGTGAGCTGTTGAAAATTACGCCAACCACTCCTAATGTCACCGCGCGTTAACCTCAAACAAACAGTCATAAATCGCTGTTTTCCTCCCCGGCCGCCTGTGTCCCGTCCACCCGGCTCGGGGCGCTCGAGTGCAGCCAACCGTGCAGTGCAGTGAGAGCAACAACGAAAAAGAAAACGAAAAAGAAACACTAAACCAATGCGAAATTGTACAAACTAACCTATCTAACCCCCTCCGTCGGTGAGGATGGGAGGTGGAATGGGGGAGGTAAGGTGGTGGGAGGGAGCACGAACAAGCAAGGAGGACGCTTTCACGTCGCCAAATCGGAAAGAGCAGGGAGCAGGTGGAAGAGGATGATGCGAGAGGTGATGAGTATAATAAATATTAAAATAATTGTTTTATTTGCTCGAAACGCGGCCCTGTTCTGAGGCATGGCGCAATCAGCGCGCACGACGCTTTGCCTCGCGCAGGCGGGACCGGTTCTGACACGGCTCGACCCAAAACTGGGTCTTTAGTGCGATTGACCACGGTCCACCGGTCACCGCATGCCTCCTCCCCCACCCAAGCTTCGGGGTGATGCTGCACCCGCGTAGTACCCGTAGTACATTTATCATCATCACCATCAGGCCAGTTCGAGCATCGAGCGAAACAAACAGACTCAAAAGCCGGCCTGATGGTTTCAGGGCCAGTGAGCGCGAAACGCGCGAACAACAAACTCGACGTCAGGAGTGGAGTGGAGGAATAAGTTAGCACACTGGACAAGGACAAGGGCGAAGGCGGCGTACAGCGGCGGAGCGGCAGAACTGAAGCAAGCAAACACTCATTTACCACACAGAAACAAATACGAATATTTAAATCTAATTCTTTGCGCTTCGTCCCACCCGACAGGTAGCGTTCGAGCGTTGTTTGCGGAACTGTGATTTCAGCTTTTGCAAGTACAACTTCATCAACCAGAACACCAGATCGTGATGAAAAAAACATAGATTTTATTTGATTTTCAAGCACGAAAACATTTGCCGCTTCACCAGCGGGCCTATTCGTCACCGGTTTCACTAAACTAATCTATCACCTCACCCAGGCTCGAGGGAGCAGTCAGAAGGGACATGCGATTCTGCTGATATTGCGTGATATATTGGCGACCAGGGCATCGGTGCTTTGATTTTTCGCTAATATTTCACGCCCACTGTGCGGATTGCCCTCGGGTGCGATTGACGAAGCGACAGTATAGAATATTTATGGTAGTGAATGTGTGAGCAAAAAAAAAATACCTCCGCAAGGGAGGTCAGTCGAATCGCCTGTCAGTGAGAGGACTTTATTTGGGAGAAAGCAAACTAAATTTAAAATGCTCTGAAAGAGAAAATATCTAGCTATTTAATTATAATAATTTTGAAAAAAAAATGTCTAGTTCAAATTAGTTTACACAAGTTAAGGTTCTTTTACTTCTTTGGTGTAAATATTAACTCTTACTAATCCCTTCCCTAGCTAGGACGAGACTTTTCCAAATGAAATTGTGGTGGTGGTTTTGAGTGAAAAATTTAACCCTAAAATTTAACATCAGTCTCTTCATAGCTACCACCTTAGCAACAGCAGCAACCTTAGCAACGAGAAGGACCCAATGATGGGAGAGTATGTGAATATGAAACGAAACTTATCCATTTGTCCCGGAGCCATTAAACCCAATGACATAGACGTACAAACACACCAGGGCAAACTAAAACCGGTGAACGGCCCGGTGTTGGTGGAGCGAATTGTTCCACGCTCATGACGGAGGCCAGCAGCAACAAGCCCCAACACGTCGTGCCGTGTTTCCGTAATGTTGATTAAGTGAACTTTTCAGTTGACTTTTTCTCCGCCCACCGCCCTGGTTCCCTCTGCCCCTTTTTCACTCGTCCCCTTTTTACGGGAGGGATGAAATAGAGTCTAGGCCCGGGCATAACCTAATTGAAGCCGATTACCACCGACCCAGCTAGCTACGTGTGCAGTGCAGTGTGAGTGGACAATTGTGATAACGCCTGACAGCTGCCAACCTGAAGCCTCGTCACCACCGACGAGTGTCAAGTGACGGTGATTCCGTTGATATGATGAATCGATGTCAACCCAAACGCGACGCGGTTCGCGTGCGTGAGATACGCTCCAGATGGTTGTGTGCTTGGGTGTGTGTGTGTGTGTGCGTGTGTGTGTATGTGTGTTGCCACACACGAACATGTCAAAATCCGAGTGGGGCAAACGGAGACAAACAACGGTCTCAGTCGGCGTAAGGGGAGGAGGGGACACACTGCATTTCGTCACCGAACTGACCTTTTGAGGTTTTCGGTTGGGTGTTTTGTATGTCTGGCCACGAAACCCACCGATACCTTCGCTTCTCCTAATGGCACGGGTCTGCAGTTGAGTTCGTAATCGAAAATTACATAAATATATACCCCACCGATGTCGATGACCCACACACGTTTGGGCCCAGGCAAGGGCCCATTCCGACGTTCGAGCGTTAGCTTTTCTCCCCCAGTTCCTCGCCCGCAGAGCGTTCGGGTGGAACTTAAGTGTATCGGCAAACATACGCACGCATCACGCCCTTTATCTCCTGCGTGTAGTAATCATGCTCTATCTCATTAGGGAAGAGCTTCAGCGTCCTACTCTGAAAATACAGAACTGCTCGTTGATCGAAGACAGATTAGGTGAATAAATGATTCAGTCTACATATGTTGACAAAACATAACCAAAGTCTGTTTGTAAAACCATCCTAAACTTGTGCTTAGTCGAGTTTTATCCTGCAGCCACCACGACTTTCTACATTTTAGTCGATACTTCAAAACCTTAGAGAGCTACTTAAATTCCAAGCCCCAAAACCACAGCTCCGAGCCTGTGTGATTTAAAAATTACCTACAATGACCCTTCGGTGTGATTACAAAGAACCCAAAGCCTTTCTTACACGTTCTCTGCCCGTGCCTTCGATTGCTTCCGGCATCGGAGCGGCAATGGGGAGCGAAAGCGAAAATAAAAACGTGCCCGGTAATTCCACACCTAGGTGGACCAATAAATATAGCCGAGCGTCTTAAGCGCCTTCCTATACCGTAATGGCCACCTTTTCAAACATTCATACCCCCTGGTGGTGGAGGTGGGTTTTCCGTCCTGCCATTACTTACTTCCACCGCCCAACCTCTCAGGGGCGTGAAGGGGTGGCGTGGTGGAGGGGAAGGTGGCTACAAAATATCGCCAACATCGATGCGGACCGCAAACTCGAACAACAGAAAAATAGCATTAAAAGCCGAAATAACAAAACACGAACACCAGCAAACACGCAACGCCTAGCCGCGGACTCGTGGACGGTTTGCACGGTGAGTAAAGGCGGTAGCACACGCAATGGATAACGAATACTTCGCGATTTGCCCCAAAAAAAAAAAAACAAAAAAAACAACACAACACATCACCGTGCGCGATAATCTCGAAGGTGGGTTTTAATGATTTTAAATTACATATTTCACTCACCGTTTTTTCCACATTCCAAGCGGGAATGGGGTGTTTTCCTGTATTTTACTTCTTCGGGTTTTTTTTTTGGGTTGCACAATACACAATACAATAATCCAATTCTGCTGCAACAAACACGTCCAGTATTTGTCCGATTCCGAGGACCAAAGGCGAAAAACGAGGACGGTTTAAATTTAGCCGCTCCGAAAAGCTTCCTTCCTTGCTTCCTCTCTGGAGCTACCGTGGACTGGTTTTTTAAGCCAACGAAGATACCTTTCGGATAAAAGCTTTCGGAAGCACTTGCTCAACCCATAAACACACAGATATAGACGAAACGTGGGTTTGACGTAGCGAGATGGGATTAGTGGAAAAAGAGCGCCCTGATCCGTTTATATGCTAAATTCGGACGATTTTTTCACCTGCATGGAGGCAACAGCTGCTGGTGGATCCAAACGTCCTGTAAGCCGAACCAAGTTCCGGGAAAGAGAAAGAATGATCGATATGGTGCTGTTCCTTTACTAAAAAGGCTGAGGTATGAGAAAGTTCATGGCAAAAACGTCACCTTTTAAACATGCACTTACGCTGATCGTGTGGAAAATACTCCTCGCTCAGTGGCAGGGACACGTTCGTGGTGTAAATAATTTTACTACACTTAATAATAATTCTCCAGCCAAGGTCTGAGCGATGCGTGTCAACATCGAAACGGGAAACCAGCATTTTCCTACCACCGCATGCAATCGATGTTGTTGTGATTTACCCTTCAGGTGTCGTTGATTATGGGTAGAAAGTTACAGGCAAGGACCTATTAGAGCTTCCCGTTTGCTGACCGAGGCAGCTAAATTATAGTTATTTAAATAAGCTGTCTTGGGTCGGAAAATTGCAATTTCCAATTTACTTGAACCGTTTTAAAAATGTATCCTTTCAACAACGCGAGCAGCATTTCGAAACATTCGAATGCAAGCCGGTTTCCGGTTTTTTTTGGTGGAAAAACAACTCCCTCGGAAGGATCAATGACTCCGGTGCTGGGAGGGGAAAAAAACTCCAAATGCTGCTCATTTCCTTCTCGGGCGGAAACAAAACTGGCAACCGTGGGAGATGTCGAGACACTGATAAGATTGAGCTGGAACCTATCCGGGGGGACGTGTAAGGGTGGCTCCAATTAAGTGAAACCTTCTCCGTTCCGTTTACGCTAATCGCACGCCACGTCCTGCGGACAAACAAAGAATGGTCTCCTAGCCATGCAACTCACCTGGGCTCAACTCGGTCGCAAGGAAAAGACGCACCACACGCGAAGGCACCACACCGGAAACAGCGCCGTCTTTGTGCATCGGCATCATAAATCATTTCACTCTCTTCCGCATGCAAGGGTCCGTTATCGTTATGAAAGGAAGAAATATAAATGAATGTTGCAGAAGGAAAAAAAAACACACAAAAATGTTCCACATACAACTAACATGCCAAAACAAATATACATTTCGCGGACCTGTCGTAAGTCGAGCATCGTTTTCCGCTCGTTATGATGGCACGACGAGGAAAAAGAGACGCAACCGATGATGTGCTCGCATGTAGCACGGTTATTTTCGAGTTTTTACATTCTGAAACACTCCTGGATCTTGTTTTTCAAAAAAAAAAAAAAGATTTTAAAAGTAAGTGTTTCACAAAATATTTGATAACAATGTGCATGGGTTTTCAATCCCAATTCGATAAAAACAATAAATGAAAAAAAAATCTATCGGAAAATGTATTACTAAAACTCCTGCCAACGAATGCAAAAACCCACCTGCACCAACACCAATGCGTCACGGCTCGCGTGTCACCATGCATTCATCACGCTCTTCCCATTTACACGAAGGTGAGTGTTGCTGCATGGTAAAAAAATCGTTTGAAAAATAAATAAAACCCTTGAGCCATATTTTGTGATGCCAGCGACACATGCGAAACATTCGCTTCTGCATCGATAAAATACCGAACAGGACGGCACATTGACGAAGCTTTAGTTTTGTGCATCCTATTCCTTATTTCGAGTGATGGTTGCATTCAGCATTTCCCACAGCATCGAGTGCTTGCGGTGCCGGTGGAAAGCGCGTGGATGGATTTTAATTAAATTTATGCAAATCATATCGATTTGTGGAGGTTCGGTACGCTTCCAGTGGAATGAAAATAATTACCCCGATTGAAACGATCGCAATGCGGGAAGCTTCCCAGTCCAGAGATGCGTCTAAAAAAAATATATCAGAGTTCTCCCTGAACCCCTTTATGTCCTCTCACAAATAAAAAAAAAAAAACAATACCTCACCTTTGACGCTCCCACTCGCACCAGGATCGTTTATGAACCGAGGTTGCCTCCCCGCGAGTGTGACCGTTAATAATTTGTTGCTAATTATTCATACCACCGGTAACGCAGTACCGAGCCCGAATCGGATTAAAAATCATTGACACTAATTCGATCATTGACGCAAATAAATTAGTGTTCGTTCCAGGGGTCACCCTGGGCGGGGTGTGGGCGGCCAGGGTCGTCGCTTTTTAATGAGTTCCGAGTCGAGTGCAGTCGGAAAGCAAACAAACTAACAGCGCATGGTACTTTGGGGGCTAAGCTGCCAGGTTCGCTTTTCAATCCTGGTACAACAGCGCAACTCATAATGGTTGGCTGGAGTTTTAGTTTGCCAACCCTGCTTTTTGCCGGTGAGCTAATGAATTTTGCCTTTTTTTGCTGTCAACAAATCGGCAGCTTATCGTTGGATGTATTTTTACTTAACATATTTTCAAATTTACAGTGAAAAGCATCCAAAATAAACTAAATTAATTTTAGAAAAACTAAATTATATTGGTAACTTAGTGCACCTTATTTAATGCGATAAATAGTTCACTTTTTGTACCCGACTTATTTCAAGAAACGCGCAAAGCTCAACCTCTTTAACACCACCACAAAGTAGCGAGCTGCAAAATTGATTTATTCGCTCACTCCCCATTGCAGCCGCGAGTTTGGTTCGATGCCGTGATGCATCCGTGCTGTAGCGAATAAAAGCTGCAATAAAAGACAACAAAGTTGACAAAAAACAACAACAACCACAGCAAAAAAAACCACAAAACACGCACTGTCCACTGCAAAACCCTGCGCGAATGCATCAATCATGCCTGCTCTCCCCGTTTCGATGACTGATGGACTACGAAACGGCATCATTCGTCGCCGTCTTGGATGGCTTGCAGGAAATCGCAAAGAAGAAAACGAAAATACATCCAAAAAACGCGAAATAAGAGAAGGAAAAATGTGCCAGAAAATGCATATAAATTACCATAAAAGTTAGGTTAAATTGAAAAATTGAAGCTGATTTATGGAATCGCTTTTTATCGTACGCGCACTTCACGCACTGTCCACATTGTATCGGTTTCTTTCTCTCTCTCCATCTCTCGCTCTCTCTCTCTCTCTCTCTGGTTCTCTCTCGTAAACGCATCTCCACAGCTCAGCATCCCCCAAGACTTGTCGATACAGCTCACCCAAACGCACCTCTTCCTTTACCTTCTTTCTGCACCCGCTTATGTGTCTTATCATGTCATATGTTCTGATTTTGGTGCCGTTTTTGTTTATGCCTTGCTTTTTTTCGGCATTTCGTACACTTCGTTTCATTCTTTCTTTTCTCCGACCTCTTCTTTTTGATGTTCGTTTTTAGTTTGAGAGCAAACAAGCCACATCAGGCTTGTACACGATTTTTTCTTTCGTTTTCGCAGTGCACGCGCTTATTTCACACACGCAGTTTACCGAATTCGGTTTTTTTCCTCTCGTTCGCTATTTTTCATTCCGATTCGTTCGCGCTACATGCGTGACCTGCGTTGTTTATCAATTTATTCTTTGTCATTTTGTTATGTTTGTTTTTTCCTTGCTCCAAGGGATACAATTTTTATTAAATAAAAAAAAACACTCCACTATGGTGAAGAAATTATGCGAGAAAATCAATAAAGGAGGATTAAAAGCATGTAGCATGCGTTGGATGAACTACCCTGAAAAATTTCCATATCACCATAAGATTCATGCTTTCGCTATCATTTGCTAAAAGCTTCCTAGAATCCGATTTTGAACAGTAATATAATGCTACCTTCAACAGCTGCTTCAATTTTTCCACCAAACATTTCACCGGAGCGCATCGGGAACGGTCGGGAAAAAATAAAACAAGTGTTTTCTTCCTTCCCTATCACGGTATTCTTCACCCGGTGACCAATGATAACTAACCAACGAAACATATGTGCATCCGTCCCGGGGAAAAGAGCAGGTCAGCGGAGAACTAAAAGAATGGGCAAGTAAAACACGAAATCAACACGAAAAACATTTTCATGTTGCTTTCCTCCCTCGCCCCGATTCCGTTCCGTTCGTCCCGAAATCTCGCATGCCTTCGTGTGCGCCGTATGTGCCGTAAGGGAAGTAAATCATTTCATTTGTGTGGGTGTGCGTGGTGGGTGCGCGGTGGTGTGGGGTGGTACACACATACCCATACTAAAACGACACCGTGGAGTGCGTGTTTTTGATTTGCCCCGGTGCCACACTGCTTTCCATATGGTTTTTATTTAATGCTACCGATAGCGCGGATGGAGAGCGAGAGAGAGAGAGAGAGCGAGCGAGAACGATACCGAGTGCGAGAGTTCACTCTTCTTCCCGCTTCATCCCAAACTCTCCCCTTCCCCTTGATTGCCATCAGTAAGCTTTTATGTTGCTATTGCCCGGTTGATGGCAAAACTATGATTTTTATACAGTTTTTATCCCTGCCTCGAAGGTTCAATTGCAACAGAGCATGAGAGTGAGAGCGAGAGAGTGAGTGAGAAGAAAAATATAGAGAGCGAGAGAAACTAGGCAATGAAAAGCTATGTTTTATGTTCCTTTGTTTGTTGCTCTGGCCGTTGGTCGTTGGAGCCGCTGCTGCACCACGGAAAAGGAAAGCGAAACTCACACACACACAAACACACGGACGCGCGAACACAAACGGGACAGCATGCGCCGGTCGCCGGTGAATGCATACATAGAGCGGGAGAGTTGCATGCGAAATTCATGTTTCACTCCGCGCTTCCCCCCCCCCCTCCCCACTATGCCCTCCCACTTTTCTACCTCCACGCACGAAAACGGTTCTTGACAGCGTGACGATGCTGCCGATGGCCATGTATGGGTGATTGGGGACCTCTGGCCGAGCTTGTTGCTAAGGGCCGACCTGCTGATGCGTCCGCTACCGTTAGCCCTCCCCTCCTCCCCGCTTCCATGCATCCCAATCCTCATCCCTTTTTGCAGCACGATTCCCGTTTTTATGCTGCCCTTGCTCGCCACCCAGCGGGCGAAAACCAAGGGCGACAAGGAAAGGGCGTGCGAGAGGAGAGCAATGTTGAATTGAGCATCTCTCTTGTAGAGGGACATTTGCTCAGATTCTATCAGTTTTCAGGCCAAAAATCAGTTTTGGCCTTTCAATAGTTTATAATATATGTATATAAATGCATATATTCATGTGAAAATATGTTGTATGCCGCTGATTGGTCGATTAAAAGTCATTATCTTTTTTACTTCAAACATTTTTGGTAGATACATCTTTAAGATGAGAAATTCGACAGTTTTTGCTACGGTTAATAATTCTAGTTCAAACATTCAAAACATTGTTTTTGGGACTAGTTCCAGAGATGTAGAAATGGAATAATATCTCACTTTAATCATGTCAATATGGATTGCTTCTACTAAAAAAGATCAAATAATGAATTAAACCTATTTTGTTTCACCAATATTTTAACAAATTATATATAAGCAATATTGATTTAACCAACCAATATAACGAGAAATGTGCAGGCAATCGAACTTAATCATATTAAACTTTAAAAAAACACGATTTTCCGCTAATAATAAAATATTCTCTAAAAAACACACCAGAACTCATCTTCTGCTTGCATAAAAGTGAAACACTCTTGTTGCTATGCGGATGCACCGGGTCCGTATGCTGGAACCGGCAAGAATCAAAGAAGAAGAAGGAGCAAAGCCACACAAACGCAAAGCGCAACTGCAACCGAGAACATATGATGAGAGCATCATCGGTGTTGCGCTCCGTCCAAAGCAACTCATCTCACCAACACACCGAAAACGACCGGCTTTGTGTTCGATACAGGTCTAAGATGAGCGTGTGTGTATGTGTTAGTATGGAAGGCTATTCGGGTTCGGCTCCAGCCATTGCACCAACACATTGCCATGCCGGTAGCTAAGCCGACGCGATGTAAATAAAATCAGCTGAGCGACCCCCAAAACCACCAACGGACGATGGTACCATGGGTGGAGGGTGAGGGTGTTGGGGGGAGGCGAACATGTGAAAAAAACATGTACATAATGTTACTAACACACCCTTGCGCACTGCCGAACGCAACCAGAAGAAGAGAGGGTCGTCGGCACTCGGAGAAAGAGAAAGCAACCGGGCAGTGTATTGGTGAGTGTATGACCAAGTTTGTGGAGCCAAACGGGGAGGTTTCGGGGGGAGGATGATTATCATCCACCATCATCCGCCAGTCATCTGGGTTGCCCTTTTATTGACTCCTCTCTTTCTCTGCTCTCTCTCTCTCGCTCTTTCTTGTGTACCGCTTTTCTCTCCCTCTCTCACCTTTGTTCTGCTTTTCGCTTCTCTTCCCCTCGCCTCCCCTCGCACCCCTTTGCGTAATTATGGGGGAACGCTTAATTGAATGATTGTTCGTCCATTTGATTTCGTTACAGTAAAATTTGCCTGTCGGTCTTTTATTTTACTGTGCCTTTTTGCTGTTTTTTATTATTATTATTCACTCCCACCCACCTCGGCTCGCACCCTTTTTGGGGTCGCCCCGCGTAGAACGGGCGCATTACGCAGCACAAGTGCTAGTTACACTTTATTTCCCTTTTGTTTTTGTTCCTTTGACTGATTCCAGTCCATTACACCGTGAATGGTAGCATTGTAGCGAAATTATGCATTACATTGAGCTCAATGTGTTTTGGGTTTTTTATTACTTTTTATTTGTTTTGTTCGAGCAAACGCTGCAAAGGGAATGGATGGGCAAAATAAAACAGACCAGGTGGGTTTACGAAACAAAACCGTCATTGTTCAGTTATATTTTTTGAAAACTATCGTTAAAATATTGAATAATCTAAAACTTTTAAATAAATTTACATAATCTTTAGCATTTAATTGCAAACATTTCATGTTTTCCAACATTCACATTTCTCACTAATAAATCAATCCCCAATCCCAACGAGCGGTACATGTATTGAACTAATAAACAACCCTTTGTCTTCCCGGGGGTCCGGGTCTGTGGCCGATCAGTGAAAGCTAGAGCTAGGTAGAATATTACTTAACAGCTTCACATTGGCCAGCTCATCACCCACACAACGAACACAAGCCCTTACCGAAACGAACGCACCATATGATTTTTCTTTGCCAAAGACATCGTTTTGGAATACATAAGGGAAGAGGGAAGCCGGCAGCCCGCTCGGTGGATTTTTCCCCACCTCGCCTGTTAGTTGACGAAAGTTTGACGAACCTTCGCTTGACCGGAACGACCGAAGCGACCGGTTTCGCAGGTTCCTATTTTCCAACAGTGATCCTTTTTTTTTTGTTCTCGCATCCTCCAATGAAATCCCTCTTGCCTTGCTCCGAGCGGGAGGGCTGAGGTAAAAGAATCTGTGCTCGCTTTGCAAACCAAGCGGGGAGAAAAAAAGCATCCGAAATCGTTAATCGGTGCTAGCAGGTAGCATAAAAAACAGCTGTTAAGAACCATCGCGCGGAGGTGGTGGTGGTGAAACGCCGGTGGAAACGCTCTTTGGGAAAATCGATAAACAGCAGGCAACCGGCAGCTTATAACTCGTATTATAATGCGTGAGAGTGATAAAGAGAGAGAGAGCGTCCAAGCTAGAGCGAGCACTGAAAGTCAAATAATGCCGGTACATAAAATACCACCACACACTCACACAGCCGAAGGCCCGAAGCCGGCATCCGTTCGGTTCACCCGTACATAAACTACATTTTACCGGCAATGCAGAACCACACACACACACACACACACCGACAAACGACGACAACCCCGGGAAAGAGACGGAAAAAGCCGGAGAAATATGAAATAAAACGCTTTGTTCGTGTTCGGCTGCACGAGTGTCTGTGTGCGAAATGAAAACCGAAACCGGCTGTTTTATTCCGTGCGGGGAAAATTGGCTGTGCGGGGTGCGGGGGGAAAAAAACACGAAACGACCCGGTGTTGAAGCAGAACGGAAGCGAGCTGGATGGAAATAAATCCTCGTTGGATATGTGTTTGCATTTTTCTTTTTTTTTCGATTTCATCATGTAGCGAAGGTGTGCGATCGAGATGGAATTAAAATTGTTGTGATGAGTCGGTTTTACTTTTTTTGAAATACCAACTCCATTTTTTTTGTAAAGATCAGTTACAAAAATGCGACCAAATTGTTGGTGGCTGACGATAGTTTGCTTGCCCCAAACGATCAAAGTAGGCAACGCGAATGAAGCCCGAGATTGATAGGTTGGATGGGAAGGTGAGAAAAGTAGCTCAGCTCACCTCGCCGTCTCACCACCTCGCATCGTCATTTACTCGGTAGGGAAGAAAGGAAAAAAAGTGCCCTACCATTTATCCATTTGCATACCGGATGGATTATGAGCTTTACTTCGTGGGAGCGATAGGAGGAGGAGTAGTGGAAGGTAATATTTTCCTTTCGAGTCGTGTGTCTGTGTGCGAGAAGTGAGCTACGCGCGAGCTGCCGTGAGATGGAGACGCCTGGTGTTTCGTTCACTTTGGACGCGTTGATATTTATTTCGGTAGATAATGTTCTGCATTCGAGTCGAGCTATATGTAAAAGGGCAATTAAAGGTACATCATGCTCCGAGGCATGCGTGAGAGTGTGTGCGTGCCTTGGGATTTGCTTTAACTTCTAATTGGGTTGCCACAGTGGATGGTGAAGAAATGCGAGTGCGAGTGTAGAAACTTTAGGGACAAACGAATAACGAATGAAAAGCAAAACTGACAGGCACCTTGCCTTGCTGTACCGAATCGATAAACTTCAGCTCGCTCCCGTCTCGATCGCGAAAACTTTTACCGCAATACCTTCCCGTTTTAGAAACTTCTCCGGAATAAAATCATTTTATGGATTTTATTCTTTTCACTTCTTTTGTGACCTTTTACTTTGCCGTTTAATAAATTGATTAAGAAAGCTCTAAGGAGAGAGCGAGAGGTGAACGCATCTTAATCCGCTCCCACCGAACAGCTGACGTGCTGAGAGATGATGCCTACATTTAGGCTTTGGGAAAAGAGGGACGATCGAACTAAATTCGGTTTACGGATCAGATGCTGCGTTTTTTTATTTTAATAAATTCGTTCGAAAGTTTTTCCCTCTTTTGTCCTGAGGAGGTCAACGTGGCCATCTCGCTAGAAATTTTAAATTACATACAAACAAAAAAAACATGATGGATAAGAGATCAATACAAGCTGTCCCTCGTTCGGTTCGGGAATGAGAAAAACTTTCTCTGTTTACATCCCTTCCCCTCCCCCCCCCCCCCCCCCCCCCCCCCCCCCCCCCCTGAAGTGTGTATAAGAGAAAAAACCCGTGCTAATGTCATAACCACCCAACGAAACCATCCCACAGGAAAGCATCCAGCAGTTTGCTTTATCGAGCCGTTCACCGCTTTCGGTATTTTGGCTGTCGTTAAATTTTATACTTTGTTTTTAATTACATTTTTATTGGTAAATTTTGCTCGCACGATGCGGTTGGGGAAAAAAAACAGCGAAGTGAAGGCGGACCGTGTTTTTCGTTACGGCAAACGAAATTTAATTACATTCCGGTAACCAACTGAGGGATATACATTGATTGAAACGAATGGAGGCCGATAATGTGTGGGTGTGTTTAAGGCTCGCGGTGTTTGCTTTTTTTATACCGACTGACGACGCTAACAATGCGATGCAAACCGCCCAGCAAAAGGATCGGTTTTTTTACTTTCGCTTGGTGAGGTTTTTTTGATCACTGGTTTAAATTTTCATTTCTTTCTTTCATAAAATCACCTTTCCTGTTGAGTATTTCTTTAGGGTGTATTATTTATTGATTTAAATTTCTATCCAGCCTTTTATCTTTCTTATTTAGCTTTTAGCTTTTTAATTTATTTTATAATTCATTCATCATTTTTTACTATTTTGAATAAAACACAAACTCTCTACGTAATATTTCTTTCGGCGCATTTTCAAAATCCGCCCAAATGTATGCATTCCGCATTGCACCTTTCAAGATAATCGGTTAAGCAAAGGATTTCCTATCGATGGTTCCCCTCGCAAGCGGTTTTGATAAGCCTGATCGCATTGCAACTCGTCCCTGGAAGTCGCATGCTTCGAACTCTAACTCCCAGAGAGACAAAGAAGGGGGTGCGTGATTAATTAATTTCCGTTTGTTTCCCTATTTGTTCCTGCGACCTTGCTTCCGGGCGGGGGTTGGATCCAGATGTACCTATGCTTGTGCCCTCTTTTCCCATAGAAAGCCTTTTCAAGTACCGGAATGCCTTTATTTCCGGCATCTGTTTTTGTTTTGTTTTGTCCTTTGCAACTATTAGCGGGTGCGTGTTTGGGTTGAATAAAGTTAGTTCCCGCACCTAAACCATCGCCATCGGACATTAATGTTTATGATCGACACATTGACTGTGTATCCAGTGGGTGGTAGGTGATAGCGAGC
Organism: Anopheles farauti; assembly: GCA_000473445.2. Lineage (NCBI taxonomy): Eukaryota > Metazoa > Arthropoda > Insecta > Diptera > Culicidae > Anopheles > Anopheles farauti. The sequence goes on from KI915045.1 coordinate 3,170,981, forward strand.
GGGGCAAAGATGTCCATCCACAACCGGGCAGCAGTTGGCAGTTGGCTCTCATACCGGTCCCAGCCGTACCGGCAATTTAAGGCAATTTTATTCACCGGGAAGGTAATTTCCGTACCGTACCGCTTGCTTCTGCTTATGACAGGAGGTTTCGTTTTCGGAAGGGGTGTTGCTCGAATTGAATTCAATTGTTAGGAAATCATTACCGTCCACACACATTGGGCGCTTTGATTGATAGGGGTAATGGTGAAGGAGGCAAAATGCTTCTCAAACACAATCGTTTGGATTGTTTTCGAAGCTAAACGCGTAATAGTTCATGCTAGTGCGGACAAGGGTTTTCGGACAGGGATTGTGAAGTCAAGAACGATTGGCAATTTGTATAAAATTATCGCGAACACTCTCTTCTTGTTATGGTCATCTTTGAGGTTATGTAAGGCCTAAAAGCTCAGGATGAGTAATAAAATCACCTAAATAGTAATTTTACAACACCTTAAAAATCGATCGACAAACCCTGAAACTAAATCGTTCTATACCGACGTATAAAATCTTTCGTAACCTTTTGTTCTAGCTGTTGACTTTCGTCTCCGGTCCCACTCCCTGTAACCCTCCAAAACTTTCCCCTGATTGATTCGAAAATATCACCCGAACGACCCCCCTTTCTGGTGGTTGGACCGAACCGAAGGGGTGTAAGTGTCCGAGTGAGCAGAAAATGGATGATATTAACTATTCACTACACCGTCCACCACACCACACGGTGATTGTGCCTTGTGACTCTCCGTACGATTGACGCATGTGCATTTGCCGAATAAATAAAAATGCTTTGTTCCATAGCAGCGCAACCCGGGGGCAGGGTGGAGAGTTTAGCAGTAGGAGAGAAAATGGTGAACGCTACACACAACTGGATTAAATTATTTACAGCATTTTCATCACCACCACTGCAGTTAGCAGCAACAGCAGCAGTTGCAAGCAATGAAATGCAACTGCACTCGACTCAATGCCTTGCCTTGTTTGGGTGGAATGAATTATTGCATCAGATGCGGCACACACGCAAAAACTCACCCACCCACCCACCCACATCACTCGTGGCTCAAATATTCATAGTGACACTTTGTGCCCGCACACACACACTCGCAAACAACCACACGAAGGAAGCAATGGACAACGTGACATCGTTTTAATTTAGCGCGCGGTATCGAGGAATAGAAAAGAAGGGCCATGTACCATTTTAAGAGTGAGTCTCGTTTTTTTTTTTCGTATGCGACAGAATCGCAATGCAATTTTTATGCATAAAATTTGAATACATTCCCGTTTGAAATACGCCCTTTTGGTCGGTTGTGAGTGCGAGGTCGTACAAACCGGGTTAGATGAATATTGTAAATAAAAATGGATTAAATTATAAATTTTTAAGGAAAGAGAGAGAGAGAATGAAAGAGGGAGGGAGATAGAGAGAGAAAGAACGAAAAGTGTTATCTAGTATAGTAATGTAAAAAGGGAATTATGTTTCATGTTAATGGGATAACTGCTCAAGTATGATAAAAATAGTTTTAAAAATATTAAATAAATATAAGCACCTTTACAGGTTGCATACCTTCAGGCGTAATTTTCAACCGATCCAAAAAATATCCTAACAATTCCTTTCGTTTAGAGTATTTATAAAGGTTTAATGGTTAAAAAAAAACTAATACTTTTATGTGTCAAATGGATAGGACTTACTTCAAGTTAATTTTACACATTTTTCAGCTCCTTCAATAGATTTATAAAAAAAGCTTCTTCTGTTTTCCATCGTGTATTTAATTGTTTCCCTCAAACTACCTAACTTCTGATTGTTTTTGGTACGCGAATTTTCTGCTCATTACAAGAAATTCTATTTTTCTACATAAATATTTTCAGTACACCTTTCCTCCAGCACGTCATTTTCGCAATGGAGTAAATTGTTCACATTCCTGGCATTCCAGTGCAATTCCCATGGTGCAAAGTTTGCACTAAGGCAATTTACACAGCCGCCAGACGGAGTCTGTCTGTATCAATCAAACTGCTCGTTTGCCTAGCTGATCCAACAAAACCCACTCCCGCGTCGCGAGAAATAGCCACCATTAATGTACTTTTCCTGCTGTGTTAACCCCTTTTTGTTTGCCTATTACCGAAGCGCGTTCCTCTCCCGGCACGGCGTGTGTGTTGCCGATTGCATCCAAGTAGCTCGAGACAGGTGGCATGGCAACACGCTCGAGATGAGCACGGTGTGTTTACACCGGCGCGTGTGAGGTGGGCGAATATTTCCGTATCGAAACGATGCATTAAATACCACGCGCGATGACCGCCCGTTTGGAGAGGAAAACTATCAGAAGCATTTTTATTTTATTTTCCCACTCGTTTTCCTCCGGTAAAGCATGAAAACGATGCGACCGCGATAGCAGAAGGCAGGAGAAAGTTTATCGAAAACCTACGTTCCACGATAAGGAAGGAAAACTCGCCCGAGACCGGAGAGCTGGCCAGGAGCGGGCGAAAATAGTTCGTGGTATTCGTGGCAAACGAAAACAGCAAGTAACACGAGTTCCTTTCCGCCGGTGGAGTACCGGTGGCGAGGTTAACAGGCATTCCCGGGGCGAGTAAAACAGGAGCAATAAATTCCTGATCGTTAACATTCCCCACGCGCTGGAAACGTGCATCGGAATTGGAGGGATAAAATCCCTCGGGAGAACCGAGGACCGAAGGAAATGCAACCAACCGACCGACCGACAAGGTTAAAGGTACGGTGAAGTTATCTGTGTTATCGGTTGTTCTTTGCTGGATGAGTAATTTTTATTGATTTCTTTTTCAAAGGAATTTACAATAGATTACTCTTTCACATGCACTCGATTAAATACTCTAAATATCATAAGCGACTTTCAGCCCGAAAGTATGCAATTTGTAGTTCAATTTTATTTATACGGATATTTAAAATGAATTACAGAACGGAATGTGCGGAAGGTGTTTTAGAAGCAGTATTTTGTCGTTATTTTCTCGTAATCAAATCATGAAAAAATAGATAATGTTGGTAAGATTTCATATTATTTGTAGTTTCTAGTTGTGCAATCTAAATTGTTTAATTGAATCTGAAAGGCTTTCCAATTTATCCTTTCAGTAAATATTACAAACACTGGTTTTGGCTTTCCATGTTTCAACTATTTACAATCTTTATTTTCACGCTACCGTAAATTGTGCCACATGTAAAAAGTAAAAAGGAGATAAAACAACCATTTAGCAAACTCGATAGTCAAAAACCGATAATCGCTTCGAAGGGGAGGGGTAAAAAAGCGGTGAAAGCAAGCAACAACCTCTCTCGTTTCCTGGGTTTTGCACCGTCTGCGGCCATTCCTGTGGCCAGGAAACTCCCTGATGATGATGAAGTTGATGCATTTCCTGCTCCACACCCACAACCGCATGCCTTCACAAAACTGCAAACGTTTATCGTCCTCATCGCCGGTAGCACACACACAGAGAAGAAGAAGGAAAAAAGAACGCATAGACACGTCCAGAGGGAATCGAGATTTCACCGTTTCCAACCGACACCGAGTAAGTTATCCCAATCGGGTACCAGCACCGGAGCAGAGAATCGGTAGAGCAGAAACCCCAAGAAGATAGATGACGACGCATCAGCAGCAGCATCTGCACATCCTCGTCTACTTGCGGGAACGAATGCTTCGGGGACGAAGATGAATTCTAGATTGGGTGGTAAATTTGCACAATATTACAACATGTTTTGCACTCCCGCCTTTATACGTCATTATCCCCGGTGCGCCTGAGCCGGGCTAGGGCTAGGTTGCTTGCGGGGACGAACCTTTCTTCGTCCCGGGCGGGAAGTTTGTGTGTGTGGTCTCGTTTTCTTGCGAACAAGGTAACGATGGTTGAGGGCTGGCGAGCGTTTAGACACGGGATTGACGGAACCGGGTCTCCCCTGGGGGAGGTGGGAGAAGCTCCGGGAGGTTGGGAAACTACCGGGAAAGGATTACTTGGGCACAGACAAAGCGTGATGCTGCCGCATGCTGCCAATTCAGTGAAAATATCCGTGCATAACGAGCGACGAGCGTGATGTTACACGGCTGTGATGGCCCACTTGAAGGCTTGCCTCGAGTTCCGACCACCCCGGGAAGGTAAGAGGGTGCCCACTGTTACTTAGGGAGATTTGGGTTCCGTCTGGCAACGGATGGAACACGCCAATTGAGATGCGCCCGTTTCGCCGTACTCGCCCCGGACTAATTTGCGATGCATTGTTTGGGACCGTCCCATCCGTTTGCGGTGTGGATGGATTCGGTTCGGGGGGGGGGGGGGCAGGGGAGAAGAGGAAGAGGGAGTTTCAAGGAAACATCTTGTGCTTTGGGAAAGAGAAATGAAAACATCTTTCGTTGGACATTTTGTAAGGGGAAGACGGCTTTTGCCGTGCTTGAGTTTGAAAAATGTTGAAGCATTTCAAACTATTTAATGTAATGTTTATCATTTTAGAGATTTCAAATCATAATACTAGTGAAATACAGCCAAAGTAGAGATGAAATGTTGTTTTATACATTAAAAAATGATTATTTAAGGTAGCTTCTATAGAGTTCCTATAGATGGCGCTTTTGATATGTTTATCATGGCCTGCTGATGTTATAAAGGTATTGTTTTGTTACAAGCATTATGGTTATGGAATAATATTATTTATTGCTTTTATTGTTATTATTCTTCAAAAATAGTTTTATTTAATTGTTGAAATCAAAAATCCTAAAAGAAAAAAATGATGAAAAATAAATTTGCGTGATAAGAAAACTATGAACATTCCAACGAAACACCACAATCTCCCATCAGCCTCTAGGGCGATAGATAGGGCGTGTGTTTAAATAGAACCGAATCAAGCACCAGCGTTCAAAAAAAAAACCTGTAGCACCTTAAAACCGCACGGTGCAGTGAAAGTCTCTCGGGGTGAAAGTTGTTACCGCCACCCTTGGCCCATCCTCCGCCCGATGGTCACCAACCTCTCATCACAGGATCGGTGGAAAACGGGGAAAACCCACGAACGAGCTACCGGTACCGGAGCAACCGGAAACGGAGTTTTTCAAAGGAAACGAACCCACGCTCGCCCAGCGACGGAACAGATTTTCCTATCAAGCAAGAAAAGTGCTCAAGTGCTTAGTTGTATCTCATTCGCTCTCTCTTTCTCTTTTTCTCTCCCACACCGATGACGTTGGCACAAACACTCTATACCTGCATTCGTTTCTTACCGGTGGGGGTGCAACAGAAAAAAGGCACAAGTAATCTTAGCATTGAAAGGAGCTTCGTGTTTCATTCTTTTGCAAACGGAACCGAGCTACAGACGGGCGAAAGAACTACTGCGAAAGGAAATGGCATGCCGTACCGGAAGGTCTTAAGTCGACCCGTTTGCTTCGTACGTACGTAACCACCTGACTCGCTTGCTCAAATATTCATAGGTGAACTTTTAATCTGCCGGGCAGCCGGAGCGAAACGGGCTAAAGTTTACACCCGTTGACGTGGACGGCTTTTCCGCTTTCCGCACGGAAAGCGACAAGCAGGACAACATTTTGAGCGTGCCACGAATTTATTTGTTCTTTTGCCGATTGCATGGTGCGTGTAATCGGTCGGAAATGTTGTGCATTTTAAATCGCTGTTTGTCATCGGCGTTGTACGGCGAGGGACTTGTTGAGGATGACCTCATGCACGTACGAGCTAGGTTTAGGGTAGACGTACTCCTAGGTAGAAAGGAGGGCTCATTTTCTTGGGATGCACAAAATTCTTCATTGTTCCGGTTTTAATCCATGATAGTCCACAAAAGAAGTGTTATATTTTTAGAAAAGAAACTGCATTGGGTATTCAAGCTGGCTCTTTCTCATGAGCATGCCTTCCGAAATCGTTTGAGACACAGCAATTAGAATAAAATGACAAAACTGGGGCAATTTTCTCTTTTTTCTCTCCCCTCAAATACTTTATTTAAAATCTATCCTTCTTTTTATTTTCATCCTAACAATGCTATTTCCAATGTTAAAACCAGTTAATGTTGCATTTTGAATTCTCTTTTCTAACCCCGCACATTTGATGAAACTATGCGCACTTCAATCGGTAACACATCATTTGCAAATCAATCACCAACACGACTGAAGTCGAGCCCCCGATCGACACAACCTAATTACAGAACTCATTACACAGCATAATTGAACCGCGGCGACCACGCAACCACCCATTTCCGCGTAGCTGAAATTAATTTCCCTCTGCTTGACCACCAACCGAGGCAGCCGATTCGAATCGGAAATCGATCCAACTGATTGACCGCGCAACCAAACCAAGGAAGGGACCACTGCTGTCTTGGCTACAACACATGTCTCACCAGCTGCACGTGCACGATCCTACCGGTCAATAATTGGCCAGACAGTGACGTAGAAGAAGAAAAAAAAAAGCCCGATCAGCTTCCGTGTCTACACAATCGAGGTGCAAAATGGAGTGTCAATATGTTTTATCAGCTGTCGGAGGCGGTGTAGGAAAATAGTTGCAAGAGGCAACTCCGGCACCCGGGGTTTGAACTTAAAACAATAGACTGAAGCGTTAGACCGACGCGCCGTAGAGTGGTGTTGAGTGTGTTTGATGCTCGTGTGTAGGTGACAAGCAAATTACTCGATTGCTTTGATTGAGAAGTGGCCCGGACCGGTCAAGTGTGCGTAGCAGCGAACGAGTTTCGACCGTACCGGGTCGTTGGTGTTGGCCCGAGCGCCGTGGGCAAACGTAATTTCCTGTACCGGTGAGGAGATAGGTCCGGTCCGGGAGTAGTGCCCTTGGGCCGTCTAGCCGAAGCGACTGTTGTTTCGTAATCACTTGCAAGCGTTTGTGCAGGTGAAACGATAGCGATAAATAATGCAAATTTATCAACCTATGTGAATGATAAAACAGAAAATGAAATAGAAATTACAATTTTAATATTAATCTACATATTTAAGAATAACACTAGGGTAAGAAGAGTTTAATCGAAATCCTCGGTGACGACAAATCTCATCGACAAATGTCGTGACATATTCTCGCAACGCCTACATGGATTGGTGAAGCAATTTCGTTGGGTCGTTTATAAAACGATTCGAGTCGTACTTGCGTCAATCCACAAGAACAGAACAGCTCAGCATAGCATCAAAACTCACACGGGATGGCAGCAGAAAGTGGGACAAACCAGTTATATTTTAGCCACAATTTCGGATGAAATCCACACAAACTCCTACCCTCTTGCTTCGTACACGCAACCATTCCGTTTATCAACTAACTAAATAATTTTTATTTTGTAGTTTTGATCTAAGTATAGGCGCGCCCCGTTGTAAAAAGTGTGTTGCTTTTTTTGTTTGTTTGTTTGTTTGTTTGCTTTGCTGTGTAGTGCGGTAATTTGCTCAACACTGGGTATGGGGAGGTGAGGAGATGGGGGGGGGGGGGGGGGGGGGATGGTTTCTAGATTCTGGGGGTGTGAGTTTGCTTAGCGTGGTAATATAAATTTGCTTTACTTGCTTTTGGTTAGGGTTTTGAAGAAACTACTACTGTATTTGCTGCATTTACCATAGTACCACTCTTCTTCTTCTATTCTTCTTCACTGCCGGTCACGCTTCACTAACCTCCTTCGCCACACGCACTCACACCACACGATCGAAAACGGAAAATTGCCTAAATTTCAAACGCGATCGCTATAATAATAAGCCCGGAGCGGTGATACTATGCTCGCGTTTTACTTCTCTCTCGAACCCTTCATGATAGTCGCTCACCCGCTCGCTGATAGGGGTCGTACATATTTGTTTCACAAAGAAAGGTTTTAACGTACTTAATTTTGGTTTTTATTTTACCTTTCCCTCCAGTACTGTGTTCGCTATTCTCACCATTCGATATCCTCTACTAGAGCCTTTAACTAATCAACTCACTGCCGTTGTTGCTTTTATTTATCTTGTGTTATTCCTACTAGTTTGTTAAATGGTAAAACTCATGCCATTTTTTGCATCTACAATGTGCACCCGGTAGCCTGTTGCCATTGCCAGCTACCAACGCGCCAACGGTTTATCCGAACAGAAACTCACACGCTCATCGAGGCGCTTCTTACCAACTAATTCAGCCCAATGCGTCCTAAGGAAAACAAATGGTCAAGAATCGGTGCGCCGTTCACAAAACAAAAACAATCTCTAATACCATTTAATATCTGTATACGTAACTATATTGTCGCTTGGCCCGAAAGCTCGTTCTTTTGTTTATTGTAGGATAATAAATTAAGTCTCAAGCACGTATGCGATAACACGCCTCAGCGCGAAGTATGCAAAGATGGTAAATAAAAAAAAACAATAAACAAACAGCATTCTAATTAGAAAAGGGTAAAAAAAGGCAATGGAAAGAAACGATACATACAAAAAAGATTTCTAATCCATGACTAGAGTTTCATCGAAACGAATCCAAAGTCCGCCGTTGCCGTTCTACTCTCCTGGCTGTGGAGGGAGGGTAAAGAGGGTTCTTCCGTCGCTTCTTCTACGCGGTACGCGGATCCTGCCCTCCGTCGCATTGCGCTCGCTATGTACATAGTAATATCTCGATCCCGTCCCACCCCCGCTTTGCTTTCCCTACGATCCGCGGGATCCCAATAACGCTTTCGAATGGAATATTATTTCGTTTGAGTGACAAAAAACAACTGCCGCTGCTCATACTACGAAGAAATTGACAGAACTCGCACCAGGTTTGACGGACCTCGGATGCACCTGGCAAGCGATACGATGTTGGGTCCCTCTGCGTGCGTGTGATGATTATGGGGAGAGCAGATGAAATACATATTAGAAGTAAGACTCGAAAAACTATCGACACTATCGCTTCGCTGCTGGAGTTATGCGTGTGTGCGTGCGTTATAGGCCTATGGTACACGTATTGCCTTTACACACACACACGTGCACCCCCCCGAACAGGGTCTGAACAACAGAAGTAAACGCACTAACGCTTTAGTACCGGGCTTTAGTGTATTGTTTTTATCAATTACTATTTAATTGGTATCCTTGCCGTAAAGAAAACGAATTATAAACACTTTTTTTCTCCACCGTTAGAGTATGCGTGTAAGTAAAAACATTCAATACTAGTTCCCCGCAACGGATGGGTTCGAAAAGGAACGAGTTTGGTTGTTGACGACTCCCGCATAAGGAACAGCCGATGCATACACACACACACACGCACGTATAAGCACGCACAGCGCTATCGGTGCGTTCAGTCCAGGTGTTTGTACATATCATCCAGCTGGGGCGCAAAGTAGCTTCGGATCTGTGGCCGCCGGGATTTGTAGGTCGGTGTGAGCAGACCGTTCTGCACGGAGAACGGATCCGGATGTAGGTAGATATCTTTGACCTGCCGGAGAAGAAAAGGGAGATTAATGTCATGCTGGTGGATTTCTTCAAGCGAACACCATAACCTCCCGCCACCGTACCTGTTCGAAAGACTTCAGCCCAAACTCTTTACCCCACAGGATCATGTCGTTCAGGATGAGCTGCTTCACGTCCGGATTGTTGCACAGTACGCTCAGTGTGCCGGGAATGTTGTTCTCTTGGGCCCAGCTCTTGATCACTTCCACGTCCGGGACCACAATCGCCACTATGCAGCTCTGTGAAGGGTAAGGAAGAACGGTCAATCAATAAACCAAGATTCATATTTTATACTTTCTTTGTAAAAAAAACCAAGTGTTTTTTTTATTCAATTTTAGCTTTTGGTTGTAATGTAAGTAAAAAAGCTAAATTTTGATCTGAAACAAATACTTTGTACCGAAGCGTTTCCGATGCGATACAAAAAAGTTCTAAAAACGCTTCGTTTCTTGAAATACAAATTGTGTACTAAAACGTGTTCTAAAACGCTAGAAGAGCAATGTGTTAGAACTTCTGAAGCTAATATCCAACGCAGGTACATACCTTTAAGCTTTCACCATGCACAAACACCTGCTCGACGTACTGGCTGCGGATGTATGCGTTTTCTATCTTCTCCGGCACGATGTATTCGCCCTGGCTTAGCTTGAAAATGTGCTTCTTGCGATCGATCACCTTCAGCGTACCGTTCGGTAGCCACTGCCCGATGTCTCCCGTATGATGCCAACCATCCTTATCAATCGTTTCCGCCGTACGCTGTGGATCTTTGAGGTACCTAGAACGAAACAAAAAATGCCGTTAATGTTTTGTCCAATCAGAACGTCGACTCATTGCAAAACGTACCCGAGGAAAACGTTCGCTCCCTTGACGCAAATTTCACCCTGCTGCTGTGACGCGTAGTACTCCATTTCGGGCACATCCACCAGCTTGATGCCGTTGCAGGCCACCGGTGGTCCTACGTGACCCGGCACAAAGTCTCCCTGCACGGTGAGCGTGATCGGTGCGGTACACTCCGTCTGGCCGTAACCCTCGCAAATCAAACAGCCGAGTGCGGCACGCGAGAACGACAGGACCGCCTCCGAGAGCGGTGCCGAACCGACCACCATCAGACGCAGACGGCCACCGAAACCTTCCTGAATCTTCCGGAACACCAGCTTATCCCAGATGCTGTTCGAGCGCACGATGCCACGCTTGATCTCCGCCTCCTTCGACCTGAGCGCCATGTTGAGGAGCAGCTTCTTCACGGACGATCGTTGCACCTCGGCGAACACTTTGTCGTACACGCGATTCAGCAGCCGTGGAACGGCCGGCATTAGTGTCGGCTTCAGCGCCTTCAGGTCGTTCGTCAGTTCCTTGATGTCGCCGGAGAAGAAACCGACCGCTCCGCCCATATAGTACACACCGTTCTCGCAGCAGCGCTCGAGCATGTGGGCGAGTGGCAGGAACGACACCATAATGTCACCGACGCGCGGTCGATGCGGACCGAGCTGCAGCAGTACGCCCGCCACGCCCGCCAGCACGTTTGCGTGTGTTAGCATCACGCCCTTCGGGTTGCCGGTTGTACCGGACGTGTAGCAAACCGTGCACAGATCGTCCGCTTTCGGTTCCAGCTCCGGGTGGTCGTTAATGGCGCCCATTTTTTCCACCTCGTCGAACGTGTGCACATCGATGCCGACATTCTTTGCCCGCTGAAGTGTTGCCGGTCGGACCTCCTTGATGGCGACGATCTTGCGGAGCGTTCTGTGAAGCAAATGATTCGCGGGTCAGTCGAAATACGAAATGCCAACCAACCAATATCTCTAGCCAACTTACTTCGGTGCCTTATCGAGCAGCAGGTTCACCTTCTTGTCATCCTCCACCACCACGATCTGCATCTCGGTTTGGTCGACGATGAAGGCGCACGCATCGGGGCCGAGTGTGTCGTACAGCGGCACCACCACCAGCGAGTAGCAGTAGCAACCCTGCTCAAACAGGATCCATTCCGGACGGTTCTGCGAGTAGATGCCGATGAAGGTGCTCGGACCGGGTCGCAATCCAAGCGAGATCAACCCGGAACCAAAGTTCTTGGCGCGCAGTAGCGTCTCGTTGAAGTTCATCCACTGGAAAGGACGATTTGTAACGATTAGTATATATGTACATACGTAATGAGGTTTTATATTAAAATTTTAAAAAAAACAGCACAGGGAATTTTTATTCCATCTTAGCAAATACATCACGAAGCCGATGAATATTCCTAGCTCTATTTTATGGGAAAATAGTTTGCTATAAACTAAGTCACGTTTTAGTACATTTTTTTAGTACAATTGTCTGCTTACGGAGTGCTTGTAATTAGAACAAACGCTTTAATCGAACTCATTCTGATGCAGCTGCAGCTTACCTGATATGGTGACTGTAGATTTTCTCGCCATCCCAGGCACGGTCCATTGTTTGACGCGTAGGATCCCTTGCGGAATGACTGGTACAGTGTTCGTACGTCGTCCTCGAGACAGCTGACGAATTTGCCATCCTTCGCTTCCTTGTAGAATTTGGAGACGTGTATCTGTTCCGGGCCCTGCAGGAAAACGTAACAAAAAATCAAACAAAGTACCATCAGAGTGAGTTGAAATTTGTCAACGATCCAAAAACGCCACGCCATGTCGTCAATTTTAGCAGATCATTAATTACAACTATCGAACGCTCTACCCTTTTTACACCCTACTATACCAATAACTCATCTTGATCTATGAACCGCCCCCTCCCGTCAGCAGATCATTTCGTTCGCGGGAAACGCATTCAAACGCTCGTGAAAACCGGGCGGCGGTGCACATTTTCAGCGCTAAATTACATCATCTCGCTCCTTTCCCATAACTTACACGCTCATAACTCATCGGTATTTGCAATCATGCTTTGTGCTAAGCTAATCCACTTCACAAACAAAAAACACGCATCGACCGTGAGCCTATTTGTGGGTGCGCTTTGTTATTTATTACAAACGGTGCGCGCACAGTTGGAAGCGTTTTGCCATAAATTTTCCACTTAACCGACAGATGGTGTGGGCGGTTGTTGTCTTCTCTTGGGCACGACAATCCTTTCGCTTGGCTGTCTTGGAGTTTTGCTGGGCAGAGGCACAGAATAGACTGGAGATGTTCCAAGGATTTGGGTGGTTCACTTGGAACGAGGTATTGACACGTTTATTCTAACTAGCACACGAGTTTCAACAGATCACCTGACCAGCAATTTTACGACCATTTGTTGGTTTATTTAATTGTGTTTTTAAAACTCCTTTCAGTGGAAATAAGATTTGAATTATGGCAGCAATAAAACACACGATCTTCTCACCAAAACAGTTAGTTCTCGTTCAATAAATCCCCAAACGAGCATGTGGCCACTTTTCACATTAATGTTTTCGCCCAGCATACGCGACGTCATTAGTTACGCAATCATGTTCCGTCTGGTTTCTCTCATTTTTTTTCCAAACCGTGTTATTTTTATGTCGGTTTGTCTTACAAATCTCTTCGCTACCCGAACGTTGTAGGCCAGTTTGCCTGGTGTTAACCATAATCCATCAGCCAAACCCAGGTGGTTGTCTCGCTCGATAGTAATCGTGATGACCATTTTTACGAGGTCGATTCCTCCATCATCACGCGACCCTAAAAATAGTCGGACGGAACGAACGGTTCTCATTTTTCATAACTTGCCATCCCCCAACACATCCCCGCGATATCGCGTCATTAGCTGGGCCCGGGTGAGGGTTAACCAAACACAACATTTCAAGCGCGTGTGTACGCGGGAATTGTCAGCCGAGAAAACTACACGACATTTCGGGTGGGCTTCCGGGTGAGTACGAGACATTTTTTCACGGCCGCAGCATACACGCACGGCGCTATCCTACACACAAAAGGAAGCGAGAGGAGAGAGAGAGAAAGAGAGAGAAAAGAAACCTCACTCTGACACGACCAGTTTTCGGGTGCCAAGAAAATGAGCGCTCGGTTAGCGCATCGCGGGTGGTTGCTGCAAAGTTCAAGTTCGCATCTTCACACACCGCACACAACACAAACACCATCCTTATTTAACGTTCGGCATGCATGCGATCGTTGCAGGGTGATCTTTTCGCGGATCAAACCCACGTCGATGCAGTAGTAGCAACACAAATACCGCCAGTCACGTTCCTTTCCCATCAACCGAGAGATGATCTGCTGTCGACGGCTTTCCCCTTGAATGGTCACTCAAAACGACGAACACGACCCCGCCGCACAATATGTCACCGTGAAGATTGCTTCGTTATGGTGCAGAAGGTAAACAATAACACGTCGCATGTACTAAATCATGGAGACGAATAAATAGTGGATTGTTTTAGTTGGCGGGAAAGCGGGGATTGCGAAGAATAATATTGGCGATAGAAAGTGGTCCAAAGCAAACATTAATGTGCGGGTCAGCTAGGATTTGAAAGAGACGTCAGTTTATTGAGATGAAATGATTTCTTCCTCTACCGGGTACTAAAACTAATAGTACAAAGCTCCTTACAATAACAACACTTCTATGAATTTGCTTTCGAGTGTTCGCTCAAAGACTTAGCCAAATATTTTTATAATATTTACATAAAACTACCATATTTAAGAAATACATCAGAAAATTGAGGTGAAAAGAAATCAACAATTTGTACTAAAGTTTGTACTAAATCATCTGAATCGAAGAGGATCTCCCTTTAAGTACTTCTCTTCTAAATAAATAAACAGTCATAAACAAAGTAAAAATATACACCAGGAGATATTTGATTCTTTAACTGCATTTTAGTACATTTCTATCTGAAATTTCCTACTGTACCAAAACAATACAAACGATAACGTCTGTAAAGAACGACAACCATATGTTTATGAGCAATCTGACAATTTAAGTGGTTCTACGAACTACGCTGATAGAAATAGACCAAATTAGAGGGAAGGAGCGTGTGTAGCGATCTATTCAACGTCTAATATCGGAATCAAATTACTTTCAAATTTAAATCCACGTCACCTTGCTCCCATTTGGTCACGAGTGCAGACGACAAACCCTAACATAAATCGAAGTGAACATTCAACCTAACGCACACGAATTTTTTTTTTTCGTTTTGTTTCCATCCGCTTTCTCCTATACACTCCCACATACCGGGGGTGTTAATCGATAGCGTCATCTTGAGGCAGGGGCGCATTGTTAGGTGTGTAATTATGTAAAATTAGTGTTAACAACGGTGCGAGTCGGTGTGGGCAGAAAGGGACAGACACAACCGTGTAAAGCAGCACCACGAAACGAAAACAATAAATTTCCTCTTCGCTACAAAATTAGTGTAGTACGGTGCCATAATTTACTGTCAAGGTCTTTCTTCTTCTTCACTTCTTCCACCCGTAACAACAATGGCCGTTGTCGTTCTAGAAGCGGCCGCCATGTCTTGACCACAGTCACACACGGTCGGACACGAATGGACGTGATTGACAGGGAAGAATTCTCCCAAGCGCATGCAGCAGCGGCAGGGCTCACTGTCTCACGGCGAGGATTAATGAGCCTTTTGGCTCCCGGGGTGGGTCAACCAACGTCGGCGCGGACTCATGTGATGCGATCGAAAAAGATGCTGACTCGTGACCGGTGAACGGCTTACGTCGTTCCTAACCGAAGCGTGATTCAAGTCGGATGAGTCCTGTCCTGTACCGGCAGCACAGCAAGCCCATTCCCATTTGTGCATTTATTTATTCTTAATTATTTACTCACGTTCGCAACCGTCCAAACAACAATTACATCCCGCGCTGGCACACGTATACGTGTACACATTGGTCACGCGCACGGCGGCTTACTAAGTCGCTACAGACCCAGAGACCATCCTCTTACGGATCGTCCCAAAAAGCAACAAACCGACCAAAAACATTGCCACCTGTTTGGTTCCGCATTCGACGCGCTACAGATGAACTCCGTACAAATTTTGCAGCGGGAGCGTGTGCCACACGATTAATTAAAATGCCACCATGACCGACCATTTCGTACACCGCATGTGGTTTGTTTTCATATCACCAGCCGTACGAGAAAAAAAACTACACGCTGGTTGCGAAAATGTGATGTTTGCACGAGTCCCATTTGGGCCGTTCTTTATTTGTTTCATCGGTAGCAACGTTTTGGGGACATTTGCTTCGCCGATGTGGTGGTGTTTGTGCAGAATAATTGCACTTTGAACTGCAATACTTAATCATGCGAGATGATGCGACAGCTAGTGGTGTTTAATGTATGGATGTTATTTTTATAGTCCATTTTAATTCGTTCATCATTGTATCATATGAAATGCTGCATTTTGATTGGCAACAGTTATTATAGCACCGACATGTGCATTTAACATGTTGTATGACAGTTTGATATAAACACGTATAACAGTTCAATGACAGCTCAGTAAACATTTAGAGCTACTTTTTTCGTTTGGTTCTGTAGGCATTGAAATTATACCATTACAGCCGTGTTATTCTTCTCGTACCCGAAATAATGCTAAGGTTAGGCTTTGTTATTTGAAGACCGAAAAACATGATCCACCAATTACGTGTTCCCGGCCATTAAAAGTCAACGGGTCCGGGTGTAATATGAAACCGGCCCTGACGACTGTAGATAAATATCACCAAGCTCGTGTTTATTTTGTCCTACGGATGTACTAATCCGGTGACCATCGTTGACATTCGCTCATATTTCGGGTACACCTATCGGACGCAATTATGTCGGCAAAGCTGGCGTTATCGACAACAAAACGACAACAGTTTAGCTTCAAAATTGAAATACCATCATCCATCGGATGAGATCACCCCGAAAACACAACGGCGAAAAAGAACAGAGCGTGCCTTCATCGCACAAATTTAAATATCAACCTTGCGCTGGGTCTGTTTCTATCAGCTCAAAAGCTTAATTATCCGCATCGGGTGCTCTGTTCCGGCCGAGCTGTGCATCACATGACAACCCCACCCGCTCCCCACCCCACGATCACGATCCGGTGTTGACGGGTGAGTGAGTTTTCCTTCATAAATTTTCCACGCACCAACTCATACGAGAAGATGGGACGCCAAAAATATAGATTCGATTATTTTTCGTGTCGATGTTTTTGTTAGGCGTTGCATTTTCGTTTTTCGTTTTTGTTTCTTAGCAAACTCCTCGATGTCGATCCCGTGATGGTCTCGATCAGGAGGCAGACAACACAAACTTGCCGAATCGTGGGTGGAAGTGGTTAGCGTTTCCGTTTTGCGTCTGGACGAAAGTGCGTCACGGCATTAACACAGAAGCGGTGGAGAGAAATGCACCAGTTGAGTTGAACCGACCTTAAATCAGACATAGAAAAAGATGGTTCCACTTGAGCGCGTTCATCATTTTTCGATACATTAACGTTGCGACGCGAGGAAGGTTGCGTGAAGTAATGCAGTCCGTCCAATAGGATCAAGTCAATTACGTTTCATTCAATACTTATAATACACAAATAAGTGCTAAAACTTGTGCTAAAACTCTACTCTCAATTTTCCAAATTCAATCGAACAATACGTTTGTTTATGTTACCGATTAACATTGATCAGTTTGTTTATGGTGGGATTTAGTACATCTTGACAGACAGTCGATTTATTTGGCAACACGAGCCGTGTACTTGACAGTGAGTGGCACTTGCTTTATTTCTGTATACAACTGCTTGTTGTTGGTTCCAAATAATACTTCATAACAAAACTGGGAAATGCCTGGACATTGTGCTGTCATTTTTCATCCATCAGGGACAATTTTAGTTCGAAGTTCTAAATTCCAAATTTGTAACGATCGTTTTGGATCATACGATATCGAGACAACCTCTCACTACCATTTTGCAATTAGATTAGTAAATGACGCATGGCTTCAATTTCATGGAATCGAAACTAACCTTCAGGATGTCACTCTGAAAGCTGGGATTTATCGGTAACCGGATCGGTTCCTGTGAACCACAGCACGCCATTTTGTGGCCGTTTTTATTGCTTTCCTGGTGTTGTTTCGCGTTGAGCTCGTAAAACTATTCTTCGCACACTGCACTTTCGCACAAAACTATGTAAGTACGCTCGCGAAACGACGATCTTTACGAGTAAAAACCACAAAAACACTCGCACGGCTTCTAACACACTTGAGAGCTAGGCGTTTCTAGGTGCCTTTTTATCCTTGAGCTATAATATTTTCAAACCGAACGCAAAACGTACATCATCTCATCGCGAACCGGGCGGACCTCGGCTGGTCGTCGAACGGGCGTGCTTCGGATGGGTGGAACATAATAATTTTGTACCCTTTGCTTCACTTTCAACAAACACCCCGCACGCAACGCGCTCTCTCTCTCTCTCTCTCTCCCCACGGAATCACCGCCAATTCATCCGCCTCAGACGAACAATTCTTGATCAGAAAACGGCGCAAGGCTTAATCGTTGTAGTATATGAGAGTCGCCCGCCTATGTTCACCCTCTTTTTCTGCTGCTATTTTAAACCGTAAGCACCACACAAAACACGCTTCCCCTCACACACAATTTAACGAAAGTGTCCACTAAACCAGGAGAATCGTCGCAAAAAGCACTAAGTGGGGTTTGTAAAATTATTCAACCCAGTATTAGCTTCTGGTGGGTGTTATACATCAAAACTCTCTGAACACCCTGCCCCACCGGTTGCGTGTTTTATTAAAGCTCATTGATCATTTTATTCTTAAACGATCACTAGACACTTTTCTCGCCCTCGCAGGCACACCGTGACGTTGCTGTTCGCTTCGCAGGAGGCAGATGATTCGATATTTTTATTTTTATCCTATTGTTTCACCCGACTTCAATGTTAAGGACACCGACGACGTGGTGTTCGCGATCGACACACCAAAACTCAAGACACACGTCCACCGACGGTAACGTCTTCTAGTTCACTGACCAAAGCGGCGTCAGCCAGCGATCGGTCGGATGGCATAGGATCGTCTCGTCTTTGCTCCTGCGCGGCTGCCTACGCGCACACGAGTAGGACGACGCGCTTCCTTCCTAACCCGGTTTTTGGCGGTGAATTAGCAAAAATCCCGCCCGCTCATGCAAACGGGGGATGGATGGATTCGCCCGTGAGCGGTAGAATAGCGCAATTTAGAATGTGCTCTTAAGTGCAGGTCTCGAAATGTGCGCGTTAGGTAGCTTACAGATGCGGTTGTACTAAAAATGATGGGGAGGGGGACGACGGACTAATATGCGTAAGTGACGTGAGTTTGACACGAGGAAAAACGCACTGAAAAGATGATGCAATACAAGCTTTACGTGTGAAGCGTGTTGAAGAGAGGCACGTTTTGCAAGTCTGGTAAAAGATTGAAACGGTTGCCTAATATTGGGTCACTTTCTTCTATTAGAACAAGGTGAATGGAAAAGTATCATAATATAGTACAATTAATTGGTGGGATATAATGGAATAGACTATCAGGGCTTTAAGTCGTTTTATCCATAACGAAAACCTTCTACAACTGCTAATTAGAACAATAATCTAGAAATTAAAACAATATTAGAACAAATATGACATAAGCTAATGTTCTAATATTGAACTTCAAGATCAACCCCAAAAGACCTTCGTCAGACAAACAAGAGCCGGCTGTAAGGCTTAGAAGCAAACATAATCACCAGGGAGCATGCACGCGTTTGTTAGTAAATCTACTAGCCGAACGCCTCCCTTATTTATGAGATTTGTATTTCTCACCCGATTAAAAAACCAATATCCGAGGTAAAAAAAAAGAGTACGCCAGTATTCGTAACACTTTCTCACAGATCAAACCACCGGTGCCGCAGTGGGAATCCTCATGGTCGCGTCATGTCATGAATCGCGAAGGTCTTCCAATCCAATCGCAATGTGTGCAATGGTAATATCGATTACCTCGTGCACATCTGGTACGGTTCACCTAACACCTTGTAGCATCGAAGCCAGTCGAACGTTATGTGCACGGAATACGGAATACGGCGGTACGGAAAGTAATTACAATTCGGCAAACGCAAGTTACAAAATGAATGGGTTAATTTAAACTAGAAAAAAAAACAGATCTCAAATGGACAGATCCACAGGTGTTTGCGCTTCTTCGCAGCAGCATACTAGATCTATTAAACAAACATTCATTTTGCAACAATAACCCAATTCATTAGCGCCCCTGCTCGGTCGGTCGGATGTATTCATCCGCACATTTTCGATTCGCACATTCGTTTTATGCGTATTTATAGATGAATTAATAAAATCAACAGCACACACGCCACACCAGACCAGACAGGGGGGCACGTGTGAAAAAAATGCCCCTTCAAAAGCCACACGCCAATCGTCGTGTGTCCAGTCCAGATGCGGTAGCTTTGTCGATGAAGCAGATTTTTGTAAATATTTGATTACCGCTTCCCCACGGCCGTTGAGAGCCGACCATTACGGGGCGCCGTTGAGCGAGAAGCATAGGCAATGCCCGTGCAATGCCAATATTTCCATCTCTTCCACCGTCACAAATCACCATGCGCCTCCATGCCGCTACTGACGGCGTTGCAATCGGTCGTGGCCGTTGAAAGAAACCAAACAAACGATCAACGAACGCGCAACAAACACATGGGGTTTCATTGCACGGTAGTTACGCTAAAGTAGCTCGTTAATTTAACAACCCAGCCTCTCGAGCATAACCGACAACATTTTCGACCAGCAACAGGGAGCGCTGTGCGCTTGACCGCTCATCCTACACTGCGGCCGGTGTGTGGACCCCGAGCGACGTGTTCGTACTTTTTTTCTGTTCCCTTTTTCTTCTGGCGCTATTCTTAGCTGATAGCAGATTTTTCCGTACAAACAACGCAAATAACACCTCAACACAACCACGAGCGCAGGCGAGACGGGGCGGGTATGCTATTTATGATACGCGCATCGCTAAACCGCTCCGTTTGCTCGTGTGTTCGTGGGTGAATGTTGGCCGATGATGTCTTCACCTTCGGAAAAAACGAAATGACGCCTCCGAAACCAGTCGGCCAGTTGCCACGACGTCACCACGTTACCGACGGTCGATCATGTGGTCCGGCGATGACGATACTTACCACTTCTATCGGACATTGATTATCTAGAGGCACTAGTGGTTTCTCCGGCACGGGTCTGGTCGAATAGTAGTAGGCTGTAGCGGCGGCTACCGCCGTCAGTGCGACCGCACCGGTCGTACCGCCGACGTACTGCAGATTCTCCTCGATGTCGTCGACTGTAACGAGAGACGGTAGTGCGAAATTAGAATGAAACTACACATGGTTTGTCGGTTTAGAATCAATGAAAGTATAATCGATAAAGTGCTGAGAGGCTAGTCGGCACACCAGACAGTTACGCCTGAAGGTATGCAATCGTTGATGCATACAGGCTCTTCAGCCAAGACACAAACCGGTTCATCTGGTTCACACTGTCGACACGAAAGGAAATTTGGACACATTTTCACACTATTTGATACCACAAATGCTTCAATATTATGGTTTTCATATTGTATCATTTTGTAACTGCTTTTAAAAGAAAAACTATTTACACCTGGAGTAGTACTGATTTGTGCTAAAACTTGTACTAGAAACACTTATAGCTCAAAATTCAAATTCAATTCGAATAATAAACTTTACATACGTTGGGGAAAATATACAACTTCTCAAAATTGTGACAATAAAATCACCATTTCACATTCAACAACGTCGTTAACATTTTACATGCCCATACATTATGATTTATGCCCTACATTACCATCTCATCTAGATGAAATTGCTATCAAAACCCAACTGCTGATAACACACGAGATTTCTCAACCGAACCAAATTACTTAACCCACTCCATATCAGTGCCATGTTGGACAAAATAAAACCACTCATTCTTCACGTTATCACGGCCACTTCCCATTACTAAGTCACCAGCACCTCGCCAAAGGTGAACCACAATGCAACAGCAGCTTTTTTATCACCTGGCGTTATCGGCACAAACCGAAGTGGGCATGATGTGCCGGTTTAGCTCGCACAAATGATTGGCACAAAAGAAGAAAAAAAACATCCATATTAAATCGAACGCCTGCTCTCACACATTCCATTCGTTG
This sequence comes from Anopheles farauti, assembly GCA_000473445.2. NCBI lineage: Eukaryota > Metazoa > Arthropoda > Insecta > Diptera > Culicidae > Anopheles > Anopheles farauti. The sequence continues at coordinate 3,192,394 of KI915045.1, forward strand.
TTCCATTGGGAACGAGAAGTCGATGATCGTGTGGAGCCACAGCAAGGAGCAGTTTCTTAATCGATGCAACAATCATCAGCCTCGTGCTAGAGAGCCGGCTCTCTGGACGTCTTTTGTATAACAACACTTGATTCAAAACAGCAATATTGCTGCTATCAAAGCGCACATTACCATAGGGAGGCTACACGTGACGAATCGTTTGTATGGGGATGGGGACGCGGGAGACTCGTGTGTGCGGCCGGTTCTGTGTCAGTAATAATCGAACAGAGAAAATTGTTTTCAAAAACACACCTCACTCGTGCAGAAGTATGCCAATCAACACTTCACACAATGTAGCAAGAACAGAAAGCTTTTCAACAAAAAAAAAGGAAGATCACACCGCAGAGGTTTCTTCCTGAGGGGAGAAAACAGTGAGCAACCGATTCTTTACCCAAGGTTTTGATGAACTTCATCATCGTGTGGCCTTTTTGCAGATTCCGGGAGCTGTTGTGCTCTTTCTCCGCCACACTATACACTGTTTACTTTCACTTCACACCTGCACTGCTTACTCTCTTCTCCCGCACACAGTGAGTAGAGACGATCGTGAGAATCCGCACACTTCAACAAGCAGAGTTTGAACGCGAGGGAGAAAAATGTGCGCTCGTGATCTTCGGTGTTACGTACTCCGATGATCATCAGCACCGGCTGCAGAAGAAGCTGCAGGGAAGAAGAATCCGCACATACAAGCTCACAAATACACACACGCGCGTAACCGGTCGTAACAACGCCAGAAGTCACTACGCCGAACGAACCAACTGCTGACTGTTGCGTACTGCTGCCAGCGTAAGTCTGGCGTTTGCGTCTCGCAGAGTCGGTTTCGATACATCCCCCTGCGTTAGAGTGCGAGACGTGCGAACGGGACGGACGGGAACGAGACTTTGGCAGAGGAGTCTTCAGCACGCCCCATCACCCTCCCCCTCCCTCCCGGTACTCATTACACTCTTCCTCCCCGGCTACAAAACACGCACTACTCCCCGGGCATGTGTGCGATAAGAGCGTAATTTTTATAATGATTACAGCATTACATTTTTCACCCCTTCCGCGCGCGTGGTGATGTGGAGCATCAGCTTACTCTTCTAATTACGGAGCCGTCCCTCTCCCCTAGCCAGGTGGAAAATAGTACCTCACCACTTTGACTTATCGCCCGAACGTGGTCACGCATGGGCGAGACGCACCTCTTACCGGTGCGTTTGACGTTTCCTTTTTTTTTTTTGACGTTTAATTTTTTTCGTAAACAGACTCTCAGCTGCTGGCGATCAACACGGCCGCGCTTCCGTCAGTGCGCAGACGCACTCGGCGCACTACAGAGGCGCTACGGCGCTACCCTCTCGGGGACAGTTATAATAATGCACGAGGTGAACGATCGGCCGGCCCCCGGTCATGGATGTTTACATGCTGTACTACTATCGATAGCATTCGCATACATCACTCGACACTCGACAGAGAGCGCGCCGGGAGAGAAAGAATGTGTGTCAGAGAGAGAGAGAGAGAGAGAGGGTTCTTATCTAGACGCGGAGACCCCTTGGGACCTTCACCTTTCCGACAGATTGTTCATTTACTACGATTAATTAGTGTTTTTGTTTGCAATGATTGCTGATAAGGGAGTAAACGGGTACGGGCAAAGTGCATCCAACGTTGAGGGCGACTCAATAAGACTGGATTGTCCGGAGGTGTTCTCATGACATTCCCACACGGTATAACATTTCCGGTAAACTGTCATACAACAAATTAGGATACTAAGTTGCGAAACATATTTAGACATCCTTTTGGGTGGATCCGAAGGAAACGAGATTGAAGTAATATCACAATAAATTTGATTATCCCATGCCACTTCGTTATCCCACCTCTCATCAAACCGATCAATCACTCATATGTCATTGAAATTTCCATATTCGAAATTGTTCTTTTAAGGCATCTCTTTGTCTGTATCACAACTCGGAAGCCTAGTCTAGTACTTCAATGACTTTGTCGCGTACCACAACATTCCATCTATGTCGGACGCCAATCTAGCTTCCCCCCCCCCCGAAAAAAGATAAATAAATAAAAGCGCTCAGCATTCGAAATGATTTTACGAGCCAAACTCCGCCATCCATCCATATGTATGCAGCGAGCGTCACCAGCCAGTTGCCCGGAGAACCCCCAAAGAATAATTAAACCTATCACGGCCGTGCTTTTACATCAAACCACGATATCGTAGACGCATTTTAATGTACACCTTCCTCTCCCAGCCAAATCGTACTCGTCGCACCGGACATTACAAATCCTTGACCTTGCTGATAGCACAGAAGTCACTTACACTTGAGAGTGACCGGGATTTGGCAGATTTGATGAAATCGATATCACAACCCATTTCGAGCCTCAAAAACGGTCGCCATGAAATGCCCGCCATGACTTTGCCGATTTGACGGTCCCACACGCACGCCATTTACGTAACATTTCTGCTTCGACCAAATGTCCTCTCCCGGTGTTGTGGCGAAGTCGCCGGGAAAAAAAAACTTCTTCTCCACGTGCTGTGGTAGTGCTGCCGGCATTGATTTTAGCCCACCACCGAAGCGTTAATCGACACGTTTTTATGGTTTAATTAATCCCACTGCTTTCGCGCCTAACGCATTTCCAAATCGCACCGAATTCAACGTCGTTGTCAAGCAAGGTGGGGAGGAAGATTTTTGGCCTTTTATTACAGAAGCTCAAACGATTATCCATTCGTTTGCTAGATTAGGCTCTTAGGACCTTGGGGTATGCCGCACGTGTAGAGGAGCATTAGAAGGAAAACTGGATAAGAGAAATATCAGTTACTCAATGTTATCGCCCTTGGGTAATAGATTTTGTAGCTTATTTATGTTCGAATTCACTTCGTCTTTTTTATTTTAAACTTAATGTTCTATCTACGTTCAAAATTTTTCAGAAACATGCATTACTTGATAAACTTTCATAACGTTCTTGAGTGTTTATTAATTTAAAATATCAAATGTTCAAACTTTCTCTTGTCAACCGAAAATTCCTTTTTAGTAATCATAATTGGGTGCTAGTTTTAATCTACTCGTCCAGATAATAAGTTTTTCTATAAGTCTTTGTCTATCAAGTGTTGTAAACCCTTTGCAATAAAATGATAGTAGAATAACTTAGCTCAGAGTTTTATTTATACTTCTGGAGGCTGGATGAAATTATTTTTCCAAGACTTTTTTTTGAGATCTTCAATCATTAATGTCCAAACATTTGAGACGTGAAATGTGGCGTGAACTTTTTACCACACTTGAAGAAAGTTTGCAGCTACAATCTTTTGTTACCTTCCCCACTGAAGAAGGAAATCATATTTCAAAATAACTTAAAATTGTCGATGTACTTACAAAATCCGGTCGCGTTAGACATGACGATATTCGTTGCAGATTTCAACCACGCCACGAATCGGTTCGATACTAAGAACATTCACTCCGACTGTCCCCTTCGGTTCACCAGCAGGGAACGCACTACACTGCCCTACCCTAACCCACGGTCCAAATATGCTCCACTTTCCACCGGAGTGTATGGATTCTGTCGCTGGAACCGGTTTCCCCGGGGTTGTTGTGAACGAATTGCACAAAGAGAACGACCGCGAGCGAGCGTGTCTGGGTGGTTTGGAGCACAACTCAGCTGGTTGCTGCTGCTGTTGCTGCTACTACTGCAGTGGCTGGTACATCAATGTGCACACTGAAGTCAAGGAAAGTTCAGGCCGGGTGGATTTCGCGCCCGCGCCACAAATGGAGAAGCCTATCGCTGGGCCCTATCTCGGATGGTGCTTTCACACACCCTTGTCGAAGACGAAGATTTGCACGTCTGACGTCTGGCGCACACATATACACACAAACACACACACTCTCTAACACAGCGTACTTTGTTACTGCAACTGCACAAGCTTCACGTCGGTGGCGTTGTTGATCGCATGGTTGTTGTTGGGTTTCACTCTCAACACACTTTGGACACTTTCCCGCCGGATGAACTACAGGCAGGCAGGCAGGCAGGCTACTCCACACTTACACGATGATTGTCCATTCTGAGATGCACACTTGCTTCACACCAACAGCCTGATTCGGACCGCACTGTAAACGAGCAAGATAAGCGACATTAACCCACTTCTCATCCGGCACAGGCCGTGCACTCCGACTCCGATCCTACAACGCCCAGCACAAAGGATCGACTGATCGTCCCCGATCGGGGCGGGTTTAATTGTCGCGAGTTCACGCGAGTCGCGCGATTTCGCAGCTCGGCTTTGTCCCGGGTTCTTGTTTTCCATTTCCGATTCCAACTATGGGATCGCTCGTCAGCGCACGACGCGTACGCATTATCGTACGATCGGCCGGAACGCACCATACGAGTGGAAGAAAGAGTCGTAACCATGCCGACCACGTACCATGGAGATTCCTCAATGTGACGAAATTCCGCGTCGTCATTCCTATCGGAAGAGACGACGCGAACAAGCAGAATCTTCGGTTCGCTTTGCAGCCCAATGTTCTGAGCAAACATTTGGACGATATCATGCCCAAACAAAAACTGCAGCTTGGGGATGTGGTATATTTGAACATTGATTCAGAAACGACATTCGCAAACGTGGGTCTTCGAAAGAGCCTTGGGACTTCCCCAAGGCCTTTAATGGCTACGCTACGTAGCTGTGTGCGGTAATCTCTCGAAATACATTCCGGCAATCCCGGAAAAGAAGCAGCTCCTCAGGACAATGTGATTCCGTATGTTGCTGCTTATTTGGTGATGCGGAGAAGCACGGAATCAGCTTGACTGGGTGAAAATTGTGTTTTACAACCAGGGACCGCCAGTACCCTTCTTTCCGTACGCTGTGGTTGTTCCGTTGAACCGTAAACCGTTCTGAGCAAACATTTGGACGATATCATGCCCAAACAAAAACTGCAGCTTGGGGATGTGGTATATTTGAACATTGATTCAGAAACGACATTCGCAAACGTGGGTCTTCGAAAGAGCCTTGGGACTTCCCCAAGGCCTTTAATGGCTACGCTAAAGCCGCGTGAGAATCACCACAACCGGTTTATTCATTATCAATGTATCGATCGGTTGACCTTCCTTCCTTTGTAGGTGTGTCGGTGTGTTGGTTTGCGCGTGTTTATAATGATACGATCCGCACGGCACATTTGTCTTAATGATATGTTAGTTTTGGTCCACCAGCTCGCGACAAGGGGAATGCGTGAAGGATGTGACGGATGGGATGCAGACGTAGTCTTATCTGGTTAGCACATTCTGGTCTAGATACCAAATCTCCATGGAGACTATCACAAACCATGCGAGAGTAAATTTAAATGCGGCCATAAATAAAACATGGAACAGAGGTGAAACGTCCGTTTCGACAAGGTTAAAGCGTATGCTAAAAGGATTCAACTAACGGTTGAGCGCACGTCAGTTGCTAGGCAACCGCAAATGTGTACTTTGTAGCACGACGAAGGATACCGCTCAATCAGATCGTCTCGGCACAGGCAGACCGGACTTCACCGGATCTCCGCGTTTGATGTTCGTGGTGATTATTTTTAACACGGGGGCCAAATCAAAATAGAACTCTTCCGATCCCGCATTATCCTGACCGCTTCCTCTCTCTCTTTCTCTCTCTCGCGATACGATAGTTTCCCGATAGGAATGTCACCAATACACGCTTGCTACAACTGACATTCACTTTCACTGCATTCTCCGGATCATTGTAATCCGTGCGTGCCTCAAGAACGGCAACAATCAACACACGCTTCTATTGCCATTTTCTACCGCCAGACACCAGCTCCGACGCTCATACCGGCAGCTCCTCCCGTCGGTCGGTCCATTTTCCTCGGATGACTTATTTATAAGTTCGCACGACTCGCGCTACGCGCTAAGGTAGAAGGATTGGACCACTTTTGCTAGATGTTCTTTTTGGAGCACATTTCTAGACTCACAATTCAATTATGTAATCGCCCAACAGGAGGGGATTGGGGTGAGTCTGAACCAAGCATGCAGCAACATAGTTGTGGCGCACTTCTCGCGAGTTTCCGGGTTTTGGTGGATCCGTAATTGGATTACAACCTGCATGCTTCTGTGGTCCAGTTTCTGGGGTTCCACGGCTCGCTTTCCACCTTTAAAGAGCCACCGTATGACACGCATACAATCACACATGCACGCATGCTGTCACTGCTCGCACCCCATCGTACGATAATTTGGATCGATTTTTCTTTCCCACTTCCGATACTACGTGCTGTATGCTTTTCAAATAGATACCAGGAGCTAATCAATAGACACACACACACACACAAATACCACCACGAGTCTGTCCTGTTTAGCGTTAAAAGGAAGGGAAAAAAATTCGACAGGAAAAAGTGGAAAACTACATCCTACGTCGCCTAAAAGTATGCAATCACGCGATCGATACGGTACGTCGTGCTGATTTGGGGTGTATCTTCACTGCAAACCACGTTTTTATTCGAACGTACACAAACCTAGAACGAGGAACAAGGGTGTGGCGAATTCGAATAACACAAGCTGGAGTGCAAATATAAACTTAACAAACTCGTAACTCTAATTTTTCTAAAAACCGCACTTTGCGGCAAGGACCGCACTCAGGGAATCTGACAGCGGCAGTAGCAACGGTGCTGACAGTTTCTTTTCCGTATAGAGTTGACGTGTATAACAGTTTCGGTCCAGGTGCTGCTGGTACACACACACACATACACTCATACACGATCGCATAATACTCGTCGTTCTCTCTGCAGCTCACTTTTTTTCTCTCTCTCTCTCTCTCGTGAGAAAACGCACACGTGTGAGTCAATCTGTTTTCGCAACGATGATGTGTTCACGAGAAAAGAGAAGGCAACGTGAACAAGATGGAGAGAAAGAGAGAGCTGAGCTAACTGCCAACTGTCAAAATGCCGCATCTGCAGAAGTTTGGCCGCCTGTATGGATGTGTGCGTACGTGGGGGGAAAGAATCAAAACTGCACGTTTTTTAAAACACCTAACCACACACCGTCCCACAGCATGATTTCCCCGGGAAGTCCGGGAGTACGTGTACCGGACATCCCGGCCGAGCAGCCAACCGATAGAAGATGCAATAATGCGCAACGGAAAACGAGTGTTGTTCTGGCCGGAGTAACAAGAAACATGGCACGCTTTAATTGCCCCAGACGGATCGTAATCAGCGGTTTCAGATTATTTCTTCCACGTTAGGGATATGAACACTACCCTTTTTACCACCGCACAAAACCTGCAACATTTCACACTCATTGACTCATTGACTCTTGCGTCTTCCGTAGGGAACGACAGCTGGCACACCGATGATAAATCTCGCATGGGGAGGATTTTCTCAGGAGCACTTACAATGATTCCCAAACATGGCACATTTCAAGGGTGAGGTTTAACACTCTCGTTTGAAAACACTTCGAATCTAAGCTTTTCTGCACGGATCGAATAAACTATCACCTGATAGTGCACCGAACAGCATTCACAAATTCACGTTTTCTGACATTTCAATGGGACTGTAGAGCGCATGACTACTTCACGGGAAGGTTTGGTGGTTTACAGCGCTCCCGGAGAGACGATAAAATAAACACAGCAGACAGCGCCAGATATATCGCAAACGCGCGCACACACACCAACGAATTTGTGGTAAAAAAACGGATGATGATAATCTTTTGACGTCAGCTGCATTTGCTGAGCGTGTTTAGCTAAATTTCTATCACAACTTGCCTTCACTTTATTCTCCAGCACAGTTCCGGAAACAACGACGAACTACACAGCAACCAGAGCCGGGTTGCTATGATCGGTAACTAGAGTACACTGTGTGAGCAATAGCTAGGGGTTCTTCCCATACTCCACAGCACAATTCAAGCGCAGTTTTTCGTTACTTCTTACCTTCTCTTCTGTTCCGCTGTTTGCCTTATTTCACAGACTGTTTCGCCGGTATCTTTACAGGTACGTGGTATAACAGTCGAGTGAGAGAAAGGAATTATTACCCTTCTCACGTGGTTGAGTAAAATTCAACCACACACTCACACACATGCACACAATCGTCTCGTAAGGAAACGTCACGCCATACGGCAAGGATACTGTTGCGCATGTGTGTTGGTGACGGGAGCCCAACGCATGATAGGATACGGTGGTGTGATCCGTGACGTCATCGAACGGATGTTTTAGATTTTTGAAATTACCGCCAACGGTCGCTAGGAGGATATGATCTGCAAGACAAAAATTCGTACTTCCAACAGACCATTTTGTCCCGCCTCGAAGCAGCGGAGATAGCGAAATGGCGAAGCGATTGAAAGAGGAAACAAAGAATGGTGCAACGACCCGCGCAACCCACAAAGAAACAGTGTGTAATGAAGGAATGGAGGCACGATTTCTCGCGGTGGGGGTCGATTCGACCATGGCTTCTTCAAGGGGTTCATTACTTGTTAGGAGGCAGAAAGTACCATTAGAATGACGATCCGTCCATCCCTCAGGACCACCGGTGGTTTATTATCACTTTATTGTGCCTTAACTTACGGAGAAAGCTTACCTAATTCAAATTCCACGTACACGTGGTTCATGTGAAACCGAGAAGAAGTTAGTTGCGGTTCAGTAAGTCACGCATTTCTAGTCGTTTACGTTGGACGTGGGGTAACTTTCTTAACAGGTGAGGTTTAATCGGTAAAGCCAACAAGTCCAGTAATATTCTTCCGCTTTCTACCCAATCAGCCATACTGCGACCTTAGGTTATAGTGGAGTTCCAATACATTTTTTTTGTATGGAGGTGGTCGCAGTGTAATGACCGGTTCTTGGCTTTGCTATGTAACGCCAGGGAAAACGTAGCAAAAGTCGGGGCAACAACAGAAACCGTGAAAACTTTTTAGCACGGTTGATACGTTTCTG
>KI915045.1:3203890-3631682 GCA_000473445.2 Anopheles farauti
GTATGTGAAAGAATTCGGAATGATTTCAAAACCGTTATGGAAATATTTCGACATGCGTTACGGAATTGTTTCACTTGTAACACGTATCATTTTCGCGTAACGCGTCGCACAATTACTGCTGCTTGCCTATATATGGGGAACTCTCTATGACTACGCATAGCGGTCGCTGAGCGGTTGCATAGCTGATTTTGGTTGATTGGGTAACTCGCATCGAGCAATATTGTATGAACACGTGTACCCACGTACTAGGTTTTAACCTCCCATTGGTAGCGTCCATAAACTACGTAACGATAAAAATGAAGGTTTTTTATGTTTAACTTGAACAACTTTTCTAAATCGTTAAATGATACCGTTTAAAAATTACGTACCAAATCACTAAGCTCTGATTATTTTCGAGCAATTTCAGTTCCAAAAGGGTCAATTGATATCTCAGAAGATAGTTTATATTGACAGCGAGCACATTAAACATGAACACTTTTTAATCTTTCTAAATGATTCACAATCCTTCACACAGTTATATTATCAAAAGTCTTTATTACACAGTTTCTTCATTTCACCACTAGAGAACGTGCCATAAATATCATTAGAACAGTTTGGACGGATCGACTTCATTCCATTTATTCCATCATTTTATAGCAAAATTGTAGCACAGTGCGTAACCATTTTTGAGAAGACATTGTATGTTATATGTTGAAGTTCAAAAGGTAATAATTTATTCATATTATTCTTTTGAGAATCTCTTACATTGAATGAAGGGTACTAAACATAAGTTATTGAATTTATTGTGATTTTCTCCTCTTCCCATTATAATCTAATACAGATTATTGAAATTTTTATTAAAAATTACACTTTTCAAAATTATAGTATAAATCAACTTCAAAAAATTGTTAATCAAAGTCTGTTTTTATTGGATTAATTGTTGTCCAACTACCTAACCATTCTGATACAATCGGATCGCTAGTACAAGTTTTAATTGATATCACACCTGTCCAGTTCACTGTCAGCCATTGGAACAGGTCAGCATATTTCATCGTTTCCCGATACATAAAAAAGTAAAGCAATTGTCAACAGCCGTCAATTGCATCACATTGATCGGACGATTTGTAATGAATTTACACTCAATCACGTTTATCACACCCCACCTCACCCAATCTACTCATCGATTCGATTGTAGTGAGGGAGTGAGAGTATAAAATGATTATGCAAATTTTACCTAAATCACCAACATCGACAAAATGCAACTTCGCCCATTCGTTACGTTCCCCTCCGAAAGAATCGATGGTTGATTGCAACATTTCATTGCCGCTGCAGGAAGCAGCAAGCTTAACAAAACGTGAAGCAAATAAAACTTCCTGCATCGTCGCGCAAATTTCGATACAGGGAAAAAGGAAGTAAACCAGTTTTTGGCAGTGGCACATAACGTTAGGAAAAAATCTCTGCACAACTATAACACCGGAAGCACCCGGTAGCGAACAAAACTGGGCAGGAAATGGTCGGTGCAGGTATGTTCATAGCCGTGTGCAAATAATGCAAAAAACACCGACAAAAATGCCACTCACAACACAATTGACTATTGATTGAGTTTGCACTTTGCGTTAGGTACCGCGTGAGGATTTTGGATGACTGCAACACAGGGACGTTGTAAACAGTGTGTTCGGTACGTCGGGATGGGAACGAGAAGTGTTTGAGTTGGTTTTACTGCGCTGCGATTTGTCACACGGATAGCAACAACGAGGGAGATGGTGTTAGGTTACTTTTTGGGGTTACTGAAGGGAAAAAGCAAACCTTTTTCTCTGATAAAAAAAAAACAGAAAGTACACAAATAATAAAACGAGAAAATATTGTACACTTCAACAAGAACATTTTCAAAATATTTGACAATAAGATTTTGAAATTACTCAACATGACTTATTAAATAAATATGCGCCTTAATGTATGCAATACACATATTAAGTACGTATGTTTTCCGTCAAATAACTCTCCGGTTCTCTTCGGTTCTCCATTATGTTAATTTGAGGTAATCGATATTTGCATGAGAATAGAATATCTAGTGACCATTGACGATTCTATTGGCCAATAATTGAGAAACTTCCAATAACTCTCGGTTTATAGAAAAGGGTTCATTTTGATTCGATCCGAAGGCAAGCAAAGTTTAATCTAACCAGTTTCTACCGACTCTGGAATCTAATAGGACTCACGTTTCACCGACGGATTCGCTACATCCGGTGCTTCGATTGTGTCAACGACAGAGAACCGATCCACTCCGGATAGTACCAAGACGGTTTGGGTACGGTTTCGGTACCATCGCGTCCCGGATGTCGTCAGTGCGCCAAGACTCCCAGACATCCTGGCAAAACGGCTGTGAAGAGCGTTCGGATATAAAAGAACTTCGGGAAGAGAGTAACAATTTCCATTCCACGATTCTCGGCCCCAGCGAGGAAGTGAAAGCAATGCGAGGTAATTTCCGTGGGACGTCTTTTCGTTCGCCAGCAGGCAAATATAAAACCCCGATCGCGAACATCCGCCATCGCGTTGGGTTGTATTTGCTGTCCGACGTGTCATTAGTAGAGCCGAAAGGGTCGTTTTTGTTTGCAATATTTTATACCTTTTGCGGGCTTGAATTCCTACCGGTGGAGTGTGGCGCATATTTGATGCGATATTTCTCCATCAGGTGGATAAACTGTGCTGAAAGGAGGAATGTTGATGAAAGTGATTCTTATGAATATTTATCATTGCTTTAGGGTTCTACTTTTGGTGATAAAATTGTCTTCAACGATATTATTCGTCTACAGTCAACTTTAATCATAGTGGTATATTGTTTAGGTTGTAGAAATATTAAACGAAACTAGCTCAATCTACTTATCGAGGCTTACCGAAGGCTAAATATAACCTGGTAACCTCATTACAATGCGGCATCGCAACCAGTGCCGACCAGAATTTGCCACCATCAAGGCTTACTACGTAAACAGGGTGTTCGATGTAAATGCATCGCCTTTGAATCACCCGGTGCAAACGACGTCCAGCGTCCGATGCAGCCGTGCCGATACAATTGAATAAATTAATTTCCATTTGCATAATTAGAAAATTTGATTACACGAGCCCTAATGTTCCGTCGGCTGCGTCGTCGTCGTCGTGGTCACCGCTGGCGAGAGCTTCGAGGGCGCAAAATGGCCAGTTGTGAGGTGCTTTATGGCAGCAAAACAAATGAATACCATGGTGGTGTGCATCCGTGGGCCTATTTACGCACACTTCCAATCGATTGACGATCGTGACCGGCAGCTGAGAAGCACTCAAAAGGTGCGCTCGTTGACAGCTCGTTACAGCAACCGTCATACCAATGGCTTTCTGAAAGAAAATTTTGTATGAAATTTACTAAAATATAAAACAAATATTTATTACAGGATAGTGTTATTTCACACTCATATTATGGTCAGAATTGATAGCAGTTTCATTTTCAAGAGCCATTACCCATCACAACTTCAGCGACGGATTTATTTTAAACTTTTCAATCCTTAATCAACGTGCAACGTGATGGAAATATTCACCCTACTTGTCAACCATACCTTAAATCTTCACCTCGACCTTGCCGTAAACCGATAGAATGTCCATCCGAAGTGATAATGTTGATGCACACGATGCACTTCGCATAATCATCGTCCACCAATCCTCGCCATCGTTCCGAGCGGGTCCAACGCGTCTCGAACAAAACCCCAGCCTCTGTCCGAACGGTTGCGTAATTTATCATGCAAATATTCATGAATCTCGCAAAAGTGAATAACCACTAATTTAAATTGGAAAGTGTTACTACCGTGTACCGTGTGGCCGCTCGCAGCGAAGCCCCAGAAACAGGTGGACAAAAAGCGTGCAAACACTCAAGACTCGTGCCCGTGCACGCAAACACACGGCCTGCTGAGATGATAAATGTTGCATCGCCTGCTGGCCGATGGTCGGAAGCACCTACAGGTCCGGCATAGTGCGGCGTGGAGACCGGTGCAAGCCTAGTGCCTAGTGTCCGAGCGGTGTTTGATGTTTCTATTTGCAGTTTCGGAAGTTTTGAAAGCTGTTAATTGATTCGATTTTAGATAAGATTGCTCATGAGGTTCACCAAACAGGGTGGGCTTGTTGATCTCGAATGCCGTTTTGCGAAGAAGTTGTTTAACAGTGTTGTCAGTTGTTTAGATATTCAATGTCATGAAAATATGTGGAAATAGGGGCAGCAAGCTGAAAGTTGTTGCTCACAATAAATTATACAAAAATTTAAAAACACTTGAAAATTTCCCATATCGAGAGTTTCTGAAACGGTTAGCTTTATTTTGAAACATTCCAACAACGCTCCATCCCGACTTTATACTTGACAAAAACCACAAACATCAATACAGAACAAAACTCCAAAAGGATACATGTGTCGCAATGTCCCTCGCGGCCATCCCAAACCAGAAATGAAAGGCGAACCGCATACATCAACGGATCATCATGTCCAGTGCCGCACGTCATACGTGTCCAGTCCAGTCGGACGGTCGGACGACCTCACGTTCACTTCACTTTTAACCCAGCTCGGATCGCAGCATCGTTAGTATGCAAACGCGTGACAATCCCGAACCTTCCTCCATCGTCCGGACCGTGCGAATGAGTTGCAACTTCCGGCTTGAGCTCGGACAAGAACGTGCCTCGCCGATACGGACGGTTTGCTCTGTTTGCTTACACTTTAATGTTTCGACCAAGTCACTTTTTTCACAAATCTTCTTGTGTTTGACAAGTTATTATCGCCGTGCTCGCCGTACCGCTTTTACTGCGCGTTTTTCCCCCGAACACCTATTTGTGTAAACTGTTTTTTTTTGTGTGGTCTCCTTCCAATCAACAATTAACAAGCGACGAGGATATGGAGCCTCTCCCCAGAGGGTGTGCGGGGAGGGGTTGGCTTTTTATTTCTCGTCTCAAAAAGCGCCGACTTTTTCGCTTCAAATGAAATGCGATCCCTTAATCGAATTATGGTTTTTCTGGTCTTCCCGAGCACGCCAGGAGTCGTCGACAAATTCGTCCCGCTCGTTCGACAATGGCGTCGTGCAGTTTGCGAGCGAATTAGCGACTTCACGGATTTATGAAATGTGGTTTTTACTCCATTCCATTCGTTTAGAAGGCGCCGTTTTCGGTACGTTCGGCATCCCCGACGCCGGAAGTAGACGAAACGGTTTTTTATTTTTATTTTTGGTTTGGTGGATTTGCAATTTGCCGTTTTTATGAACGTTGGTTTTCTATTTCTTCCTCTGCGAGCGGTGGAGTTGGTAGGAAATAATTTATTAATTTATTCATAAGTTTCGCATGATGATGCGTCAGTGCTGGTAAATCATGGCGGGAGTTAATTTCAAATGTTCATTACAAAATGGCGAAGGCGATGCACGGGAGGAATGAGGATGGAACGGCAAGCATAAATGGAAATATTCCTTAAAAAACTCCTTATCAATGAGTTGTATTCGAGCGTAAATCTTTCAACTGAAAATAATTTATGAATATCTTCAATCCTTGCGAAAAGAGTTGGCTGTTCTAACAGTAATTAAATACTCATAGTACGATTTTAGTGCAAGTTTTAGTACACAGCGTTAGTTTTAGTACAAACTAAAGAAAAACATTTTAGAAATAGAGGATTTCGAACTGAATATTATTCTGTCATCTTTCCCCATACAACTATATTTTATTTAGGCAGTCTTTTGAAAATAAAAGAAAAACGCATGCGTATGTTTTTAGTCCCTAGGTACAGTTTTTAGTTCAAAATTATATTGCTGTACATCCAGAAGCATTCCTTTTATCTTTTCCATCTCTTGCTCTTCAACCTCGAGCAGCACCTCGAACGGAGCAAATAATAAAAACTGTCGAAAATGCTCAATTGATTCCACCAAATGCACCGCCAATCGACTTTCGTTTCCTCCATTCCGTTCCTTACTTTCCACCGGCTGTCCTGTGTAACTGCCGACCAGCTCAATCTGTCCGTACTCATTGGAACGCTGCTGGAGCAAACTTTCGTACGGCGTCTTACGACGTGGCGGAGAGCAGCTTTCCCTGACCACCAGCACCAATCTGCTTCTCGCACGAACCGGCATCTCGAATGGTAATCCGTTCGAAATGACTTTCCCCTGCTGTACAATCCAATTGTAGAGTTGCACACGACGCTCGAAGAACCGGCTTCGCCGTACGTCCGCCGTAAGTCCGAACGCGGCGAGTGCGGCAAACACGCGGGCTAACTTCTGCAGTCCCTCCGGTGTATCACGACTCGGCAGGATGAGCACATCGTTCAGCACGACCACATCGCCGGTGGGAAGTTTGCGGGCAAGTTCAATTAGAATTTTGTTAAATACAATCGTCGTGTTGGCGAAGTGTTTCGGAGCCCGCCGGTACTGGAAGATGCCGTAGGAGCCCGAGCGGAAGGTGAAGTAACGCCGGGAGCCAGGTTCCAGCGGGATTTGAAAGTGTCCCGCGTTGAAGTCGAGCGTGGTGAAGTAGCGAAAGCCGGCGAGCGGTTGGAGGAGAGATTTCGCGTGGAAATAGCTGGGCGATTGCCTGCAGGTGGAAGCATTCAGATGGGCGAGATCGGGCAGAAGTTCTCCGGTGGTGCTGGTGAGATGCACCCGGTGCAGCATCGGTTCACAATGGGATGATTTCTGAATGACATCGCAGGTTAAGTGGGAGATTAAGGAAGTTTGCAACGACCGGCTTTGGTCGTCTTCCGATTCCGAAACATCCTGGTACGTTGCGTTCAGCTGCCGGTTGAGGCGTACCACGAGCTGGTGCGTTTTGGAGGTACCCAAATTGGACAGGTTACACGACAGGGCCACCCGATGCTGTCGCAATAAAGATGACAGCTCGTTCCCGACCGTTCGAAGCACTTCCGGATCACCGCGGAGTTGTTCCGCCGTCTCCCACAGCACGACCTGTTCCATCCGGTCGGCTAATCGCTCGAAATCGTCCACTGTCACCTTTGGGTCGTTGTGGTATTGGTGGATAAGAGCGCCGAGCTCACGCTGCCACTGGATGCCTTTCTTCAGCTGCTCCAAGCACACTCCGTAGGGAATCGCCTTTGACAGCACGGGATCACGAAGCCCGGCGACGATGTAGCTGACGATCACTTCCTCGGACAGTTGAGATAGTTTTCCCAGCTTCAGCATCTCTTCGATGTACTCTTCGACAGTTTCGTTTGCGAACTTTTTTCTCCTCCCCAGCGTACGGTGCCTCTTATCGCGTGACATTGATATGGGGTTATCCGCTGGGAACGCCAGCACGAACGCTTGCTGGAACTCTTTCCACGAGCTGACCTTTGCGCGTTTGAACCAGGTCTTGGCGGAGCCCCGCAGTTTTCCCCGTGCGAACGAGTACGTTTGATCCTCAGCGAGAGAATTGCGGCGAGCGAATGCTTCCACACTGTCCAGCCACTCTCTGCTAGACGATTCCGCACGCGCCGGATCAAAATTGCCCACTTTTGGATGGTTGGTTGACATCGTCATTGCGATTGAAAGATTCTTCCAACACTTCCAGGTCCACGACGAAAAACCGACCAAAAACTTCCACGCGCTCGATTCGCCAACGAATCTTCCGACCGTTCCGGGTACCGGCTAAACAACGACTACGACAGCACAATCCGCATCCTGCGATGCGCTGGTTGCGATCAGTGCCGGCGTTTTCACTTTACAACAAACACCCCAACCCGCAGGAACCACGCAGGAGTAGGCGCCACCGAGTTTCCACCGATTTTTCGCCCTCCCGACCGAGGGAGAATGAAGTGCGAACGAGAAAGGCACGCACACGCACGCATACACTCTCAGCACCAGCGAAGCCGGGTGAATGATTTTACGCACACATACTAACCCCGGGCATCTGATAATCTGTTTGTGTGTTGAAATGCAACAAGGGACAACCTGTTCGAATGGGACAACCGGTGGTGGTTGGGAAATGTCACCGGAATTAATCACATTCCTGGAATCGTCTTTACTTCGCTTTAAATTCGTACTGATGTTTGCTCGAAATAAAAATTTATACTTAATATAATGCACCTATTTAAATGACCTATTTAAACGAGCTGGAGTTAAAAGAGTAAAATTCACAAATTTAGAAGAGGAATTTTCATGAATATGTTATAATTTGTTAGAGAATACAAGCTTTGAAAGAGACACCTTCGTTAAATAAGCATTCATCAGAGACTGCCTGGGTAACTAAAGGCTTATCCGACCACTTTTTCGATAAGCTGCAAAGCTGTGTAAAACATTCCAAAAATCATTTCGAACACTCGTCATCACCGCTTATCGTCAAACGGCTACTCCAAACAGCTGCTTGTGCAATTTTCCCACCACCCAACCAGCAGATTACAGTGTGGTGATAAATTTTTATTATCTCCAACACTTACAGTGACATCGATGGTGAGTGTAAGGGAGGGAGGGTCCACTTTTATTGCCACCACCTAATTACTCTCGCAACCAGCGCCATCTACTCCCCCAACCGCCTGTGGGTTTGGGTGGGTTTCCTGTTTTTGTGTGACTTTAATTGGATTACTTTAAAAGTTGTCACCCGGAAGTTGGTACCTCCCGGCCGGCTATTGCCGGTGTGTACGGGCGGAGTTACGGAATTGTTTTTAATGGCCTTTAACTTTTTCCTCGCGCACCTCGATTCGGACGGCCATCTTCGTTTTCCACCTGATCCTGTTGCAGCAGCGTTATCGTTCGAAAGCGTGGCAGTGGGGTGATAGAAATGAAGAGACAAAAGAAATCACTTACCCTTAAATCAAATTATCAAATTAAGCATCTACCAGCGACGGTCGCCCATGTCGATGGCGATGGGACACACGGATGGAAACGTCGTCCACAGGATATTAAGCCGGATGGCTGCCCACTTCCCGTATCTGTTGGCCGTAGCTGAAGCTGCTTGTTTGCCGAACGAAATGGAACGAATCGAGTGATGAGTGGCATTGGGTGAAGTGCACTCGTTTTTTTTTTTATCTCCTCCCCGGATGAAGAGACCGGATTTATTTGGTTTTATAGCATCCAAAAAAAAAACAACTTCCCCCGACGGGCTGATGTTGAGGTTAAAGTAGATGTCAAGTGGGCATGATGAGAACGGCACGGGGGGGAAAAAATAACAACCGAACCTTCCACCGTGGTGATAAACACTTGCAACAAAGTTTGCCACTGACAGGACGTGAAATTCCCATCGTTTGTGCGGATATTTTTCGGTCGTTTTTGCTTGCGGAATTGCACCAAGTGTCACCCGGAATCTCCCGTTTCCCGGCAGATGGCGCGTTGGTGAGTGGAATGCTTACCGTATTAATGAGAATATCATTACCGGCTGCTTTATGGTCATTAATTTAGTGCTACTTATGAATAAAACATCAGCACGCGCTTCCTTAAGCTCATAACAATCACCTCAGCTCATCGGCGATGCTGAGGGCGCAAGCTGTGCGGAAAAATATTCCACCCTAATGAACTATCACCTTCCGAAAGCTCTCTTGCTGTCCAGCGGCTACGATAAGAACGTGCACCGCCTGATTGCGCTGCAGTTTCTGACCGAGCGGAAGGAGTAATTTAACCCACCCTCCCCGCCGTACGAATGATGAGGATCGTTTCGATAAGAAGGTGAAACATATTTCCCAAGATATTTCACATTCCCTCGGTGACCGTTGTTTCGTTGGTGCATTTCGTCGGTCCATTGCAATCCTTCTCCCTAACCGTGATGAGCTTTCATTCTTGCCATGATAAGGTAACGATAGGAATTATTTAACCGCATTTCGTTTCTATTCCGGCTCCGAGACATCCGCTTGCTTCATTAGAAGCTAAATAAACAACCGTATTGCTTCGGTGGTGCTGCTCCATTTCCCTCTAGCAAAGCAGTTAAACCGTCCAAGGACTACTAGATTTCTTTGTGGCAACCGATTGAAGCCATTTATTCCGCGGGCGCCGGAAGTGCTCTTCCGTGGGTTACGTTGAGTTTGATTTTTGATTCCCCCGACGACGAAGCATGACGTACTTAAGCAGTGCGGGAGTGGAGAGTTTCATCAGCCGGGAAAAATTGCGATTTGTGTAAGGAAGTGGAAATATTGTGTAGTCTCTTTGATGTCGCTTTAGTGCCGCCGATCGTGGCTCGCGGCACGATATGCATCGTGAATTGCTTTATTGATAACTCTCGTTTCGGTTTCCCTGGGGCGGTGTTGGTATGGGTTGTAATTTATTGAGTTTTTATAACGTGAAGACGTTTGAGTGATTTCGAACTCAGTATTGAAGGCCGTGTTGGATCGTTGTTTATGTTTAAAAATAATAAAGCAATGCTACTTAGATCTTTTATGATTTTCTGCTCGTTTTTCTCAAAAATGTTATGAGAAATTTTCTTTAACAAAACAATTTTAAATTACCCACTAGTATTCTCCATCTTGTATCGAAACCATCTTCTCCAAACTCTATATTCAAACTTATTAATCAACCACCACCACGAAAGCTGCCTCGGGGTGTGCCTTGGTTCACAGCTGAACGATTGCAAATAATAACCTTCGTCTTCGTCTTGCCAGTATTTTTTTCATGCAAAGCATTTTCTACCAACCAACAGCTCGAAAAACTTTGTTCCCCGTTTTCGGTTCGTTTACCACTCGCTCACACTTTGTAAGAAATTACCGGCTGCTTTCCCGCTGCTGTGCGACCTGGCGTGAAGTTAAAATGTGTGGGTTTATTTTTATTGTACCACTCCGTCGGTGCCATTTGTAAACCCGCACGTGAAACGTGGCATCGTAATTAGCATGTGTTTCGAAAAGGGGTTTGCGTTTTGCGGGGAAAGTTGTGCGAGTTTGCGAGAACTCCACAGGCCGCTCGGTTGGACGCAAGAGTGGATTTTCTTTGGCGGAGTTGTTTACTTCAAGATGCCGCGCGAAACATGCAAAACTCTTTCTGTACGAAACTTTTGCCGGCTTGAAACTAACAGAAACCAGCGTGCTTTCCGTTGTCTTGCGAAGCGAAAACAAATGTTTTCTCAAGAAAAATCAATCTTTTCACTACGTTCAAGGTAGCACAAGCTGATAGGAGCAGGTGTGGGTAGCATGTGCGTTTTTATTAATGCATACAAATGAACGTAAAAATTGAATAGAAAAAAACTTTGCCGACAACCGAACTTCCTAAGAAAACAGCCATGCGTTTGCTCCCCACGTTCCTTCCTCGACAAGGCTCTACAGCGGATACAATCGATCAGCTGATGTATGCCGATAGATAATGGGAAAATGTGTTTCATATTTTCGGTGTGATTTATTTACCGCACGGTGCTCCATGAGCGATGCTTAATGTATTGTAATCACGTGCCCGAATCACCACCGGTAATGGTAATCCGATATCGGGTGAGTGTGTGCATGCATGGATGTGCGTTAGGCCGGTGTTTATGGTGCGTGTTGGAACGGTTTTTTGCTTTGTTTTCATTTCCCACAAGCGTAGGCAATGGCTCATAAATCTTGTTTCCCCACGCGCATCCTTTGCCGTTCTATTGTATCCCGTCTGTTGGTGGAGTATGAACAGTGGAAAGCTATTTTCAGTGATCAAATCGTATGTTGAGGATTTTATGTAGGCAAATCGGTACAATAGTTTGCAATTTTATTTCAATTTCTATTAAATCTTCATCTATACATTTTTTTGTATGATGTTAATAAATTTAACTTGTCACACAACACAAAATAAAACTAGATGGTTATTCAAAGAAAATAAAACAAAACTTGAAACTCTCTTTTGTTCAATGTATTCGTCTTTAGGTGCAACCTAAAAACAACTTCTTCTCGTGTGAGTTTGATCCACTCGAGGAGAAACTTTAACGCACAAACCCACAAACAGTTCATTAGAGACGCTGTCAAAGAGTCAATCGGATTGCACAAACGTCCTCCCGGGAGGGTTTTTGCGATCGATAGGGCCTTGGTGCAGTGTTTCGGAAAACAACAACGAAACGTGCCGTGACATGCCAATTATTGCAAAAAGCAGTGAGACGGTTGGAAATACCATATGTGAGGGAGTAAGTCGTTCTCGCTGGAAGAGGGATCAGCGGAGCAGAGCAAAAATATAAGAAACTGACACTGACACTGCTCTCGGGCACTGTCAGACTGAAAGTCACCCGGGGACGAGCGTGTCCCAAGTTTAGTGTATCCCTTTCCGTGTTTCCGTCAGCCTTCGAAGGAGGCCAAAGGTCATCTTCATTGCTGAAGTAACTTTACGCCCAGTTCTTGTGGAAATGCTGCTCGTATTTTTGCACGTGGAAGAGTGAAAAACTGTGTTACCTTTTTGCCTCAAAGTTTCAACCACATTCATCCTTATCCGCTGGTTAGTTAACGAAGGGATATCCAGAAATGCAACAAAAAAAAAAAAAACACAACACGAAATGAAGTTGCGGTTTAATAAAAGTTGCCGTAAAAATGATGGAAAAAGTGAAATACGAAATAGTAAAAGTTATGAGATCGCTTTTTCTACGCTCGATTGGATGGTGCCCTCTGGCCCAGTGGGAGCATCTAATAAGATGCAAATGAAGCATAGCAGGCGTAGAACGAACTCTCCTCGTCCTGGCGAAACAAAATTCGAACAAAATTGTGAAATATTTCCATGATTAACCTCCAATCAAAGGGGAGAGTAGAGTAGAATCAAAATCTCGTCTTTTTTTCTTACAGTTACGAATGTTTCAAATACAAACTTGTGATTGAAATTCCTGCCTCCTACCACTGCGTTGAGCGATATTTCGTCTTCTTGTTCTTTCGAGTGGCAAAAAAAGTCAGTGAACCATAATTTAATTGACTCCTTTCAATCATGTGGCACCTTAGCTACAACCCACTGGACTTTTTTTTTGTAGGCTGAGTTACGTCCGGTATATTTGCGGAGAGCTCTTGGTAAGAGAAGAATTCATCATCATCATCATCATCATCGTCGCCAACACAATCTTCGAAGTGGAAAAAAAGGAGTGTAAGTTCACTCCCCGTCCTGACTCCTGGCTGTCGTAGAGCAAAAGATGACCAGCTTCTTGAGGGACCTGAAGTAATCTTTAACCCTTGGGCAGACGGTTAAACATCCGGACAAACTCACTGTCTCGTTGGCCGTTCCCGCTCAGGTCGATTCATTGATCAATAATTCAACGAGGACCCTTCTCGCTTCATCCAGTCCGTTCCGGGTGGGTTTAGGATTTTGAGTTCGGAATTTGTAAACCGATTTGTTCCCCAAAGGAACAAAAAATAGCGGAATGAGAGGCCCTCCAGGACTATGCTCCCTTTTTTGTAGAAGCAATCTTTTTCTCTCTGTCTCTATCTATTTCTGTCTCTTTCAGGATAAAGTCTTTTAGCAGATCTTTTAGCGTTGGTGTTATCAGGACGGGAACGAGTGTGTGAGAGGTGCACAATGTGGTTTGAATTTTTCATTTCCTTTATACTCCTCAGCTGTCTCGAAACCGACTGTCTCGATCGGTATGGAAAAGGGAAGAAAAGAGCTATTGAATCGTTCACCCATAATGGGAGGGCCCAAGCTTCGGAGCAAGTGATAGAAATTGTAATCAAATTGTAACCGGTTAAGCAGCTGTTAATATCGGTCACTAATCCGCATCGACTGTGGGCACGATCTGGTATTTGGTGAAGGATACAGTAATTTGTTGCTTGATAGGGATTGACAGACGCGTTAGGGAAGTTTTATCGGCTGGTTTTCTTCATTTGAGCATATTGTGGAAAATTAAAACGAGTATTTTGTTATAAATTACAGTAAAAATCCCACCAATTTTTTAATACACAAACGTTGTGTGCTAAATCATGTGCGTAGCCTCAACAGAGCAGACTGTATGAACCATAATTATAGCACAAAGAAACCATACCATAATGTAAAGGAAATGTTTCATTCACGTGTGAAAAATTTCACAAATTCAGCTTACGGCGAAAACCCCGACGACAAATCGAGGGCTTGAGTGAAAAAATATTCAAAATAATGCTTTATTCACGATTTATTTATTGGAGAAGCACATATATTCGGAGTGAAATTCACGTGAATAGTTTGAAAAAGAAATTAGAAACCAATTTTTATTTTTATCTATTTTAATCAATTAAAAATATCTATTCTAACAGTCATTCTGCAAGAAATATTTCAGTTGTTTTGGGTAAGGTATAATCTACATAATACGAATACTTCAACAAACATTGCGATATAGTGATTAAACACTCATCCCTAGAATAAAAATAAAACACAATACAGTTGGTTGATAAAAGCGATTAACGCCGTAATATGCTCATTTTGCAATATGTTTACGCTTCCCATGTAGGGCAATCACACGGTGAAAACGCACAAATGGCTTGCGATAAAATAACTCCAATTACAAACAATTTATGCACAATAACATGCGCATAAATATTGAATTTGAAGCTTCCTCCCTCGTGGCAGCAAAGTAGAAAATGAGTCGAATCGTTCGTATGGGAAAGGTACAGAAGCGTTGCCAACAAACGAGCATGTGTGTGGATATTAGCCCAGTTTGAAAATCAATCGGTCGGAAACTATAAAGTGGTAGCAATTGATTGTTAACTATGTCTGGTTTGGAGCGGTAGTTGGAGTAGTTGCTTTTACAGTAGGGATTTGTTTCCCACGTGTAACGCGAGCAATGCGAGCAATCGAAAAATGCAACAAAATTGATCGAATACAAATTAGTTCCGAAAGCTTGTGTATGGATAAAATAAAGCAAATATTTGATCATATTTCAATAATGTAATTTACACCGTACATTTAAATTCGATACCAGCGAATGGTAGGCACGTAAAGCGTGAGTCCGTTTTGGGCAATAGTTTATCCAGCCATGGTCAAACAGGCTCAATTTAAACTCGGTAAAATGAGTTTTCCAATGCAGCACACTCCCCCTTCCCTTCCACCGGTATGATTCGGTATGATTATTATGTCCCAGTCGGTGCCGATTGAACGGCTGCCTGCTGGTGACATGCGGTCCACACCAAGTACGAATCTCTTCGCACCACCCTCGGAACGCTAACCACGGAACGCTGGTGTTGCTGCTCTCTGATACGCAAACCGCACACCCGAGTGCGATTTTCGTTCGGCCGCAACCCCTTTCTGCCACCGTTTTCGAATACCATTGCCATTACGTCGTTGTCACAATTGTGTGCATGCGATGTTTAATTTTTTGTTTTGGTCTCGCTGCACTGAGTTGCGAGCATGAGCACCAAAACCCGATTATAATTCAATAAAACAATGCAGTGTGCGGTAGGAAAATTCGATCGTTAGGCATTGGTTGGCAGGCGAACGGGAGGGAAAAGGCAGCCAGCATCAATAAATATCACGTGAAATGTACTGCACAATAGACTCGCGATGGAAAATGTATATCCACGGGTAATGACTGAAAGCATGCCGGAATGCAACAATGCAATTATATGAAAATTGTTCAAATTATGTTTGAAATAGAGTATAGAATGCAAAATGCGTAGGTAAAGCATTCCTGGCTGTAATGCCCGTAATAAATATAATTTTTGAAAAAAAAGTTAAGTGCTATAATAGCAAAGTAAATTGCATTTTTTTCTTGAGACACCAGGCGCCTCCACTTGTGATCGAGTTTTTTTTCTCAAAAATTCACCCTTTTTTGCCCTTATGTAAAAGGATGAGGAGAAAGTTTTGTAGGTATATTTTTTCATTTTATTAAATGTGATTATATTATAGGATAGAGAGCGAGACAAAGTAATACTGAGACATTAAGAATATTCATGCAACGGAGAAAAGCCGTAAAAAGCAAATAAATATGATCAGGTAGTTTAAAGGCTTTTGTTGCAATCATTCACCTGCATTATTTTCTCCCACACTTCATACTCCTTTTGATTTTACTAAATAGTTCTAAGCTCATGTGTGTAAATGAACGCACTGCGTATCAACTCTCCCGAATCGATTGTGTAGAAATTATTCCTAATTTGCACTTTGTTCCCCAAAACGGTTAGCACGATGAATCGTTCCGTGCACAGTAAATCCACTCACATCACGAGCAGGGTAGAACAAACAGAATCAAACTCAGCCTTTACACCAACTCGTGCCGATAATTTCATATTCCCCATTTGTAGTGTTTACCGATATGGTGCACCACTCGTATGTTACAATTTCGATGGTGAAACGAACGAAGAAAAAAGGTGTAACCTGTTGTAATTTTATCGTAAAACCATCAAACCGATACAAGTACCCAACGCGCCCTCTGTCTACACCGCTGTCATCGCACAGCTCTCCGACGAATAATTGCAAATGTTCACATGAATTCCAATTTTAATCCCCTTTCCGGCGCGCCAAGCGGTGGTTTTCCGCACAGGTGTTCGTGTGGGTGTGTGTGTGTGTAGCAGCGCGTCTAATTTAATCAGGCTCTACGGTGGGCAAATTTCATTACAATTCCAAACCGGCAAAACGGTACCGTTCACCATCGAACACCCCGTGAAACGTGGAAAATCAAAGCGTGTGCGTGAGCGGCAGATTTGTTTCGCTGTTTTCACTCGGATTAGAGGCGGCAGTAGAGGCTTTGGTGTTTTGTTTGCAGTTTTCCTAGTAAATTAATGAGTGCAGGTGCGGGTGTCGCCGTGTGGTTGCGCGGGTGAGAACGAGTATGCCGCGTGTGGCATGGGAGTGAAATGTGAATCCTTCCCGAAAGAGAAATTTCCCTACGATCGTTTCGATTCGACACTTAATTCGCTGCAAATTTGAAGAGTTGGAGAGTTCGAACTTTCCAAGAATGAAGCTGATCGATCCCATATGGATTAGGGATCCGTCTCGCGGTGAGGAACATTGCGATTCGTGATTTGAGTTTAATCTCTCTGAAAGCAATCCGTCGTTCCTGGGCGAACCCGAGCCGAACAATGCCGAAAGCGGATGGGTTTTGATGTTTCTGTCGCGCTGATCGCAGTAGCCCAGGCAAAACGGACAAAAGAGACGGAGAAGGGTTGTGCTGTCGCAATCACCATTTTGCTACTGTTGATGTTGTCGCGCCGAAAGGAAGTTGGTGAAAGTGGCCAAGCGTGATTTTACGGAAGATTCCACTCGCCACCGTCGTCGTCGGTGTCGGTGCATTATTGACAACTATCATATGGATCCGGTTTGAGGGACCAACATTTTTTTGTTTCCAAGGGGTAAGATTTTCTGCCCGTCATACCGCTTCATTATGAATAGTAATCATGGTTCGTCCTGCTGCTTCTTTTCTTGTCTGTTTGTTTGTGTGTTGGGTCGGAAGGCTGAAGGCTCGAACGTGAACGTGTGCCACGTGGAAGCGGCAGGGAAACTTGTTACTTTTAGCACATCTGCGTTTTAGCGTGATGAATGCCGACTTCCGCCCGCGTGCACACACGCTCTCGCTCGCCCACTCGCCATTGGCACTGAATTAATTTCTAAAATACGTACACGAAGTCAGTCGTCGCCCATATTCGCATCGCAAGTGACATCCAGATCAGAACGGGGAGTCGTAAGTTCGTCACCTCGCTGTCATTTATTTTAATAAAATGCTTACTCGTGCTTGCTGTCAGGCTGACGGCTTGACTTGACTCGCTGCCACCCTCGCGGATGCGTTTGCGGGCTAACGAGCCGTTGCTGGCAACGCGTGGCCGATATGATGAGGAAGAAGGGCTCGCGTGGATGCGTCCGGTCCGTGTCGCACGTCGGGGGAAAAGTGATTGACAATATTTTTGAAATCACACTTTGCTGGCTGGCTGCTGCATTGTGCGCCGATGGATGGTGGGTGAGGAAATAGCTAACGGAAGCACTTTTTCCCGATGTGTCTAGGGCTTTGTGATTAGAGATTAAAGATGAGCCGCAGCAGACGGTGTCCGGGTGTTTTTGGGCGCATGTGTTTTTGTGCCCGCTGTCGTGGCATATTCGCTCAATTAAACTCGTTTGAGGTGGGTGTTACTGAAGCACACGAGAGCATGATTATTTGCGATGAGGCTAATGGAAAATGGAAGTTGATTGATTTGAGGGGATTTTGATTTCTTCTGCATGAATGATGCGAAATATTCTTATGTGTTAATAGGTGATTCAATTATATTTTTTTATACGGAGGCTAAGTCGTTTGAAGGGAAGAAAATATAAGCGCATAACTCAACGCACTGACAGTTAAAAAACGAACGCGAAAATCTTAAAATTACTGTGAAATGCATACATTTAGGCGCACTTTAGCTCAACTTTCTTTTAAGATCTTGAAGCTAAAACTCTCGGAAACAGTTATATAAAACTGCATTTAGATCTCAAAGATGTTTCCCAAGCAGCTTGAAAAGCTTTTAAACCGAGACAAAATTCTACCGAAAATCATAATCATCCTTAAAATCCTAGTAAAATCACGCTTCCGACGGGCGCATAAAGCGTTTAGAGTCTTCATTTAATTAACGCCATGCTCCGCAGGGGGAAAACTCGGTGACGATTCATTGCGGCAGTGTCAAGCGAACGGCAAACCGTAATCTCCATCCACCGCCACAGTCACAAAGGATAATAATCCGAGCAATGTTCACGTATGCCCGCGTGTGTTTCCGAGTTTTGCGTGGAAATATTTGTATGATATCCTAACGCCGAATCTAATGGAAAATCGATTTGAAGGTATCCTTTGTTCGGTTTTACTAGCGAGATTTGAGGTTTCAAGAGGTAGGGAGAAAAAAAACACTGATTCACACACATACAAACGAGCGCATTAACGATAATAGTGTGTAAAATTATTGAACCTATCCTTTATCCGTCAGCTCGTCACGGTTCGTACGTTGGATGTGAAACTCGAAACCAAACGCGATAAAGGATTCAATTCCACGGTGTAGCGAAAGCACCCCGCCGATCGATCTCTTGGGAAGGAAAGTTCGAACGCAGCTTGAATCGCATCACCATTTTTCAATTGCGATTTCGATTAGCCCACGCGACTGCTAAATCGCGATCGCGTAAGCTTATAACCCGCAGGTCGTTATAACGTTTGCCGTTCTTAACCCCTGCTTTCTGTTCTCGTTTTCTTTCCTCTATAAACCCCCCAGAGGAACCCCATTATGCTCCGGATGAGGGCGAAGCTCACGCCGTAGTTATCCCCTTTTCCGAACTGCACTTATGCAAATGAACCGATCCGTTGCGAAGCAGCGGGAGGCAAACTTTACCGACATTATCATGATTTTTATCGGTCCCCAAAGTTCCACACCGCACGACCGAAGTACCTTCCCCGGACCTTTTGGGCCCGTCCCGTGTCCGCAAACCGAAAGGCGGAAGTGTGGTTAAATTTTATTGTTCTCCTGAAATTTGACTC
Source organism: Anopheles farauti (assembly GCA_000473445.2). Lineage (NCBI taxonomy): Eukaryota > Metazoa > Arthropoda > Insecta > Diptera > Culicidae > Anopheles > Anopheles farauti. The sequence continues at coordinate 3,223,136 of KI915045.1, forward strand.
TCCCGGCGTCCGGACTCACATCTCCGGAAGCGCTACGGAGCTGTACAGCGCCTGTCGGTAGACCACGGTAGACGTACGTACAGGAAACAACATTTAACTTGCAAAACTTCACCTGAGCACCACCCGGCGGTCCAGCGGTTCCTTGGGGAAATTTCTGTTTTACAACCCATTACTCGTTACTGACGTGTCTCGGACATTGACGTGCGAGAGGTGTTTGACTTGCACCCCGGCCATTCCCGGCAGCTTTCCCGCATCGTTTTACGAACTGTCGGAAGTTCGCAACAGTCGTAAAGATCCGCAGAAGATGTTCGATGATCCGATGTGGCAGGTACGAAGCCGGTGACGTTAATGGCCGTTCGCCTTTGCTCGATCGAATTCCCGGGCGGTAAAGTTGGCTACTGCAAGGCTCGCACACACCTCGGACAATAACAATAATCTACGAAGTGTGATGGAACTTTTGGAGTGTTAGTGTCGGATTATGAATCTGGGCGCACCGAATGGGGCTTTTGCGTGGATCGGGGATGTTTGCGGTGGAGCAGCAAAACATGCATTGCACTGAAATCAGAAGGAAGGACACTTAATTTTTGACGATGATGAAATATTTTATGTGAAAGATTTTGAATGCTTATGAAGTGTTTGGTGCACTAGGGTTGAACACTGGCAAATATCGTCTGTTGGTAATGGAAGTTAAAGCTATGTTAGAAATTGAATCCTGTTTGAAATTGAATCCTGTTTTGCTCAAGTATCAATATTTAGAACTATAGTGAAGAATGTCATTTATTCCGATGACGAACGTTTTAGTTTTACCATAAAAAAAACATTTTTTTCACGTTTAAAGCTGATAAAAATGTAAAAGATTTCGGCTTTCAACACGCAAATCTTCATATTTAAATATATATTTACAACCAGCAACAGATTATTGTTAGTTGTACTAAACACTTTTTCCCTCCATGCGTCGTTTCAAACCTTCTTTTCTTCTCACACAACGAAACCCGAAAGAGTAACTTGTCTCGAGCAAACCCATATGCCCGTAATATGAAACATATTTGTCTAATGCCCGCATGACCGGCACGAAAAACGTTCGTTTTTGTTTCGTTTGTTCTTTGCCCGGCAGAAGAACCGAACCAATTCCTAAAGGATATCGAGACCAACCCGCCCCAAGTGTTGCTCACCTTCTGCTTGTTATCCCATTTTGTTCGGTAACAATGTTGAAAGAAATCAACCCACTGAAGAGCCAGAACGGAAAGAAAAAATCCCTCTTCAAAAAACAAAACAAAAAACAACTAGCAACTTCAAGCTAGGATGGTTTAGCACGTGATAGACAATCGGTTTCGTGCGGAAAGTGGAGAACAAAAAGTAGCATTCTCGTGCAACGTACGAATCCGAGCGGCTCCAGCGGGAAGGTTGTTTACAGTGTGACCATTTATTATTCTAATGAACTAAATCGACTGTCGATATGCCCGGGGACGGTGGACACGAAGGAACATTTTCACGACAAAAGCACCACCGAAAAACCCGTTCCACAGCAAGTTTAGCAGCAGCGATACTCCGCATACGGAACGTCCAGATCAGGCTCCAAGCATCGCTTGTTTAACAGATTTCGTTCCACGGCTCGACTGTGCTTGAGTGGATGCGGAAGGTTGTTGATTGTCGAACAAGCAGCGGTTGGGTTGGCCCGGAACAGGGCGGGCGTGTTTGCTACCATCTGGTGGCCGGAACCGTGCCATTCCTGCCCATTGCAAACTCCGAACTCCGGAACTTCCTCAACAATACTTTATTAATTCCTTTTGTTCGCCGTTTTTTTTTCTCTCAGTTCCCCGCAGTTCTTCCCCGTTCCATTTTTCCACCCCAAAAAGCAAGTGAGTTTCCGTTTCATTGGGGTTTGGTTAGGTTTTTTTCTTCTCGCTTTTGTTCCGGCTTCTGCTCACCGTATCCAAAGCGCCCGTAATATCCTTCTTTCCTTCCGGACGCTGCTGGCCAACGTCAAACGCACGCCGCTACTCTCCATCTTTCGTCCATCACTGGGTCCAGCAGCGGGCTACTTCCGCATACACATATGAGCTCCGTGCAATGTTGCTTCGTCGGCTGAGGGGTCCCAGGAGAAAGCTTTGCCACCGACACAAAGGCCGGAAGCTGGAGCGGCAACAGTTATCGGTTGCGGCAAACGTTGATGAACTTGTTTGCCGATTTCGGGACGGATCGGGCCGGACCGGGGGAGGGTTTCTCCTTTGCGTCGAGGAAGTCCGGAACATAGCAAAACGCAAACCACACACCCGGGGTATGGAAATTGATTGTATGTTTGTCGAAACGAATGTCGTCTCATCCTCTCCCTCTCACCCATCTGCTGGGGAATCGGACATCCTTCTGCCATGCTTCTTACACGACAGGTGGCTCCACAATAGGGAAAAGCAAAAGAAAGGAGAGCACCAAAAAAAAAAAACTCGACTTTTCATTTTCTCAACGCCGGGAACGGTTTGTTTGTACGGCGGTTCCTCTTTGCTTCTGGAATGTGTGCGTGATTTCTTGTTCGTTCGTTGTTTGCTCTTTGCTTCGTCTTCCTGCACGCGTCCTCGTATTGTCTGGTGGGAAGCGTAACAGACAGCTTTTTTCCCCCATTTGCGATGAAGTTCCCGATGAGAGTGTTTTGTCGATGTGTAGCGGCACCAGCTCGCATCCTCCTTCCGTAATTGAATGGTCTTCTCGACTGCGTTACTGCGGCCGTGGTACGAAGTAACGCTATTAGTGTGGAAAAGCGAGTCGATTTTGCTATGTGTTTTTTATGTATATGTGTCTGTTGGTGGGAGTGTGGTTGCATGATTCTTGCTTGCGATTAATGAAGCACAAAGCAACCATTATCGTACCTCGTTCGATGAGTTTGCGTTGGTGTGGTTTGTTGGTCCACTCGATGCTTAGTGCTGGGTGGATGTTTTTTTTGGAGAACTAAATGTTACTCGCCCTGTCGAACACGCTGTGACCGACATGACGTGATTACCCGTACAGAGGGTAAGGGTTTCGTGCTAACAGCATAAAGCTTACAATGTAAACCGAGCAAAGTACGAGGTGGTTGTTGACGAATATTAGCTTTTTTCTGACACTTTTCACTTCCAACGAACAGTAAGCTGCTAATAAATGCTGCATATCTATAAAACATTACTTTTGGCTATCCCTTAAAATTTTAAGTACATTAATAATTACTCAATCATCGTTGCATAAAAGCACAAAACATCCTCCCAGTTTTGAGTGACGCTTGCAAGCTGTAAACAAAATCCGAAGCCATTTAGCCATTCCCTGGAGGGTTTATGTTTCACACTTTCGCGGACTCTCTATTCACACCGTTCAATCACCTGCGTACAGCGGATGGAAGGATTTTTTTTTGCCCATTATTAACTTGCCCACAACAACCCGAAGCGTACCGCGGGGCAAGAGCGATTTATATTGCAATTAATTTAATGACGATGTTTTGGGCTCTCCATTCACCGAGGTGCAGATTACTTAACCGGTTAGTGTGTTTGTATCGGGTCAAATTGATTGATGTATCGATACAACAGCAACAAAAAGAAAAAAAAATCACTCACACACATAATGTTGACCAGGAATAATGAAGGTTGATTGGGGCAAACTCTTTTGAAGTAGTTTTTGTTTTAATTCCGATTTCCGATGTGCGATTTCATTGTGCCCTGGTTAAGCTGTCTGCATTCGGAGCACGCGTCATGTCAGTTAGCAGAAATTTGCAACGGATTAAATGCACTCTCAATTGGAATGAATGTACTTCCCCGGCACTTCGCACCATCAGCCCCTTGACCTGGCCTGGTATGGATTAAACGGCACGATGACAACCTGCCAGGACAGCACTTCCGGGAAAACCGCACACCACTTTATGGTATTAACTAGACGGACATAGAAAGTTGTCAAAACGAGCGCTTTCCGCTTTCGTACGTGGCGAGACACTAATTGGCTGGCAGATTGAGCGAAAAGCGTCGATCGGTGCTCGATTTCAATTAGCATCGTCAAACATCGGGCTGCCTCGTGGGTTGCCAATGGATCGAACGCGCGCGGCAGTGCAAGCATTTCCAATCGTTCCCTGTCACTTGTCATAATCATTGGTCCGTCATCATTATGCACTCTTGCTGACAAGTCAGTTAATGAGTCATGGGGACGCGTTCGGTTCCTCTCGCTTCCTGCCCATCGCCCAAAAAAAAAAAAAACCCAAGCCCCAGTGGTTGTTGGCTAGAAATTTGCATTGGTTTCGTTTGCGCACGCCGAACGACTATTTGACTTTTGGGAGAATATTTCACTCCGTTTAGCGCACGCATTCCAACATTCATATGCGTGTGAGCAAATATTAACCCGAACTCGCTCCACTCTACGACTGCTACGGTTCGCGCCGTGATTAGGTAATGTTTAGTATAAATTTAATTTCCCAATAAGCTTTTCAACAGAGCCCACGTTTGCCTACATTAGGTTGAGTCTTGTTTTTTTGGGTGTTCCTGTTTGGGTGTTTGACCGTGCGTTATACTCAAATTTATTAGCTAAACAGGCCTGTTGTTTACTCGGCGCTGTTGTTATTTGCCGCGAATTGATTCGAGTGATTGTGTGCACCGAAATGAGCTCAGTTTTGGTGGTTCATTGAATTGTCATTAGCATGAAGCGTTGTGTTTGCTATTTGAAGTGATTGTGTTCATTTGCGTTTGGCAAACTGTTCGAATATGCTGATCGTTCAAGTCGACTGACACTTTAACATGATAATGTGCCTTTCATGGGAAAGATAAATCCGTTTTATGTTTGCTGTATCCAGGGCGTTCTGATTTGGACTGAATCAACAGAATTCTCTTGAAAATTATATTAATCAATCATGAGTGTCACTAAATCTATTAAAATAAATACTATTCTCGATGGAATTGAGGATTCTCTGTTTAGACATTGTTACATTAAGGCATTGTTATCGTTTAGGATCATCAGCATTCAATGCTCCCTGTTTAATTGACTGACAATCTTTCGTACATATCGCTTCACTACAACAAACACACGCCAACCCGATTAGCTCCTTCCGTGTGTTCGCTAATGTGGTGCCATAAATATTGCGTTCCCTCTCGTCACGTCGTAGAGATACTATCCTCAATTTTCTGTGTTCATTATCGGAGCGAAACGCACCCAAGAAATAGGGCAGCCAGTCACGACTAAGACTATGCCATCGATGTCACCATGTCGCGGCCCAGCACATCATAATGATAATATTTATCCAACGAAATTGTTTTCCATCCAGTAATTTATGGCTCGGTCCATCGCGACGGATCGATGGATGGTTGGCCTACTTTAATCCACACCCATGCTGGAGTGGACATTAGCGATAAATCGATACTTGGAAGGACTTACGTAGACGTTCGGTTTGGAGCGCAGCCTTTAACGTGCAATCGATAGGCGCCGAAGATGAGGTTGGTTTCAGGTCGGTCCAGTCGTGGACAACTATCTGTCACCGGATTTGGATGCCTTCGAGTGGAAGAAATGGAACATTATCTTCAAACCCGGGCACCGGAAGTTGTAAGAGGCTTAGTGTGGTTGGTAAAAGCCACAGTTCCCAGGGGAGTTTTGCACGCAAACGAAAGTTTTCCATCTCCCCAAGTGATCTTGTTTAAGGAAAATATTATCCTTCCTTCGCTGCGTTTTTTTTCTTCATTCTCTTGTACCGTTGCATCCCATCAGCCACATTAATATGATTACATTCAAATGCAATCAAACGCAAACCAAGCATTCGAGTTCTCCCGATCGAGAACCCCTGTTCGAGCAGAGGAAAGTTGTTTGTTTGCAGACGGAGATTTTTACATTTACCTCCTTGTGCCACCACCCGTCCCCTTTCTTTCCGCCCGCGGAATGCTGTTTCGCAAACACGCCCCTTCCAGCGGGAAAATCCAATCGATTGGTGCGCTCTTTAACTTCGTTTCGCCCGCCCGGCGCAAAATCCATGCCAATAAGAGAGTGGAATTAATGCTACCCCGGTTTGGCCCACCCGTCCCTAAGACGTTGCTAACGATTGTTGCCCGAAGGGACCGTTAAAAGGACGCCCTTTCCTTTCCGTTTGCCAGCCCGATGCGTTGTTGTTATTCTTGAAGCGCTGGGCTAGTTTACATGATTTGATTACTTTTTATTCCACCCTTCTCGCAACGGAACGGTCAACTAGTCGAGAACTCCCAATGCACACATACACACTGAGTACTGAACGCACTGAGGGTTGACAGCTTGGTTGAGTTTTCCCATTTCCGATAAAGTGTATGTGTGTTGTTATTCTGTCTGTCCCCCTGCATCTGCCGTCACGATAGGATGTTCTCTATGGCCGTGGCCGAAAAAAATCCCTTCATGGAGGGGTTCCATTCTTGAAAGTCCAACGTCGAGGTCGATTGCGACCATAATTAGAAATTGAATTTGACTTTAACAAAGTTAATCCTCTGTGAGCGTGTTGTTTTCTGCTTGCAAGCTAAGGGATGACCGAGCTGTTGCACAACAGTGTACTTCTTTTTTATGGACGAACCCCTCAGGGATGAATTTAGGTGTTTTTATTATGCTATTTCGATCTAAGGGGACTCGAAAATGAATAGTGTAAGGATAAATAACTCAACTATCTCGCAGAAGGGACATGGGTTTCGGTTCCACGTTCAGCCGATGGGAAGGTGTGAAAAGATGTTGGCAAGATGTTTTGACAGCAGAGGAGTTGACGCACGTACTTGAGTTGATTTGTAATAGCGATTGGTTTGTTAGAGAAGTGTTTCCGAGATTGTTTTCCTTCACTTAATAGGTGGTTGAAGGAGAAATATCTAAACAACTTAGCACGGAATTAAAATAGTCAATAAAATGTGATGTTATTGTTACATAAAGAAGACAACGTGGTTAATGTTTCTATAACCTAAGGATCCCTTATGAATAATTCCTTCCTTTTTTAATATTTAAACCTATGTTTTGTACATTGCTGTCTACTATGTTAGACTTATCATCAAACAACTGTACAACAAACTGACTGTTTAGATTTTGTAGCTCGAATTCGTGCTACTTTTTGTAACACTGTTATCACGATTTCCCATTCTAAGTCCATCCGGAAATAAATTGCGTAAATCTGCAACTATTATTTCGCCATAAGCAACAAATGCGCACAACACTCATGAAAGCTTCTTATTAATAATTCTACTTAAAGTTACATTAATAACACCATCCGGAACGATGGAGAAAAAAAACCATAGTCCCGTGCCACATGTGCGGAATAAGCTGCTCCATCCGTCTTCTCAAGCAGCAGCAGCAGCAGCAGCGCGATAATCCCCTTTTCTGGTTGTTGTATGTTCGCTCTCGCACGGGTTAAGCATTTGGTCGGTGCCGAATGCCATAATGATAATTACATGGAATTATCATCCGGCATTCCGATCGAGGAAACGCAGCCCTGCTTATCCCTGGTGGCGTGGTTGGAGGTTGGTTGGGTACCTCATTTGGTATTTCCTGCTCGTCTGGGAATGAAGCACGAGAAACGAGAAACCCAGCGCCTGAATGTAGGCAACGGAGAATCCAATTCTCCACCGAACCCGGGTCCTAAGCCGTAGCAAAACATAGATCACACCACTTTCCTCCGTTCCGCAGGGTCAATCCTTTCTGTGGAGGATTTTTTCCGGCTTGTTTCTGCATTCAACCAGTGATTATAATATTTCCTGTGCGAAACTGTCAGGTCGGTTGGTGATGTTTTTGCCCGCGCGCGTCTCACCGGCTCGTTCAAACGTACATTAAGGGCTAACCGACACATCCGGCACCAGCGTTGTCCGTGTTTTGGACCGGACATGTTTAGACCTGGCAAGCGGAGTCCGGAGTCACACATTTTAACCAAACTGTCAACGAGGCAGAGGCGGGAGAAAATCGGGGAAAAAAGCAGCACACACACAGATGCATGCCGGAAGCGGTTTTCAGGCCATTTTAGGTCATATTTCAGGATGGCAGGTGGATCTGCTGTTATCTGCCGGTGCCGGTGTTGCCCGGAACGGTGTGAGACTACGGGGAAAACATTGTTTCAGCATCCGGTGGTGATCCGGTGTGTAGCGTGATGAGCCCGTTAAATTTTGAAGCTTGAATTAAATCAATTATGAGTGCTTTTTTTGCCACAGGTGTGAGCAACAAAAAAAAACTAAAACGAAAGTCAACAGTAATTCGTATTAAAAATTTGAAAAATTATTACCAAAGATAAAATATTTTTTTGCGTAAACCATACATTATTTTATCGTAAAAAATAGCATAATCAAGCAAAAACCACGCTGCCTCAGCTTATCGCATTCTATCCGCTTTGGCGTATCTCCCTACCTCTCTTACTCTATTTTTTTCCGTTGACTCCCACAACCGGAAACGAAGGGCCTCGAACACATGGGTAAGCCAGCCCGCGGAAGCGATTATGTTCCATTGCCACCAGAAAGGGGTTCGCAACCGTGACTGAGTTATCTCGGTTGGGTTAAATTTTTTAACAACCTTCCTTCCGGTGACGGTCAATGGATAAGGTTGGGCCGGTGAAATGATCAGCTGAACAGCGCTCGGGACATTCCTCATAATCCTTTACGCTACCTTATCCACGGCGTTCCCCTGGGGGTGATTGTGATGTGATGATATTTCATAATTAAAAGGCGTTTGTCCACTCACTCACCGTGAGTGTGCTAGGTTTTTCCGACATTCGCTTCGCCCAAGGAGATTCTGGGATGTAATCCTTCGTTGGCGGTGGCGAACGCTCCGTGTAGACACAGGAAGCGAACAGGACTAGTTTTAATTTCGCCAGCCTTGACGATCCTCCAGTGGCTCCACATCCCGCCTGCAGAGATAGGTGAAATTGGAGATGGATGTGTTTCTGAAATTCCTATCTACTCTTCGCGTACCCCGTCCCCTTTACTTACTCGGTTTCTCGGAGACGGTTTCCCGAGTGTGGAATTTGTAATTTTCATGACTGTTGAATGTTTTTGCACACATTCGATGTCGCTGTCGAGGAGGTTTTTTTTTTCAGCTCCAGCACATTGCTGCCACATTCTACTCAACGCTGAATTACCGCCAGGGAGTTGGCTAGTAGGTGGAGAAATTGAATGAAATTTAGTTGTTTCGGGAAGGGCGAGTAATAACATGCTCGCTTGATGAGAGGATGTGCGGTATGCGATGGAAATGCGTTTGCTTTCGAACGCCTAAATGTAGGCAATCTGTAAGGCGTAGGAAGAGTAAAAACGCTGAGGTGCTCAGCGAATATGAAGCTCAGCAGAATCTTGAGGATTGTTTTTCGACGTTCGTTTTGGTTCCGAAAAAAACGTGTCTAGGGGAAACGTTTAATATAAAAAATAACAAAATTTCTTGGAATCGCTTGAAAGCAGACAAAGAATTGACAACTTCATTTAGCTTGTTGCTAATACCTCAAGGTCCATGAAAGCTTTTCAAAAATGCAAAAGTGGTATTAATTTGCAACTGCATCATGCTTACAAAACGCGAGCTGAACGTGATTATCTTCATTCCACGAATCGCCTTACACGGGGACGCAAATGGAATAAAACGCACGTGATTAAAACTCTTCCACCGAAACCTGATTCCCAGAGCACCGGATCCGGAGGGCCGGAAATGAATTAATTCCGCCGGAGTGAATTTGCGACGGTTCACAAAAATGGAGCTCACTTACGTCGGTGTGGATGTAGGTTGGGTGTGTCACAGATTCGGTTAAGCGTGTTATCGCAGATAAACAGTCAACCGGTGTGCAGTCAGTCTTATTTTGCTCCTTGTGTATGTGTGTGTAAGTGTGTGTTTTGGAAGCGGGCCAGAGAAAATTATCGCTCCTAGCGTCCTGTGATCCTGTGGGGCTCTCATACACCTTCCTAAGCGTGTGTTGTTAGCCGACTGCCACGTTTAGTGTGCGGTGGTCGCGTTAAGTTTGATTCATTTTCCGTGTTCCGCCCCCAGCCATCCAGTTCCACCGCTTGACCACCTTCGTTGGGGTGTGAGGGCGATGCTCAAATCCCGCTATCGTTGACAACAATCTGGCAGCAACGAAATTAGCCAACCGTTCGGGGTTGTCCCGAGCGCAAGACACCCCCGTGAGGAGCTGCCCCTTTTGGGTCGCTCTTTCGATGCAGCAAAGTGCAGTGCCACGGCACCGCAAACGCCGGTCGTGTTTAATTAATAATTTAAACTTTGAAATGTTATGTTTGATATAATTTTTAGTCCCCTGTTTGCGCTTCGCTTTGCACACCGTACGATGCGGACAGGAACGGGCGCCGAAAGCGTTGGTGAACCAATAGCTGGCCCCACCGGGCACGGTAAAGGTACGCTTCAATTAGAGGAAATTGGTGCTGTTTGTGTACATTATCGTGCTTTCGCCGGCACGTTTCGCAGCTTGACTCGAGACACCGATTTTTGGGAAGTTCGTGCCCTCCATTTTGGGAGCAGCTCGGCAAGCAAGCCTCAGCTCAGCTGCCCTAGTGCAACAATAAATCAGAAAATAATTTGAATCATACCGACCCCAAAAGCGAGCGTCTAAATGGTTGCACGTGGTCTGCGCAAAATGGAGACTGGAGACTGGCCGGAGCCACCAACGGTTGTGTTTTCACGTGTCGGTAAGCAAACTTTGTTCCACGTTGTCGCTGGGTCAGTGGGTACGTGTGTAATGAACGGGTTTCCGCACGGCCACAAACACAGACACATCTGATGATTACATGCCCGGGAGCTGACGGGAGCAAATTGGAACTGTTCCGTGTTGCATGCATGCATGCATGCATGCACACCGATCCTGGTCAGGAGCTGTAGCAAGGAACCCGCAATCAACACTCATCGACAATTTAATGAACCGTTGTGGAGTAGACTCCTTTTGTACTGCAAAGAAAAAAAAACGAAAAAAGCAATACAATCATCGAAATCATTAATGACACCGCACGGGGTCGGACCCTCGAGTCCTCGTGGCGCACACATTAGTTAGACGTTATTGATGAGAAGTTATGCGTCTTGTTGGGCACGTGACGCGAACGAAACATTCTAACCGCACGCAGGTCCTGCCTCACACGATGACGACGACTCCCGCCGACGAGCGATCAAATTGGGAAACGTAAATGATTCCGAACTCAACGCCGTCGTGCTAGTGCTGCCCAGCGTGCCGTAATTAAATTTAACAAATTTGTAACAAGTTTATTAAATTTTTGTTCGGCGAGTGCATGCATGCTCGTGCCGCTGGTACTTCCTGCTGCGTTACGCTGCTTAATTGTTAGTATTGTTTTACTGGACGTGCATTAAGATGAATGTTTGTGTAGGGGGAGGGGAGTATCTTGTTACAATTACATTGGTGTCCTGTTTCCATTAGGTCGATATTTTGTTGGTCAAAATCAAACAGTTGTCGTACAATTTTCATACACTATACTTTCTTCTGCTCAATTTTATCGATTCAATGAAACATACATAGATAAAAAGACACAAAAATAATCAAACTTGAGAGTAATTATGTAATTTGTTGTTGTTGAAAAGGACCATCTCAAATAACATGTTAAATGAGCTATTTAGTGGAATAAAATGAATTATTTTGTATGACACACTCAATATCATCCAAAGATGGTTGAAGGCATTTTCAAAATGGGCATTCAAACGGCAGTATGGACCACTACTCACACACAAAACGAACACTCGGTCCCATATTCTACTTAATCTCGCACCTGTGAACATAAAATTTAATACCTTCTGCGTAAGTTCGTAAGAAGATTCCATCCCACAAGCAGCAAGACAAACATACCGTTTTCATTTACATACTCTTCCTTTTTCTCCGTGAGTTTTGGGCAAGTTCTGGCTAGATAAAGTTTCCAGACACAGTGTATCTATTTGACCAACCCGGCCCACCGCCCGGAAAACGTACCTACTACTGGCGCAAACAATGGCCAGACAAAATGGGCTGACATGAATAAACAAATCCACTTCGTTTCGTACGAAAATCTTCAGCTTGGCTTTCACTTTCACGACCCTATTGCTGCCGAATGTGGGCGCGGGACGATATGATTCACAGTTTTTATGGTACCGTGTTGTCTTGAGATCTCCGAATACATCCTTGCATAAACAGAAACCGTATCGGAAACCGAAGAAAATATGACTCCTGTCCCGAAATCTCAAGCCCCATTCATCATCTTAAGGATTTAAGTCCCATTTGCGCGTCTCTTCCTCGCATCTCTAATATTCTGCCGAACGTAGCAACATGTCAACTAACAACTATCTCCTGATTCGCCATCTCTGTGGAACAGTAAACACAGAGTCTTATTTCCGAAAGCAAGCATAATAAACCTTCGCTACCATCAACAGCACGCGGTGGCGTTATGACAACTTCCGAATGGGAAGCGTCGAAAATTCTCGGAACATTCTCTACTCTACTGAGACTGGCCGGGTAGGGGGAAATAAAACCGCGCCTGATCTATTTGCTCCGATAAGCGATCTCATCGGTAGGTAAACAAGTAAATAAAAATTGATGCAAGATGCGTTGCAGTCTGGCTTTTCCGTGTTTCGCATAGGGACAACATCCCTTCCCGAATCGATTGTCGTTCCCGTGTGCGGGACGCTTTTCCTTTGATGTGTGGTTTTTGTTGCTTATGTAAATATTATGTTAATCATTTGGAGGACTCTTCAGGAGGACGCGTTTTTTTATTTCTTTGTTTGCTCTATCGTGTTTTCTACTACTCCCCTTGGTCTCATCGTTCGTGAAGGTTTTTTTTTCCTAACCAAGTCTCATTTTCGTGCAGGAAGCAACCGATTTGTCGCTGAGAACCTGATCACATTTCAAATCCAACGGCGAAGCTGAGCTAATTGCAGCAATCGTGTCCGGACAGATCTCCCCGATAGTGATCATGGCGTTGGCATGACAAAACGATTTAATTTGCCTTACGTTTGATGAGACGGGCTGTTGATATGTATGCGCCATTTTTTGTTTGTTCCGTGAGATTATTTCCTGAGTGAACGAAATTATATCAATTTTGCGATGGCTAGCATTAAAAAGAACGCTCGCACACACTGTCTAACATATCATTAGACCGGGGTTTTCGGTTGCCGCTTTCTTGTGGTGTGGATCAAACACGAAAATGATGTGTTTTTTGTGCTGCATATGTCAGGAAGCTTCCTGTCAGCTTCTGGTTTCAGTTTTTAACATCCTTAATAATTTATCCAAAGCTCGCCATCATCATCGTCGTCGGCAAAACTGCCAGCGAATGCAAAACGATAAAGCAAAATTGTGGCAAATTAAAACCCTGCCCAAGTGGTGTTTTGCTTGATGGAAGATTTGTATTTGCTGTTCCCATAATAACGCCATCAGCAATCATTAGCCGGAGGTTCTGTGTCACAATAGCGGAGCCGATGTGGAGGACGTGGATGCATTCCACCCTTTTTGTATTGGGTATATTTAAACGCGTTGCATGTAAACCGAAGGCTGGCGTCATTTGTCAGGAAAAGGAATGCAGTGTGTGATTGCTGCTGGCGTTTACGCTGATTATTTGAAATTTTGCAAGATTGTAGATGTCTTGGAGGTTGTTGTAGTTACAAACAAGATTTAAATTATAATACCATTGGTTGATGTACATTATGTACTACAATGCCTTAGTTATTCGCTTTAAAAATGCTAGAAAAAAGTACACTAATTCGATTGATAACAATAATAGCACTTTTATTCCATATCCCTTCGCCAACACCGGTGAATCACGCTCCGGTGTTCATTTTGAGCAGTAAAAGCTACCAACCAAGGCCATTCAAACCAATCATAAACAAATCACAAACACTCTCGGCACGTGATCGCAAAATCATGCACCATTTAAAGTTCGCGTCTATCAAATAGATTGCAGGTATAGGAGCCGGGGTGAAGGGAAAAAAATCACAGCGACAAGAACAAATAAAAAAACCTCCACTTTTGCATAGCCGGGTTTTCCACGGGCTTGCATTTTAATTGGCCTTATGCGTTCCGGGCGGCACGATGAAGCCCGATACGATGGCTGTGGTTGCGATTTATTACCATTAATATTTTCCCTTCCCGTTTTCCAATCGAATTCATCAAGTAAATCGCGCTACCGGGGCGCTTCATTGGGCGCGTAATGAACTGTGAAGCGTACCATTATTTACAAAAGCTGTAATAAATTACCTGCTCGTATGGTAGCACTTTTCCTGCGTGCGTTTTTTATTGGGGTTTTTTGTTTTGTTTTACGTGATCGATTTTGATGTGATGTGGCTAAGCTTTTGTTATTTTTTATCTACCCTTCCTTTCTCATCATAACGCTGGAAGGGTAGCGATATTCGATCGAACGAACTTGCCAACTCATCCTGGCAACGGTTTCCCTGGAATGAGACATAAAAAGCGGGGACTGTAAATGCCTGTTAAACAGCTTTGAAAATCAACATCATCGTCACACTCGTGCTAACGCAAATGGACAAAAGTGTTGCAAATTTGTCGATGAAATAATAATGATCTTCACTCGATGTGCTCGTTTAAATCGGTACGGGTGGTGGACAAATCAAACATATTCAATAAATGAAACGGTTGAAAATCACACGTTCTTGGCTCAAAAACATGCCGACAAAAACATAAACATTTTTTTTCACATTTCAATTTCAGGTCAATAAAATTGCATCTCAAAATAAATATGCATAAATAAATCTTTCGATTCGTTTTCCAAAACTACTAACTATACACACAATACTAACAGAATTTCAACTATTTTTTTTGTTAAATATCTCATTTATCTGATGGCCTCATATGGCATTTAAGAAGCACTAACAAAAACCATTAATGTTTAAACCAATCCAGTTCCCCATGATACACTATGCTGATCAAATTAACACACTCCGAAATGAATATCAAAGTTGATAACCGTCTCCACACACGGCCCAAATCCTACCACCAGCTCGACCGAAGCAATTATGCTCGTACCGACCGGTTGTTTGCCCAAGCCATCAGTCGTCGCTCGAGTCGAGTGCAAGTTATCGCCGCCCGGAGTTGGTTCGGACTGAAAGCGTTTCATTTCCTGAAAAAATAAATTCCCGTCTAATTCTGTTTGCTTTCGGCGGTGGCAGCACGAGCACACGGGCCGGCACACATACACAACGATGGTCAGTGAAATTGCCTCACTCAACTGTCCGCTCGTGAAGGAGAAATACTTAATTTTAAGGGAAAATGTTTTCCCGCTCCTTTGCAGTGGTCCAGCTGGCGATCGGTGGCAAGGGATCTGGCGGTGGCGAGCCTTATAAAAATAGCCCTTCGAGGCGAACTGAAATGCGACCACCAGCTTCCGCTCTACAGTCCAGGGCTGCTCCGGCTGGAAGGAAGCTGAAAAATAGCTTTTGGGAAATTCTTACCGGCTCCGGGATTGGATGGACGATGCGGTTTAGCGTCGCTTCCGGGCAAACGATGCGATGCGATCAGGACCGGCGGGGCTTCAGCCATACTCGAAAGCGCCGCCGGGATGCACCGTTTTTGCACGAAAGCCACCCACCCATCCCGCCCGGATTCCCAGCGTTGGCGGATGTTTTCATTCATCATTTCCCGGGCGGGCGAACCCGGTGGCACAGGTGGGACAGGTGCCGGCGTACGACACAGCACAACGCCGCCCATAAGTCGACGAAAGTCCATAAACTACACGAGCGTACTTGAGCATTATTTTAGCTCATTTATCTGCTCCGTGTGATCGAGCGGGTGGAGGAGGGGGTGGGGGGATGGTGGTACGGTGGAAGGTGGGAATGGGAATTTGACGAATGAAAAGATAAATGCACTGGTGCACTGATGCGGAAGCGTACCCACTGCCTAATGGAAGAGTTTGGAAATGTATTTACTTTGGTAAGATGGAAGTGTTTTTTTTTTTTGGGGAACGCTGGCTTGCTGGCATTGGATCTATTTTGAAAAGATTTTTTTCTTAAATGGGCTATAATAAGAGATTTTAAAACATTGAGAGATGCAAATACTCAGTGTCGTCTTATGAGGAACAGTTTTCTCAAACCAAGCGTTTTCTTCCTGCATCAGTGTTATTAAAATGTATTTCACCATACGCAAATGGAACAAATGCAATCTTGACGAAATAAAATGCTTCAAAAGCCTGATTTCATTTGAAACAATTTCAAATCAGCAAGAGACTACCTCCCCCTCCCCCCCACACACACACACCCCTCGTCCACCCGTCATTCAGGCGATTGAGAACGAGCGAAACCCACCGATTTCAATCGTTCCACATTTCTACACCGCCGGAACAACACCGGAGGTTAACTTTTATCGAGTACGAAATTTCCATCTCTAATACTCGTAAATCGATTTTGCCCGATGCGCTCACATACCCTTCACTCCCGCGCCAACCCATGGACCGTGTCCTTTCGAAAGGCGTAGGCGCTCCGGCGGCTCCGAGGGTGAATTTAAATACATTTGAATAAATTGATTATTAAATCATTCGCAAATGGAGTTTAATTTCGACTGTGGGTGCGAGCGTGGGACAGGGAGGGATGGGAGGTCCGAGCCCGGTATCCCGGTCACGGCACCAACAGCACCGCTTTATCGGTGAGTTTCCATACTTCCGCTCCGATTGGTACTGGATTCCGTCCGTTGGGCGTGAGAGTTGGTGGAACAATCAACACCCTTCGGAGGGTCACACAAGGCAGTGCGAAAGCCGACCGAACGAAGCATTACTCGCACCATACATGACTTCCCGGAAGTCACTCATGCTCCCGTTCCCGCACTCCTACAACCCTCCCGCATGGCATACAGAGAATCAACCCAGTTACAAAGTTCGCACCGGTTTCAGGTGCTAACGATTTCGTGTCCGCTCGATAGGATCTGCTGCCTCGAGCTAACGATCTGTACTGGGGGTGAGAGTAAAAAAGGACGAGGAAAAAACAGTACGAATGAACGATATCCTTCGATGGAATTTGTGCAGCGTGTGTTTTGTGGAGCATGTGAAAGAAGGTACGCTCCAGTCCAGTGCATTGACACAGAAGAAAAGCTCAGAAGTGCAGCACGAATTTAAAGCTTCACTGGATTGGGGAGGCACTGGATCCGATATTTTCCTTTCCCGATTCCAGTGGCAGGTGTGAAGCATGCATTTGACTAGTGACTAGCGTCGTTCCGGTTGTTGGTAACAAGGCGCAAGAATCCGGGTCTCACCTTTGCCGTGCCCGACGAGCTTATCTTGGCGGAATTACTCCAGCTGACTATCAGCGTTTGCTTCAGTGAACCGATTTTTAACCGATAGTGACACAAAGAAGTTTCTAGCCGTTGGGAAGCGATGAATTTATGGGATTCCAAGCGTGCCGGTATTTTTTTCATTTTTTATATCTGAACTCTCCCTTTCCCTCGCCAAGGTTTGCTTGAAAAAGTTTGTCAACCGTTCCGCCATCCCTCGGATGGGGTCACGGTGACGATTTTTGAAATTCATTTCCCAAACTCCGAAAAATCCGTCGTCCATCTTGCGTCCCATCCAATTAGCGTGCACGAGGAAGGATTTCTCTCTGCTGCAAATCTAACTATTGAAATAAGGTTTTTGTTACGCTTCGTGTAACAGCGAAAGCCCTACTCTACCGCCGAACCGGTCCTGTCGGTTCTGTGAAGGGTTGAGGAAAGTGGTTAACAATCTCGTGGAACCATCGGTGTGGTTCAGTGGTCGGCAGATTTAAAGATAGCAGTTGGGCTTACAAACTGTTTGCAAACATAGCGTGATTAAATCCTCTGAATAATAGAACAATATATAACACATAATGCAAAGGATAGAAAGCATAACAGATACTGGATTTATTTGGTTCAAGCTTTAACAAGAGCTTTTTTAAATATTCCTAATAAAATTGACTCTACTGAGTATTTAAAAATGTAAGAAATAATTGAACAAAGTGCAAATATCCTTTTTATCCTTTTTTATTTTTTTATTCATTTTTTATTTTCCTGCATTTCTTTTTTATAGTCAACAGCTACTCAAATTGATTGATATCAATCAAAACATCCGTTTATTAGTTCAACACCATTTTCAATAATTCAAGAGGAACCTTTCTAGGTTGCCGACCACTGCGCCCAGATGATGGTGTCGAATGGCGAACAATTATAAATCAAACGACTGTACCGGTAACGGCTCTAGGAAACAAAAGGGTTAAAGATCGAGCAGAAGCCGACCGGGAGGGATGACGAGAACGACGTGCAGCCGACTGTGTCAGTGTAAATTATGGTAATTTTCCAAAAGAATCGCTCGCTTTCCGGAGAACTCGCTCTCGCTCGCGCACTTCCAACGGTCGACGGACACCAGTGATTATAATAACAATTAATCAACAGTTTCATCCCGTGGCAACCGGTTTGATGAGCTGGTTTGACACGATAGTTTTGCTGTCAGAGCGAGTGGTGTGGTGTTGGTTTTGCGTTACATCTGTCCCGTGTTTGATGGCGACAGCGAAAACAGGGGGAAAAGATTGTAAAGGGACTGAGTGCTTGGAAAACAAACCTTAAATGGTGACGATTTTTCGCGGGTACATTGTGCGTGAAAAGACTGCAGGTTCGTAATTAAATACGTGTAATCCTTTTTATATCGATTGAGAGTAGCACGCCTTTCCAGTACTATTGCCTGCCGAACCGGTTCCTGCTGGTACTTAGCCTAGCAAACGAGCGAACGCAATACAATTCCTTCCGCTGACTTATTGTGCTGTGCCACTTAGTTCATTTCCTTTCCACGCAACTACCTAATAGTGGTTGATTGGTGCAGAAAATGGACTAACACAGCACCAACCAACATCATTAAAAAATGATTATCTAGTTCTTTTTTATTCGCTACGTTTAGGAAAAAGGAAACTCTCTGTCTGGGCGCCAACTTCGTGGTACGGAAGAACTTATTTTTTGCAACCATTTCCACACGAACACCCAATGTTCGTTCACTCTGCACACAGGAGTTTTGGCGGAGCGAAACAACATTTTCTATCCCTACCTAGCGCCGAATCGCTACACCGGGACTTTCAATTACTAAGGAAATGTAATATTAAAGATATTTCACTCCGATACATTTCATTTGAATAATGCGCACCGTACCGTGAATTGGAAAAGAGAGTTGATTCGGTTACGATCAAGCAGAGAGATTATTTTGTTTCTTTCGCTGCATGAGTTATTAGGCTGTGTTCTGTTTATTGCTTGCTTTGATTGCTGCGAACATTCGAACATGTGTTGGGCAAGAAACAGTACAATATCTTACAACGGTGTCATGTTTTCCGACGAACAGTAAGGAAACCGAAAAATAATTTGAATACTTTCACGTATAAAAAGTGTTAACGGTGTTAACTAATAGATAGCTTATTTTTAGGCGGTAAACATTCTTCCAATATGATACCAGGAAATGCAGACTAGTAATAAATTGAAACAAATATAATCCTCCTTTACTCGCGAGTTATTAAAAAAAAACCCTGTTACGATCGTTTAAGAAGATTGGTAAAACTTAAGGCAAAAATGTCTTTAAAATCTGCTTTAATAACATGTTTTGTCAAAAAGATATATTTTTTTTATTTATTGGTATTTTTGAAGAACATAAGACCACGGTCTAAGCAGTAAAGCACTCCCGTTTGTGTAGTCATTCGTTTTTATTGTGGTGTCACTATCAAGTATTACATGTTTTTCCCAACCCTATTCGCCGGAGGGACTCGGAAATCGTCCCACAATCGCACCAGAACCGGAAGCACTCCCAGTTGCAAGGTGGAAATGTCTAACAGGACAGCCATGGCACGTGCACGTGTTGAGTGTGTGTGTGTGTACGTCTCCAAGAGCCAGTGACCCTCATTTCCATCGAGTAATATTTCATTTCGCCTATCGACGACGATTACGCCCTGTGACGTTTTATGCGCCCTTGTCAGATTTCATTCGTCGCAGTAGGCAGTGCGCCGAAATGACTTTCTGATCGTAGCGAAAAAAAACAACACGATGTACGACGATTGAAATTGGTGACTCCCCTGACTGCAGCTGGAGGTTCTGGCACACTAGCCACCGTAATCGAGTGAAAATGTAAGGGTAGAAAAAACATATCAAACGCAAATCATACAAAGTGGTGAGTGATATTTTCCAACTAGACGCAAACAGTACTCCCCAGAGGTAGTTCGTTCTCCCCTTTCCCTGTGTATGGTTAGAAACCGGGGTTCTAGTACTGTTTCCTGTTGCTATTTGGGGAAGCTATCAAGCAAACGCAGCAGTAACAGAGTGAAAAGCCTTCTAGAAGCAGTTTGTCATAAAAAGAAAATCGGAATCGAAATAAAATGGAATTCACTTGTTAGCATAATGTTGGTTCATTTCCTCCAGCCGCTGCATAAAATCCTTCATTACCCTTCGCTCCAGGCGAACCACCTTCTGTGCCCTTCGTGAAAGCCTTTTCCGATCCGTGCGGGGCGCATGAAAGGGAACTTTTCTTGCGGGTTGGCTGGATTTTCTTTTCGTTCGGTACGATTCGACCACAAGAACCGTTCCCCCAGGCGGTGGAGAACCATTCCTGGTCCTGGGCAAGACTGTTTTTAATTGAATTGCCAGATATTCTTTGTAAAAATGTCCTCCCGACGGACATTTTCTTTGACGTGTTGTTATTTTCCTTTCTTTTCCCACGAACTCAAAGTTTCAAACTTTGCAACACTCATGAAGGTCTTTGATTTTGTTTTTATGTGATTTTTCTTTATTTTAATTACTCCCGGCAAACGCGAAAGCGACGAGCAGACAGCACGAAAGAAAATGGTTATGGTCAAAAATACCACCCTCTGCTGCCACCGTCAATTGGCGTCCAGGATTTGTGGAATGACAGAATTAATTATGTAAATAAATGCGAACCACCAAAGGATGCGGGAGGGGAGAAAAAGCGCGACCTCTTCTAATGAGCGCCCGTCCGGTTCTGGACGCTTGTGGGTTAAACTTTTCTTGCCCTCTTTGCTGGTCAGTAGTTCTCGTCGAGTTTCTTCACCAAACTGATGCTTTCCCAAAACCGCTGCGCATGAGCGAGAACGAGCGGAGGGAGCAGAGAACGGGTGCGTGCATCTTTGTTTATTTTAAAATTATCAATAACTTTTTAACTAGAGATTTTTTTCTCCAACCTACTCGTCCCCATTTGGGTAGCGATCAATTTTCCCCGAAGGGATTTAAAACAACAAAAGCAACGGGGGAAACCAAAAAAAAAGGATAACGAAATGCAGACGGCAATAAAAAGAAATTCATTAAAACGGATAACGAGCGAAAAGTTTTACTGCTTCCCGTTTCAATTTTGCGTACGCTTTTTGTGTGAATTTTTTACTAAATCCTTTTTACCCATTTTTTCAACATTTGGTTCGCTTAGAAATCGCAACGGAGCCCGCTTGAATACGACACAATTGGCTAAATCTTTACAATTTTAAAGGTAGCTTTGGGATAATATCTGTTATATTTTATTCTCAAAATGTTAAAGTTAACTTTTGAAAACCCCTGTTAAAACTTAATTCCATAAAGCTTAAGAACAAATTTTCCAACACACCGGAATAATTTGACATTGCTTTAAACTCACATAAATAAGCTAGCTATTGATTTTGTATTTCTACATAGTCGATAACTGTGAACTTTAAACTTTAAGTGTGTGATGCCCTTCTTGTGAATGAGGTAAAACTCACACACAATCGCTCGCTCTGACTTTCTCGCTATTTAGTACTATATTTAACCTACCGAGCACATTATCGTTATTCGTCCAAGCCCAGCGACTTCCGATACACAACCAACGTTCCGATACACAACAAGCTATGAAGGAAAAATGCAATTTCCTCGCCCTCAAGCTGGTACACGCTGATGGTCAAACAACAATCGATCAACCCACAACAGACGCATCTTATTGTGTTCAACGCGCGTCCTTTCTGGCTGGAGGTTACTTGCTTAGAAAATCGAGTGCAATAGAGTCCACTCCCCCAGTGGACGGGAAGCCACTCCGACGAGGACTCCGAGCAAAATGTAAATAAGGGCAAATTTCATAAAGAAAGGAGTCCATTTTCTTGCGCTCCATTTTGTTCGATGCTCCATCAGAAGCGTAGTGAATCATCATCATCATCATCATCATCACCGGCATCATTTGGGACTGTGGCAGTCAGCTTTGGGGAGGGAAATTCGCCACCGCCTGCGCGGGAAGCATATAATCTTCTTTCGCCCACCGACTTTCCGTATCACTTTTTCACTCAGTTTTCCAATCGCACACCACTTTTGCGACCCTCCCTAAACTCCTTAACCCATGGGCGCACACTTCACTGGCACGGGTCAGTCGCTCCTGCGGAACGCATCATCACATCGATATACGGTGGGCACCAAACGCCTGCAAACTAGGCAAAACGGGGGCGTAGTGCACAATCTTGAAATCAATTTACATAAAACAAGAAATCCATTTTCTATCCACTTCCAGCGGTGCGGCAAGCGGTGAACGGTAAACTTCGCCGTGGCCAAAGCCACAGGTTTTTCTAGCCCTTTTACAGCTCTTAAATCCCGCAGCAAATCTCTTGCCGTGCTTCCACAGCGCGGGCGTCTTACGTCTTTGCGAACTCATCCACTAAAGCGAGGAAGGTTCAACCCGTACCCGACCCGACCGGAGAAGATATGAGCTTCAATATAATCAAAACGCATGTGCATTCGAGATGCCGAACTGAAGAAGCTCTTATCACTAGCGGGATGGAATTTCGAAACCATTTTGTTGATCCCCTTGTTGGGGTGGACGGAGGGAGCAGCATCTATTCCATCCTCATTTTCTTGTGAGCGCTTTTACGTCAACCGATTTTTTATTGAACTGCAGTGATAGTAAATATATTGCATTCGCTTTCGCTGCACCTCCCTTTTCTGCGCTCGAGGGATACTTTATCTCTGCCATCAATTCAAATTTATTTCAAGCGGTAGGATTTGTGCGAGCTTGGTATGTGTGTGTGTGTGCCTTTTTCTTCGTTCGAAGCTCCTACCACCGGGGGGAGGGGTGGGAAGCACCTTTACTAGCTGAAGTGGTGAAATTGCGTATGTGCACACAGAGAGCCCGGTAACTAAATCACTTACCGGTATCCTGTTTCGTGGTGCAGGATGGTGAGCGATAGAATTTTGATCCGAAATCGATCCGTGGGAACGACCAATGTAATCGGGTGGAATAAATCTGGCTTTTTTTTTGAGGCGGTGAAGAGTTTTGACAGGTGAGAAGTGTGGCTTTGATGGACAGCATTTAACGATCCTGGGTTTGGGTTTGAAATTCAATAAGGTATGAGTGACAGTCACGTTAGTTCGTGAAGCTTATGGGGGAATAATTTTCAAGTAATGTGAAATACATACTAAAGACGATTCCTTGTTCTATTATTGCTATACCTTGAGCCAGTTTATGAACAAGATGTAAAATATTTGATTTGTCATAAGTGGGTTTCGACAATTGTTTAGAGGAATATGAAGAGAAAATTTAGTACGAAAACATACATCTACGAAAGAAAATCTAGGTTACGGTCACTCAGCTTCCCCTGTTCGGTGAAAGATAGTTTCGAATGCAGTTACCAAACCCCTTTCGCACTTCTGTTAAGCCTCAACCGCAGCTTGAAAATTCCGAATGCTACCACGCAAACCCACATCCAACTCTGCTGGTCGGCTTAATGATCCCCATACCGACGTAGCGGGCACGTGGCATGAATCCACACTGTGCCAAACCCCCGGAACAACGGGGGACGCTTTCAAGAACAAAGTCGTAAGCTGTAAAATTTCGTTCACAAGGAAAAACTTTTTCCGGTAACAGTAGTAAAACCCAGCTGGCTAGCAAAGCGCGGCGGGGTTTGAATCAGTGTCAAGGATTACTTCAAAGTTGTGCGCCTCGGGAGCGGACGTGGGGGGTAGTGTCTCGTTCGGGAGTTTGTCGAAAACTATAAATTAGCAGCAGGCGCTTTTTATAGCACACGAGCGGTCCCGTGGTCTGCTCTGTGTTGGTGGTATTTGGGCGCATTTAGCTAATTGCCGAACTTTCATTGCTCGCCCGACTCTACACTGTGTGTGTTGGTGTCTACACTTCCCGCTCAGAATTTGACTAACCTGTATCAAAAGAGCCACACATTGGGTTCATCCATGCAATCAACGTTTGCCGGGAGAAAATGCATCAAGCGTGACCATAGCGATACATTATCCCGGTAGAAGGCTGATCGATTGCGCTCTCCATTATAAAATAAGGCGATAATGCACTTCATGAGAACGGCTTGTACCTCTCTCCATGTGTAAGCTTGCCTGTAACAATCACAGGGTTCGATAGGTGTCTGCCTGCTTTCACGTTTGAGCGATCGGTTTTGGAGCGTGCCGGAAAAATAAAGCTAAAAATAGAATTTCCTGTAACGATGTCGAAATTCTAACACCACGCCAGAAGATACCATCCCTGCATGGGTTCGGAGAGGGAGTGTGACGTCGAATTCTCGACACTCCCCCGCCGTTGGTGAGGCTAAAAAGCAAAAATAATTGGCCCAATAAGCCGGCAATCACGTACACGTTGGCCCGGCCGAGGTTTTTCGGGCACGACCCACAAGACGGTCCGACGTGCACTTTTGCACTTGGACACTTTTGTGCACTCGTTAGTGTCTCGCTCCGGCTGAGGATGCACTTGCCCTATTTTACAGTGTAGAGACTTCTGCGGTTTTCGGATACTAAGTCTCCCCCATACCCGTACATGTGAACTCGAATGGGCTCATATGATTTATTTAGAAGGTTTTCCATCATTTTTATGAGGTTTCTGAACATGTTCTAGCGTTGTTTTGTACAGCAAAAACCATCCCACAATCTGGTCTGAAAAATGATGAAGATTTTTTGTTTAACTCTATTAATTGCTCTATTAATTTTTTTTTCTCCTGCAGCTCTTCATTAAGTTTTTCAAAATTCAAAGACAAATGTAACCCGGTAAAGAAAAAGAAATAACTCCTTTAACCCTCCCAAATGTTCCCGAAAGTTGGAAAAGGTCTCCTCCAATGTTGACAAAACAAGTTAAGCCAACGGAATGAAGAGAACTTGCCATAATAAGTTCGATCTAATGATTGCTCACCATTGTCTTTGAATGTGTGCGTGTGTTTTTTTTTCATTCTTTCTCTTTCGTCCTGAAAAAAGGGAGGTAAAAGTTTTCCCCCTTTTCTTTGCCGCTTCGGTTGGAGTTTTATTGCAGTAAATCCTTCACAAGACGCCAGAACAAATGCTCCCCGCACGGCCTACAACACGGGAAAGGCATTACGTACAAACTTTGGAAATCTGTAAGGGAAAAAATACTTTTCAGCGAAAAAATAACGAATCAAACAAACGGGTTGTTTCGTAGGGGATTTGCGGACGGTTCTCTTTCTTCGTTCGAGTGAGTAGAGTTTGCTCGAGGATGGGAAAAGTGTAATAATTTCCTCCTCATTTTCAACGTCTTTTGTTTGAGTATCGGGTTAATGGTGAAACAATGGTGGTTTTGGCTGAGCTTGCATGTATTTTTTTGTTTGTATTAAAAATTAAACAGGGTTGTGATTTTCCCTACGTTTATGTCATATCATTCAACATAACACGAGAGACATTTAAATCATGTTTCAACTAGATTTTTAAAGTGATTTCAAGTGGTTAAAGTTATTTTAAGTTTTTATTTAAAGTTATTTTCAGAAAGTGATTTAAAATTATTTTAAGTTAACTTTAAAATTATAATGTGAATACACCGGGACGTGAAATGCCACTAAAAACGCTTCACCAATCCAGAGACGGTCATGCTACCGATGCCGTATTAATGTTTTATCACGTCCGAACTTCCCAAAGCACACACGCCACAGCATCAGCGTATACTAAAACCAGTCACTAGTCCACTGCCAAAACAACCATCGAACGCCAAGGCAACCGAAACCCATCCATTTCATACAGCCCGGAAAACCGTTTGATGTGCCACGCGGCTAAATGTATGCTTCGGCACACCGTCTCATTAAAATAACAAAGAGCAAAAACATAAACAATGACACATCGAGGCCAGCAATGGGGAGTAGCTTGACCGAGGCCCTATTACGACAGACCCCTGCCTGGCCCGGCACCACGGCGTCCTTACATCTCATTATCTCTGTGCTGATGCTGCTGTTGCCGCATGTGAGCGCTTTCGTTTCGCCAAAGCGCGTGCTGCGAACGTCAGCGAAAACCTCCACTCCTTCACCGCACACGGTCATAATCAAATCATCATTTCCGCGATCGCGGATGGACAGTGGGACGGCGGAAGGCGTGGACTCGTTTCATCGGTTTCAATCAACAGTGTGGTCCGATCTGCTCCTGACCCCGGACCGGTATACCGCTGAAGGGTTCGCGTACACCGGGCCTCGGGAAAACTGCACTCGTTAGCACTCTGTGCTTTGCGTGCCGGCATCGATGGGGAGGAGGGAAGGAAACGAGAGAAAAAAAGAAGATTCTATGCAAAGCATACAAAAATAGCAAAAACCCACTCACTGGAAAAAAGCGTCCCGTGTTCATTCTTATGTTGGTGGCCAGGGCTTAGTATAGAGATTTCACGGCTGGCGAGTCAGTCCTTGGATGGCTTTCGCTGGCCAACCGCCGTGGCTATCGTGGATTGTCCTTGTTTGCGGTGCGGTTTATATGGTTATCATTTGCAAACGAGCGCGCTTTTATCTTTCTTTGTAGAAGAGGAAAACACAGCGTGAGAGGAAATTGAAATGATAAACAGGAAATAGTTGCCTTTGTACACGAAAGTGTAATGCAAAACCGAATAGGAAAAAATGCGTTGGTTTTTACAGCTTTCAGTAAGGCTAATTTTGGAGAAAACTTTCTAAAGCCTCTTAAGTTTTTCTAGTGCTTGTTTGACAAACACGAAATATTTAATTTTAATTTATAAAAGAAATACCAAAAATTTAAATAAGTACCACACCGCACCGAGCTTTAATAATTCTCACAACTATCCATTTTCTTTGCATGATGTTTAGGTAAACATTTTCCTCACACTCACGGTGGATATCCCAAACCGTCCCGAATTCGTTTTGCGCGTCTTTTCTTCCCGTCGTTTTTTTTTATTTGTTTACCTTCGCTTTTGTTCCCCTCCGCGTGCATTGTTTTGCTTTATGCATGTGCAATTTATGCATATGCCGCGGTAGCCGGTACCACGCGGCTTAACAATACCACGAGGCTTATGATTCTGCGACCCTCGGCGGTAAAAAAAATAGTTCTGGCGCGCGCGGGCACTCTCGCGCCTAACTGGAGCATTTCCAGCAGCTTCCAGGAGCCTTATTATTATTTTATTTATAAATATGCTTATCGCTGGTGCCGGTTGATACGGGAGCGTCTCTCGCAGCCGCTCGGAGAATGGTGTAAGAAAGGGTTACAACCATCCGAAAAAGGGAACGCCGGTACGATGGCCTTGGCTGGTTGGAAGGTGACATTTGCTCGCATTCATATCGTATGTTGCTTATGTTGCACCGTGTGAGAACAAGCGAAGGCATCTCCGGAGGACAGGACGAGCAGCAAACAACACAACCCAACAGACCACGCGAGTCCAAACCATGCAACGAGCGAGCAGGAATAAAAATGATATTATTAACGAGTTATGCAAATATTATGATTATAATTTAGCTTCTGGTTTGATTGTTTCGTTTCGCTCGTTTTGCATCTGGTTTTTATTCTCTCGTGTTTGCTGCGCTGCTGATTGCGAAACGGGCCGAAACGGAGGGGGAGAGAAAAAAGTGCTTCAAGGGCTTTAATGTCGCACGGTCTCCATATAGTTCCTTACCAATCCCTGGTCCCTGCCAACCGTTGATGAGCTCCCCGAAGCGGTCGCAAGAATGAATGCAAATGCGAGACGACCCACCGTGCACGAGAAACGCACCCAGAGCGGAATACGCTCGTTTGCACAGCTGATGCGCTCTGGAGTTTGCTTTGACTCTGATCGTTTCGGAAACTTGACTGTTTTTGTTTCATAATTAAACGTTGTACCAAATGGTTTGCGGCACATTAGTGTGACACCGGTGTGCAAATAGATTTTTGGATCATTACTACGTTGCTTTTAACACGATTTTAGTATTGAATAGTATTATTAGAATGAGAGAAATATGGGATCACTTGGATAGCCAGATCGTCATAGATGGTAAGCAACAAAGAAATTTTATATAATTTAAGAAAAATAAGTGCTATATGTGTATTGAAGTAAAATATGGTTTTTTAATCCTGTTTGGACAAATTGGGAACTTAAACTATTTATTACTTTACGCGACGAAAGCAATTCTGCTTGCCTTTTCCCTTTTTGTTGTGATTAAAAGACTTTCGTAAACTGTACAAAAATTCTTCGTCGTCAATTGAAACCGGATAGAAACCTCCTGAACATAATTTTCCTTCAAACGTCCATAAGTTGCCACCGTTGTGCTCGAGTGAAACTCCTGAAGGAAGTCGAAACAATCGTTGTTTCGTTCGTGCACCACCACCTCCACCAGCTGACGATTTCCACTTCCGGCAACAAGACAACGTCCCAACACACGGCCAGCCACTACCGGCACCACTTGCCAACGGTCGTCATTAAGCGCGTCATTATTATTTCAGCGGCTGCGATTCCGAATGGAAATCTAATAATAACAACCGACCGAAGTGACAACTCGAGCGCCGAACTTTCTTCTGTGCGCTGTGTGGAAAAAGAATGTTTCGATTTTAGCATAAAATAATTAAAATATATGACGGAAGTATCAAACGTTCTTCCCAGATTGCGCCATCTTCATGATCTTTCGAAATTCAAATGAAAAATAATCAACCGCCCGGCCGCTTTTTTTAAGTTACACACAAGAAACGCGTTCGCCACGGCTTGGGCATACCAAGACCTTGGCAAAATATGTCTCCTTCACTCGGATCTGATTCAATTAACACTCGTCACGGCGGGGAGCAATGTCAGCCTGCCTCAGCCTGCTTG
This sequence comes from Anopheles farauti, assembly GCA_000473445.2. Lineage (NCBI taxonomy): Eukaryota > Metazoa > Arthropoda > Insecta > Diptera > Culicidae > Anopheles > Anopheles farauti. The sequence goes on from KI915045.1 coordinate 3,251,992, forward strand.
GCTGTCCTGCAGGGAAACACAAACTGCGATTCCTGGCTGGGAAAGAATGTGCAGAGCAAAGATGGAACCTCTCTTCCGGTTACTTTCAAACCGAAAATACTTTTACTTCCTCTCGCTCGAGGCGGAAGTATAGTTCAGTAATTTAATTAAATTCTTCTACACTTTGCATACTGTCGAAAAGTTGACACGATTCCTGCTGGTATCATGCTGGGGAGGCAGAGGTGGGAAAAAATCTTGTAAGTTTGATCTAGTTTTCCGACGCTAAGAATAGTGAAATCTCACGAATGATTCGTTCTAAGATCTTGAATGCGTAATTATCTTACCTGTGTAGGATGTCTATTCAATAATGTAGGACAGTCTTGGGACGTTGTAGTTCGGTTTGATATTCACGTACGGACAAGAACTAAGAATATTAGTAGGGAATAACAAAAATGTTCTAGGCTCAAGTAGACAAAAAACCTGTAACAAAGGCATGGCAAAGGCAACAAATGTCTAACACATCGTCTCTATTCAACTTCCATATTTTAAAATGCGGACCGTAGCAACATGCAAGTTAAAAGCATTAACTAATGTTGCATCATAAATAAAACCCTTTCAACGGAAAGGCGTCACTGCGTCTGGAGAAAAAAAAACACAGTTTACGGATTGAAGCAGAAACTGCAATAAATTGATTTTGATGAACCAAGTCCTGGTGCTCAGATCCGCCCGCACACGGCATGCGAAATAAGACCACGTTCCAACCAATTTGGTGACAAATGGCATGCACGCTACAGGGACAAACTCGATTCGGGTTTACAATTTCGTTCCGCGGCGTATGAAAGCACGTATCGTGAAAGAGGCGGCAAAAGCTTTGCAGTCTTCAATGCAGTCTGATGAACCACGGGGTGGTGCCGCAGGGCTGAAGCTCGGTTGCATGTCTTAAGCAGTAGGTAACTCTACCGCGCAACAGTGAATGATTACGATCCATTCCTTTCGGGTGCTTTCGGGTGTGCTCAGAGGTTCACAGCGCAACGCAATTCGTTTCTCCCGTTTCCTCGGGAAATGAATGTGAACGTAGAAGAACGGTTCCAGTTCACCGCCGTTTCGTGATGCTTCTTCATCTGGTTGAATGGGTGTTGCTTGGAACACGATGGGAAATAAATCTGAAATATGGTTCAGGTGCACGAAAGCATTGCGGGCAAGGCGTGCGCCAGTTGCGTTGCGCTTTTCGGAGGAAGGTTGAATTATTTAACGTTTCAATCATTTTGCCTCACGATAGCTGTTTGCAAGCAGCTGCAAACGCGTTTACAGGGGTTTTCTGTAATGACGGGCTTTGATAGTTTTGTTTTTGTTTGCCCACATTCAATGTATTAGTAAAGTTGCTTAATATATTTATACTTGCATTTTCAGTTCATTTGTGTTCAAAATTGTCTAAGCATCTTTTTCTAGAGGAACAATTAGACAATTTTGAACTATTTTCAGCACAAAAAAAACATGCTGTTAGTGAGTGTTGCCAGCGCCGTCTAATTTGGTGATGCTGACTAATCAAAATGTATTAAAAATAAATCAAAATAATTCATCCACACCCTCAATCGGAAGCCCTGCAAACTATCAACCAAGAGCCCGAACCAACAAAAAAAAAAAAAAAACACGACTATATTGCATCATTTATGAGCGTCATCAAGGAAAAATGAGCTCCATCTCGCTGAACGAACCGCTCCGTGCAAGGAAAAACTAATGCACTCTGGTGGCGTGATAGTTGGACCATCAACAGTTGGTTCCGGTGCCAGCATTACATTATGCTACAGTTCATTTGGTGTTGCTTCTTGTCGCATATTGCTTTATGCATATTGCTTGTTCTAGATGTTGGTCGCATTTCGGTTTTGTTCGTTCTGTTATCCTTCCAAATCCCCGTTTTGTAATTGTTTCCCCCATCGCGTGGAGTCATAAAACGCTCGTTTATCAGCCCAAACCAGTGTCGTCGTTTGTTTCAAATCGGCAATAATCGTTTATTCGCAAAAATAAAGCACGAAAGAAATGAACGAGCCTTCCCGTATCCGATCGAGTATCACACAAAACACACAAGAAGCACGTGGTAGCATATCGTATGGTTGTTGCTCGTGGCTTTTATTACATCAACGGTCAGTGCTGACGCTGTTTTCATCCCGAGCGCGCTTCTGTTGATTTTCTGATACATCGATCAACAACCGGTTTATTTACCTTGGTTTTTGCTGCTCGCCATTTTTTTTCTACCCACTGTGTCCAACCATACACAACACGCACGCTGCATGTTTGTCTGTTGGTTTGGTAATTTATTTAATTTCAGCCAAACAGAGTGCCAGCGCGCCAGTTGAAAAATATTGGATCGGTGTTTTTTTTTTTGCTCGCAAAAAGTAAATCCAGTCGATTTATCCCCTTTGTATGGGGGTGTGAGTGATGCACAAGTACAATTTTACGTCCAGACAGGGGAAAAAAAAACACTAGCACAGTTTGGTACGGGGATCAGTATGCGACGCACCACTTGTTGGTGTTATTCGTTTAGATTGATAGTTTGTTTGTGAGAAAAAAACAAAGTCTTGTACGATACGTAACACTGGTCCAAAGTTTTGGATGTAATTTTGGCTCAACACTCTTCGATAAAATGTTTTCAGCAGTATTTTATCATTAACGGAAATACTGAATTTAAATAGCGTCTTGTTAAAAATAATGGCATATTTTGACGATAAGAGAGAAAGATTTTTACTACCTAAGTTTCAAAATTTTTGGTGTTCCACTTTGAAAAAACATGTTATAAGTTGATGTGTGATATTGCGAACAACTACAGTGTCAATCAATTTCAGCTGGTCCCAACTGTACCCATCAATATGAGTTTCAATTTCATCCACTTTTAACTGATGAACGATGAATAAACAAGCCAGTTCGGAAGAATATTTTTCCTCACTCGTGTGCTACCGAGTAACACGCTGCTTTCATATTGCGCACTATTGCAGTGTGCATCCTCGGGCCAATAGATGTATATTTCATGTTTTAGGAGCAGCGTTTCAAATTGCAGGATGAAAAACGAAACGTTTTTTTTCTCCTCACGGTTGGTAGCAGTAACCGCTAGCAAAAGTAATTTTAATACATTTTGCGCTTTTCGAATAACGCAGCTGGAGCAATAAGAGGAATCGCTCGCGCTGTGGCTCACCCAGGCGGAAGCGACCCGGAGCGAAGGTGCGGAAAAGAAAAACGCACCTCGTGATTAGCAAAGTTTTCCACTCGCACCGGTGTGGGTGTTCGTTTCGGGATACTGTCCGGAAACATGCCCGAAGGGCGCCCATCCAGCGAGAAACGTTTACCTCCATTACGGTGGAACTATTTCATGAACTATGTTCATTAATTATTCTTACGCTCATAACGCCGTCCCTTCTCGATTCGCTGCTCGAGTGCCGCGCGAGTGGAACGATTTTGTTTTATTCCTTGTTATTTTTGCCAGTAGAGAGAAGCATTTTTTGAGCGTTTTTTTTTTGTTTTTGCTCATCTTCATCTTCTCTTGTACCATGAGGAATTTTCACCTAAACGTCTTTTTCTGCTCTCCCGCTCTCAGGAAACTAAGATGCATGCAAGCGATATGCTTTCCTCCCGTGTTGCATAAAACATTTGCCACCGTTTTCAATCAGCGTGCGAAAGAGACGGATACGGTTATGGGAAAGGGCGCGAGAGGAAAGTAAATTACGGGACGCTAAGATTATGAATTTCAAAAATGCAATCTCTTAGAACGGTTTGGATAAAGTTAAGGAAGAGATTTTGAGCTACCTTCTAATATTGCTCTGCACCAGCGTGTTGCTGCAGGAAGTTTTAGCCAAGGGAGATATAATTTTCTTGATGCTTTAGTTTGAAAGAGATTGGTGTTTTTTGAGAGCATGCCTCATCCGGGGTGGAGGATAAATGTCAAAATAAATATCTAGCGGATGTTATCGGTGTCGGTAGAAACGGTTAACAAGTTAAGAGGAGTCAATATCCTTGAATCGATTCCATCGAATTCAGTTTAGCAATCGATTTTCTTAAGGTAAGAAATTTGAATATTTAAATAACTATTTGTATTAAACATACATTTTTGTATTTCACGTATAAACATTAATTTTATCTTGCTAAAATTAATCAATATTAGTATTTCGAATGTATTGCGTTATGAAATGAAATAAACATTTACCAAAGCAAATCACGCCACGTCGCTGAACGATACGATGAAAAATGAAGTGTGTCGAACTGTCGGCGGGTGTAATTTGTTTTGGATACGCACACGCCACCCGACCTTCGTGAGCAGTCACATTGTCTCGAACTTTGATTGAATTAATCTGATACAATTTACGGAAGCAGTTGTACCCGAAACACCACCGAAGCCACCCGCATTCGCCAGTATAATAATCAACCTCCTCTTGATGCTCGATACAAAACAAACAATGCAACACGAGGAGCAGACCGTCGGACGGTTTGGGCCATAAATTAGAGGAAAAATGAATGCCTCATTGCTGTATGTCCCGGAGCCCTTGTTACCGCGATCGACCGCAGAAAAGAACCCACGGGGAAAACTTTCACACACATACGTACAACAGAAGCGCTCCTACTACGAGAGCTACGACGTGCTTCTGGCAGGGAGGACTGGCACAATAATTTATAGTTCGTAATTACAACGTGACATCACACACCAACATCGCGCGTTTCTGCACCCGGGTAAGAATTTTGACTTGGCACTACTTGAGCATGGGCGGTTATGGGCCTGCGGCGTTCCTCGCAGCTGCCAAGTTGTTGGAAAAGTTGTCGCATACCACCATCTTTCCTTACACTAACCGAGCGTATTTAGAAACATTCCAAACTGCCGCCCCGCAGAATGGGCCGAATGTGTGAATAAATGATCGAAAACGGAAGACCAAGTGTCGGTGCGGTACGGTATCTGTGTGTAGCTGTTTATGTCACTTAAAAACACGTAAGCAAACGGTTCCGTCTGCTAATTGTGAATATTTAATTAAAATTTATCGACTTCCGGACGGTTGATTTGGAGGGTCGAGTAACGTCCGGTTTAATTATGTGACACATTTGCGCTCACTTGAAACCGACATCACTAGGCGTAGACCGAAACAGACCCTTTACTAAGACCGACCTGTCACGATCGTTTACAACCGCAAGTTCGAGAGTTCAAACGGTCTGTTCTCCTAGTCGCTGCGAAAACAAAAAATACCCTCGCGCTACGCACCGCATGCCGCAAATAATAAATCAATTAATTATTAATAAATAAGACCAGTTTCTGCTTAATTGGTTTTCAATTGAAACAAATTGATGTTTATCGGTATTCGACGGCTTCGGGTGTGTAGGGTGTATTCTTCCACGCTTAGGAAGGTCGACCAGCCAGCATCTCGTCGTGGTCGTGTGTATGTCACTAGCACAAACTGCGCCAGCTAGTGGAGCAAACCAAAGGCCGGGAATAAATCACAAACCTCGAGCCACCGAGACCGGAGTTATTAATCCGTACACGATAAACTTTTCTGTATGTGTCACGGGCAGCGACAGTTGGCCTTTTTTGAGCTTGTTTATTGTTAGCCAATAAAGCTTGTTTCCCTCCCAAGCGGACCGGAGTTTCCGTAAAGACTCGTAAAACATCGATTCGTACGTGTTTGTGGTTTTGTTTTTTAATTGAAGAAAAGGGAGCAGGATTGGGTAAGCATGGAAAATGTTTTCTTGAATTTGAACCTGCTTCTAATAGGTTAAATGAAACTACAAACACAGTTTCAGTAAAGCGCTTTCCAAACGTTGAAGTAGAACGTACATCATGCTTAGAATGCGAAAATTATTATTATAATTTCCTCTACTTAGCACCGGTAACGGTGAATATTTAACTTATGGGACCACCTATTTGTACACTTTTGGAATACCACCATACCAACGACGACACTATTCAATACGAGTTTAAATCGAATAGTTCCAACATGGTCCATAGTTATTCCAGTGACAAATGTTAACGATTTATGTTCCTAACCACCCAACCGAGCGGATTCGCCACAAGAACTCTACGGCCATCGTAAAAGTGTTCACTCAAACGTCTACTTACGACTTTGACAAGTGCCTGCCAGTAGCGATGGTACTACTGGCACAAACCAACACAACGGAAGAAAAACTTCACCACACGAACCGGTTCTCGAGCCGAGCGAACTTTTAGCATGCGACGAAGAGGAAGCAAGTTATTGCACATTAAAATCTTCGTCAAATCGGTCGCTTAGGCCGACAGGGTACGAGGGACCAAACGAACCCGTAGGTTCATTACGACAAGGATTGTTACTTCGCGCTACTTCAAAACTGTATCGTACCGGTCGCAGCCAGTAATGGTTGAAGAGGTCGCATTGCGGAGGTTTATGATTTCTCCTTTGCCAATTTTTTCACTCTCTCTCTCTCTCTCTCTCTCCCTCTCTCTCTCATTCTCTTCCCACGAACGTAACGCAAACTCCAGAAGAAAATAATAAAATCTTTATTGCAACTCTCCGCTAGTGCCTGCAGTTGCTCCAGAAATTCCGGGTTTACGTAGCTGACGCTAGCGAAAGCAATAAAACGTTGTTTTATTCTACGCTGAATAAACTTATTATATTTCTCATTACGCGTGCCAGAGGCAAATTTTCCCTTTTGCACTCTCGCCTGATGCAAGAGATGGGGATCACCCCATCTATCGAGCACGAGATTGCAGCAGAATGGATCTTAATAGATCAGTCGTACTTAGCGTGTTAAATCTGCATTGCGATTGCCGCGACAAGGATGAGCATCGGATTGGGTTTCCTTAGCTTAATCAACCCTGTATTTGTTACGAAGTGCCTTTTCACTCGAGACAGGGGGATAAGTTAAAAACGGTTTGCCTTGATGTAAGCTGAATAGTTTGATAGGGACGAACAGATGATTAAAATTCAGAAATTTATACCACAGGATGTAGCATTTGTTTAACACAAATATTTTACATTTTTTATAAAAACAGTCAATTGTCAAAAAATTAAAAAAAAAACACACAAAAGAAGAAAATATTACTATTCCCCTTCACCGATTGTATGGCGATAATTGCCTTGCGTTGTATCTAGTGATATTTTCATTTTTTATATTATCGTTTATTCACGAACGTTATGCCGGTCCTTTTGATGATTACTCAATGACTTAATTAAACTAGCAAGCCAACAGATGCACGGTTCAAACACGAATTTTTAACGTTCTTCAGCGGATGGAGATAACAGACAAAAAGCCTCTTTATGTAAATTCTCATCCTGTGGAGCACCGAGCAAGGCTTCGAATGTACGAAAAAAATATTACGAAAAAATCATTTCGTTTGTTTTATTAAAAATGTAATCCCGGATAGGAAAATTTCCTTCTCTTCGCGCTCCCTGTGCCTATGTAGATTCTAGCGGATGATCTTCCAACTCTCCCTGTGCAGAATCTCGTTGTGTTTGACGGTGGTTGCTGCAACTACCGAGCGGAATGATTATGATAATAACAATAAAACACAGTTGCACACCGACCCAAGAGCAGGTGTATGGACCTCCCCACCACACCGAGGTGCACCCACTGTTAAGGATTCCGTTTTGGAGGAATGGTGAAAATTACATTTTGACTTTCGCAACACCACACGGGTGCATCGGAACAATGGTTCCAGTAACGTGATTTTTTGGCTTCACCGAGCGGCTTAATACCGTGAAATATTTCCTGTCCTGTGTTCCTGTGTGTATGTCTGTGCACGGTTTGGAGTGCTAGCCAGCGCGAACCTCATGTATTATGAATATTTTTAATTAAACTCTATTATTGTAAGCAATTTAACCGCCCGTAGAATGGGCTTTCTTTTGCCACGTCCCTTCCAGTCGTACCATTCGCCACCTGTAATATTGCATTTTCATTCGAAAAATCGATGTTTCCCTGCGCGTTCCTGTGGCCTGTTCATACGCGGGGTTTATGGTGATTTTACTTCGATGAATGAATTTCGCGTAAATTGAGTGTCGCTCGGCCGCCCGTTTCGTGTTTCGTGCTGCGTCGATTGTTGATGAGTTTTTGGGCGAGAAAAAAACGCCCATTATGGGGCCGACAATATACACGGAAACCGAGTGAGGAGGCGGGGTGGCTGCAAGCGACTGATCGGATGAGTGAAAAATCGAAGCGCGACATCATTAAAGCCCCACAAAGGGAGAAAGCCCAGCTTCCACAACCGATTGATGATGTTCGTAAAATGTACCCGGTTGCGTTGATGTACAACAAGGATACACATTTTTCACGTGCAGCAAAGTATTATTTTGAAGTGATTTTAGGTATTGAAAAAATTGTGAAAAAATAATGAAAACAGTTACATTGCATACATTCAGGCGCGAACCTCATTGCTTAGCACAAAAATAAAAAAAAACTTGTTTTAAAAATAAAAACGACATTCAAATTCAAAAATTCCATTCTTTAAATTCTTATAAACACCACCGGCATCGAACCGAACCGACCTTAATATTTTGCCAATTAAATGATCCAAATGAATTCAATCACGGTGGGCTGAAGAAATCACACAGCACGGAAAACACACAAACACATCCGTTTGCTAAATAAACGAATGAACAGCGACCCAGCGCGAATGAAACAAAAGAATCAAATTTTCGTGTCGGACGCATTATAATACGCTTTCCCGTACGCGATTGATGCGCTTCTTTTTTCACATCCGCACCAGTTGCAGTGACGCTACCGGGGGTTTTGTTAATGTTGTTATTGAATTTTAATGATTTTTCCGTTCGTTAAAAATAATATCACTTGCAAACGGTCGATGCACATCCTGTCGCCGAAAAGAAACAAATGCAGGTAGTGTAAACATGTGTGAATGATGCAGAGTTCGCTCTTTTTTTTTTACATGTTCGCCATTCGCTTTTTTTTCGTCGCATGTAATTTTCCCGAAGCCTACTGTTTTACTATTGCTATACGCTACTGAACGTTTACACACAATCGCTGCATCCGTCAATCGGTGATGGCGATATGTTACCTTTTTTTAATTTCTTCGTTCGAGATGGGATTTTTCTACCCCATGCCCAGATTGTGGGCGCGGGAAAACGGCGTCGATCGGTAACGACGTCCAACAAATACACAGGCATACAAACTTTCCGCACCGAAATTGATTACCACTGTAAGTTACCGCTGTTTTCCGCTGTTTTATTGCAATCACGTGATCATGAACGGTGGACGGGCAGCCGCACGCTCGCCAGGTAAGTGAAACGTGAAATAAAATATCATTAATTGCAATTTGTTATTTGATTTCGTTCATTTTGCATGTGTCTGGATCTTTTTTTGTAACGTCACCCAAATGCCACGAAATGGATGGAATTGGTTTTAACGAAGATCGATTTCGGTGTAATCAACGGACGGAATGACTGCGTGTTTAACTTGTACGTGTGTGTTTGCATTACCCGGTACAACTTTTACAAATGATAATTGATAGATGAATTTTGAAAAGATAAAGATGCCTGTAGGATGCAGTGTAAAAACCAAAAAAAAATGCTTTCAAAACTTCATCATTAACACAGATAATAAAGTCTCGTTTTGCGCGTATTATTTTCCAACAATGCTTGATAAGTTGTACGAATAGGAAAATGTTTCAAGTAGTCAAACATTCAATACATCGGGTCCGTGTCGGGCTCATTATATTTCAGGTAAATTCATTAAATATGCAGTCATTATCCGAACGAAAATAAACTGCTCTCCTGATTCGAGCTTTTGAAACGTTGTTTCGTAACACATTCAATAAATAGCAACGGTTTTGAAACGGTACGAGACGATTATTATCATGTAAATAGCATGCAAATGTTTTTTTTTCGATTTATAAATGAATTTTTCCATGCCCGCACCAACGCAACGGTTGCGTGTTAATAATTCTACATTTATTATAACAATTACGGCACCATAAACACAAACTCAAACAAGTCGTTAGGCAACACAAATCGTCGCCAAGCGTACCATCAAATCGGCCAAATAAAAATCCCCTCGGTTCCCTACCGCAGGGCGCTCGCGCGCTTAAACCCCGCGCTGACTTTGAAATCAACCGATGAGCCGCGAAATTCCCCAATCCCTTGCTCGGCAACGCGCCTAATTGGCGTGCGGAAAACTTAGTCCACTGAAGTTGAAGTATGAAGCACACATACTAACAAAAATCGCTACACAAATTGGCGAGTTTCTTCAATTTGTCTTTCGATTTCGGTCGGTCACCGAAACTTTCGCCTGTATGGCCGTTGCCATCTTCAAAAGCCAGCGAAAGTGTGTATATCGGTGGGTCCTGGTTGACTGGTGGAGAGAAGCTTCGGTCGACGTAGTACACCCAGGTTCAGTTTCTGCAACGCCCCTGCGGTCGGTCCGCCACTAATTGGTGCCGTCGCGTCTGTTTGTTCACAATTAGACGAACATCTCGGCCTGTTCGCTACTCTCGCCCGCTAGTCGATGGATTGGAACGGATCTGATGAGCGCTCTAATGCCACGGAGCGTCGAGTAGAACGCGCTCCATTAGCATCAATTAGAAATCGTACGTCTTAAAGGGAGCGTTTGTCTTAAAATGGCGTTGGCTCCAAAGCTGCAACATTGTGTCTGGTGATTTAATGTTCCAAGCGTACGGTCTTGAACGCGTCACGACGGTCACAAAAACGGCAAAAAAAATGGCCAACCAACGGGCGATCCGAGCAATCAGATCACGATGAAAGCGGTACCCACGATAAGAGTGTGCATAAAATTGTCACGTTTCTTCGTGCCCCGGGTGCTATTTGGCGCTCGTTGCATTGTGACGGTCGCATAAGCATTTCATATTAAAATGATTTACGGCCATTTCTTCCCATGCTCCGGTGCTCGAAAGGTCCGAAACTCTCGCCGTCGGTCGATCTGCTTCTTTTATTTACTGCTCGCGCGCTCGTCCCGCAACCGAACTGACAACATAATAAAGCGACCGTGATTCAGGCACGGTTAAGGTAAGGTTAAAGCGTACGGAAGGTCTTAAAGAGTTTACCTTGAGTCGTACTCGCAGGATGCACTCGCCGGTTGGCAGGACAGGATGAGAAGCGGGTAAGTAGGTAGGTTAAGGTGGTAGCTTAAAACGGTGGGTATCGTTTAGCGCGTGCTTGATCCGGGCGTGGGTTGAGGCGCTTGGAACGCGCAATCCCTCCTGGGAAGTGCATACACGCACAGTATGCATTTAATAAGCTATTTAAGACTGCACTCAGGAGGTGGCGGTTGCCTCGGCATACAAAACCACTATAAATAATCTCATGCCATCCGAGCGGCCGCTCGGTGTTGTCACCATTAATTACGCGGGTAAGATTGCTCGCCGAACACTAGAACGACTGGATATGGTCTGTGCGAGACGGGATGGGATTGGGATCAAATTCGTTGCAAACCTTTGCAATTGTGCCCTTGGAGCATTTTCTTGAGCATGGTTTGAATTTTTGCACCTATTTACGCATATTATTCTGTATTTCAAATATGTTTAAGCATTTTTGAAAATATTAAAAACCTACATTATGATATTAAAGAAGCAAATACAAACTGCATCCGTTTTAGTGTTCCGATTATCCAAGTGTCTCGGATGCATCGCTGAAAAAGGTTTGCCGAAGAAGGTGCCATTTCTGGAAGAAGCACTCCCATGCCACAACCGTGGGACACAAACTTCCTCCAAGCGGCAGCAGCAAAAGTTGTCGTGCATAAATCTCAGCATCACGGTGTCTTCTCCCGAGCGACCGAAAACCCGGATCTTCCCCTTGCCCCTCCACACCCCATCCGACCGCTCCGGCTTTCGGATGTATCACGCATCATTAGACTAATTTGCTCCACTGCTACGGCTCCCAGCCCGAGACTTCCGAGAAGGTCTCGGCCGTCGTGTGGTGTGCTAAAAATGTGCCTCCACTATTAGATGATGTCATAACCGTTAACACGTCGAAGTCTTCCGCCGTCCGTGCGACGGCCGGGGGAATGCACGCTGCAAATGACGATGATGATTTGTTTGCATATGCGGAAGAAACGAAAACAGCAGCGGTTGGGTGGGAGAGCAAGCGTTTAGAAATCCAATCCGCTATCTGTGAAAGCGAACGTCGACAGCGATGGAACGGGAAAAAGAACTATGATGGAATGGAGTGAATGGCTCTAGTTTGCCCGTTGACAGCACCGCCAACTCGAGACGATTGAGACATTCTTAAGCAAACAGTGGTCCAGCGGGTGAGCTTCCTCGCTTCGCTCGGTACCACTGTTTGGAAAGCACTCTTCTCTCGCCCTAGAACCTAGCGCGAGCCCGTACGCCGAGATGTAGAGCATCACTTACACAACAGCACACTGCCGCTTACACAGCGCTCGAGTTCGAGTCGCTTGTGAAATGTGAGAAATTGTGAAAGCAAACCCAGCTAGCGTGTGCACGGCTGCCGTGGTATGCGTTTCTAATGTGTCACAAACGATCCCGGGGACTGTCGGGCACACCGGATTCTAATGATCCGTATTCGACGATCTGCAGCTGTATCAATAAGCTGACAAGACGTCGCCAGCTCCTCATTTGCCAGTTGTTTTTCCCCCGTCCCGGCCGCGCTGCCAAAGATGGAACGGAAATTATCGGGTAATATTTGTTTTTGGAGCAAACTTTCACACAGTCACTGAGTTGACTTTGGACAGATGATTGAGGCAGACAGTTTAGAAGCTACCATCAAATCTTTCTAATTTCGTTCACACACATCTCAATCACGCTAGCATGCCGACCTGTTGGTCGTTGAATGTTTGATTATCATTTAAACATCGCCTAATGAAATTGCATCATTGCAACGGATAAAGTATTTCGGAAAAAAGTTTAAGTAAAATAATAATTATAAGGTTGAATATTTAAAAAAAAAATAAAAGAGGGTTATTTCACACAGCTTGATGTCTAAATTACACCATAAACACACCTTGCGAAGTAATTCCAGAATCTTCGTGCTTAAGTAACAATTGCCCATTCCACGACCATACCGAAACGCAATCGTGCACAAATGCTATCATTCAGCAAGCCCGCAACCAAAGCCCAAAAGGGTGTGCGCGGCGGGATTGAAGCCGAAGAATGTTAAAATTAGCATAAATCTCAACGTACGGTTTTGTTCGTTTCACTCGAAAACTCCCCCACGACGATGACCTATGGAATCAATTCCGGTGGCTCAAAAGGAGTTAAACGATATGTAGATAACCTTCGGCTGCCGCTTACCCAAACGCGACACTTTTAATTATGCCATGAAGTACCCGAGCTGGAGCTGGAAGCCCTCATGTATGGATGTATGGTGCGCGCCAATCCCATGTCGAGAAAAACCAAACCTTCAAACCGAAACCTTGTTCGAGAAGCGAAAAAAAAAATCCGATTCGATTCGATTGTGCAATTAGCCTCACCGCTGGAGTCTTTTTTGCATTCTTTCTTTGCATTCATTACCCCTATTTGGGTGGGGGTTTCTTTAGCATAATTATTTGCATACACTGGAAAAGGGGCTTGCCGTTCGGGTTTGGCTGATAGTAAACCAAACTGTCGGCAGTAAAAAAAAACTAGGAGTGACATTCGTTCCTCAAAAGACATTGTGGGTTATCGTTTTGGACTACATCTTGGGATTTAGTCCCGCCGCTGACAGCACACAGGGGAAAAACACGGGTACTCTCGATTCTAGCCGTCATTTCAGTGCATTCCGGGCATGGCCTACTGAACCGGTAATGGTTTTGTCGCGGGAAGATATACCGTCCGCGATTACCGTGACAACAGCGTCACGACGACGTTGCTACAAACGTCGAAGTACTAATTAGTCGAAGAATTCTGGTATCATTCCCCTCGTGAGGAGGCTCGCGTACCAACAACGCGCCAAATCAACCGTAAAACTTTAAGCAGCTGCTACGTCTTCGGTCGTCTCATGTTGGCCTTTTTGTTGGGCCGCCGCCATCACCAACACGACCTCCTGCAGATCGGTCCACACGCCGGAGCATTGTTGTATTGTAGGAGTTCCAGCGTGGCAAACGAACTCCCGCCGCCATGGGCATTCGAGCAAACAGAGAGTGCGAGCGTGTCATGCGTATCTGGCGGCAGTGTAAACAGGGCTTTTGGGAAAAATAAAGGTGTCAAAATACACACCTTCCTACCGTTCTACTGGTCGGACCTCCTGGATCTTGCTCGGGTAAGACGCTTGCGGAGACAATTGCGCCCTGTCTCTATTGATCTTCCAGAGCAGTAAGTTGCCAAAAAGCGCACCTTAAATTACACACAAACTCCGGCATCGAACTGAGCTCTTGTTTGCTTTCCTTTTTTCCCTAAATCCGGTAAGCTCATTGTCGCTGCGCTGGCCCTTTTTCATGAGACGGAAGAATGTACGCGCAATTCGGTTTTACAGCACCTACTTATGAGCGCGTAATCCTCCCGTTGCTCAATCCTCGTAATCTCAGCACGGGCTGGCCAGCCGATATGGCAGCAGTGCGACTCATTTCCGGGGATGGATTTTATTTATTTTTCGTTGGCTCATCTTTCCAACCCAGTGAGAGGTCCTTTCAGTGGGACAGTTTTTCATGCGCCTCCGCAGTGATCGTTTTCAGGGCGGATATTAACCAACGGCGGGACGAGCCGGTTTATGGTAATCGTTACAATTGTGGTGTCATATTCGAGTGTAACGATCGAACATGAGCCTCCCGCTAGGTTTTACTTGCAATACATCATCATCATCATCGTCGCCGCCGTTGTCGCCCCGGGGTCATAAAACGCTCCTGTATCCTGTGTCGCTTCTTTAATCTTGCCCATCCCGGGTGGGAGATAGGTTTCAAGTTGAGCAATCACTCCACGCGCTTATGGGAAAACATCTCAATTTGTTATTACACCAAACGATCGATTCGTAATCGATCATTGGACACGCCGGAAGCAGCGATTCCATTAAGACAGAATAATATAGACTTCTAAAAGAGCGATAAAAATAGAAGGAAATGGTTATAAATCTGCCATATTGGTAAATAAAGAAATCAGACAGCACATGCGTGACACACAAAAGATTGCATTTGGTTAATCAATATGTTTATATCAATACAAACAGCTTGAAATGAAAAACATATCCAATCGAACACATATTGCAGAGTTTTGCATTCCACAAATCCTGAGAAATGCAACGTAAAAATTGAGCCAAAATTACCATAACACAACATAAGGCCATCGTCGTCAGGCCTTGTTAACAACTCTTTAACTTTCAAATAAGTTAATAATGTGTTCCAACCAGTCAATAAATCACCTCGTACTCATCAGTCACGGGAAAATCCATCCACCACGGCACCTCTCTTTTGGAGGCCGTTTTAGAGTACAAATAATAAGAAGGATTTTGTGTTCGCAAGCCCCTAGGAAGGGGCAGGTCTACTAAGGCGATGTAACGAGCTACCAGCCACTTGTCGCGAACGGATTAGCTGCCGAGAAGTGCGTTGATGCGACCGCAGCTCGAAGAGTGTGGCGTGCTGTCAACAAAAACACGCTACAACGCTATCAGAAAACCAGGGTGGAGGCATCTTAAAGACCGAAACGTGGTCTTGTTTAAACGGCTCTCGCTTGGCTCGCTTGACTCGTTTGGAATAATGACTTCAATTGCTGTTTCGGAAGCTTAATCGCTTCCGGTGCGAACAGTTGGAAACGATTTCAATCATTGCCGGGCTCGGTTTAAAGCAGTGCTCCTTCTCTTTGCCCGTTCATCATCCAATGGGAGGATTACTACAGTTGACAGCTGGAGAGTCGTTCGAGACGGAGGGAAAGAAAACCGCATAAACAAAACCGAACAACGCGTTGTGGGATTTCCTTCGAAAACAAAATGATGCTGCACGCGGTAGTGGCTAGATGGAGCCTGGGATTAACCTTACGATACCTCGTGATGTGTGGTGACTCACGGAGCGTACATATGTTTGTGTTTATTCAGGCTGCGCGATGTCAAAAATTGTTTGTTGGACAGTGTGTTCTTCCCATGCCCTGCCACTAAATTCTAAATACTTCCTAAGCCATACACTATTCCAGTGAGAAAGTCGCACAAACACAACGAAATCGAGAGCCGATTGCCGGGTGTAAATAAAAATAAACATTGTGAGCAGTGAGACTGGCACTTCGCACTCACGATCACTCACCGATAACCTTGCGCGAGCGATTGATCTCAAACCGTGGCGATAGTATGCGAGAGCGTCGCCGAATTTCGGACGACCTAATTTTGTTTTGAAAATAACGCATTATCTGCCACCAAACACGTACGTACTTTATTGTCCGGTACACGACGACGACAGCAGATAGAACCTAACCTAGCGATTATTATCCACCGAACGATTGGGAGAACGTCTGGGCCAACGAGGACGCTTTCGTGTTGCCGCTGACCTGGAAGCTGGACGAAGAACCGAACGATTTCGTGATCACGGTCCCGTCCGCCAGTACGATCTTCTCCGAGCCGGTGTTTGCGTTGGACGTCGAGCCACTGCCATCCATGCCGATGTTTTGGCTTTGCGACGATCCGGTCGTTCGGCTGCCCTCCTTGCCCGCCTCCTTGAACGATTCGCTGTTCGTTTGGGCTTGGCTGGCCTGGCTACCCTTTGCCGTCTGGATGGAGGAACCGGCCCCGCCGGACGTTTGTTCCCGCACGTTGGCCCCTTCGCGCATCACTTTCGTGTTGGTGTTGGTGTTGGACAGCGCCTGATGGTCTTTGCCGAACGAAGCCGACTGACCTTGGGCGTCGTTCGTCGCCTGGTACTTGTCCTCGTGCTGGAACGTTTGCTGGAGCGTGTTGGTGGCGCTCAGCTGGCCGCTGCTCTTGTCCGCCGCGATATTAGCCGACGTACTGCCACCGGAGGTTTGCTGTCGGATGCTTCCATCGTTGCCGACGATCGTCTGCGTACCGGTGTTGGCGGCAGCGGACTGTTCGAACACCGGCATCGAGTGGTACACGTGATCGTCGTCCGGCGGGAAGAAGATGGCTCCCTCGTTGGGCGACGGGCGACCGTTCACCAAACCGGCTAGAACCGTCACCGCGAACAGAGCGCAAATCACACGGGTGAATCCCATCTTGGTGAAGCAACGGATACAGTTCAAACACCGACGAGCAGCGAGAGGGTACTGAAAGCCCGCTTCAAGTAAACAGTACCGCGTTGGGTGATGCCGGAGAGAAACATGATTCTCTGACCCCATGTGATAAGCCGCAACCGCGCGGAAGTGGCGTACTTTCAATTCACAAGTCGAATCTGTGTACTCGTACGGTTCAGTTGCATGTTTGAGTGTGAACTTCACCGGCCGCGAGGAATTTCCAATAATCCGCTCGCGGTGACGCGATCATAGCATGCAACCCTAAGCGATCAGTAAGCGTCAATCGATTGACTTTTAACCACACCGAAACGACGAGTGAAATGTAGGTCTCGACTGGAGCTAGTTGAATTGGGGGAAAATCAGAACCAGATTGCCAAACAGGTATTTTGAGGCGAATTCGTAGCAAAAATCCCAACGCGTGGTTACGATTACAAGTTTTTCTTCCTTTAACTAACGCATCGGTCCCGCTAAAATGTCGTCTTGATCTCTGGATCTCAGGATCAGTAATGAGATGCACGGCTCTGCAAATCCCAAAAACCCAACCCTGTCCTCGGTGCCGATGACTTGGGATTCCCCTACGAACCGAAGACAACAACCGTAATCGAGTGTTTTAGTATGTGTGCGTGTGGCGTGTCGCACAACGATCGCTGCGTCATGGTAGAAACCTTGGAAGCAGGCGACTACTACAGTCCGAAAGACGGACAGCGCGAAAAAGCGAAACCAGTTCTTCTTCTGCTGCTGCTGCTGCCGCTGCTACTACTTCTTGCGTCCACCACCGCTAAGACGTTCGCCGATGCAAAATCGATGGGAGGTTTTTGTTGTTTTCAATGTCGCCCATTGCCAGGGTCGACCGTGGGGAGAACCCCACGACGACGGTATCACAGCAGCACAACCACCGCGGATGCGTGGTAATGGGAGGGGAAAACCAGTTCTCCGAGCATCCGTCGATTTGGCCAACACGAATGCCGCTATGTTGACGTTTGATATCTTCAGCCAGTGGTGATCAGTTCTGCGTGGTACCGTCTTCCGGACAGAGCGATTTCATCGTCGTCGTCGTCGTCGTCGTTGTGGTGCGTAGTGAGCCATTTGGAGAAACTCCTGAAACTAGCGAAATAGGTGTCAGTATCAGGGTGCTAACTATAAACTTTCGGTTTGTATACTTCACAGATATCACGAGCGTCACGATGATTCTACGCGCGGTGATTGTGTGCGGGTTGCTAATACTTTCCCCGACAAAGCAAGGTAACGTTATCATAGTCCGTCCTAGCAATGGTTCCCAATAATTGTTTCTTTACGGATGTTCTGGTATTTGCGTGGCTTGCTTTTAGGTGTCGACGGTCATCGGCCAGGTGGCTACGGACAGCAAAGCAGCGAAGAGTACGATGGTATTGACCACCAACATCATCATCATCATGATCACCATCACCATCCGCGAGGAGATCAGCGTAGCTACGGGAAGCAGGGAGTAGCAGTGGGAGCCGGTTTTGGATACAACCCATATTACGGCATGCCACAGTATGGGTTCGGTGGTGGTGGTGGTAGTGGTATTGGTGCCGGTGCTATCGGTGCCCAACCCAACCTGTTCGATGTGGTGACAAAGAACACGGCGGCCGTGTTTGATAGTGTTAACAAACAGATCGGGCAGACGTTCAATGCCATCCAGCGTCCGTTCGGTGGTGCTGGCTTTGGATTTGTGCCGGGTATGGCGATTCCGGGCGTCGGTGCCGGTGTTGGTGTGTACGGGGGTAACTTCGGACCGGGTGGTGGCGGTTCGTACGGGTTTGTACCGCCGGGACATCAGCCGGGCTTTGGCCCTCCAGGATTCGATCAGGGTCATCATGGGCATGGACATGGTCATGGTCACCAGGGCAATAGGTATCCTCCGCATGGTGGTGGAGGTAGCCGGCCCAACCAAGGTGGCTCGTATCCTATGTATCCTCCAACACAACAACCCGTTCCGATAGCTCCTGCCCTTCCTCCAGCTGTGCCTAGTAATCCATCTCCACCACCACCGCCACCTCCACCAGCCCCGCCAGTAGTAAATCCGAGTCCGAGTGTCAGCACACCACCGCCACCACCTCCGTCACCTCCTCTACCTCCAGCTCCTCCAGCTCCTCCAGCACCTCCAGCGCCACCGACAGAAACCAAACTTCCACCAGTAGCACCTCCTCCACCACCGCCACCACCAGCACCACCGTCAGTCGATAATAGCTGGTCGTCGGATAACGTTCCCCCCGTACCACCTCCCCCGCCCGTACCAAAAGAAAACCTCCCAACGGCGAACGAAGAGGACGACACGACCGCCATCTACGACATCGACATTCGCGGTGAGTTCGGAGATACGAAGGCGCGCACCAAACGTCAGTTCTTCCCGAATCTGTTCAATCAGATCGGAGGCCTCGTCAATACGGCCGTCAACTCCGCCGGTACGATCGCGCAGGGTGCGTTGAACGCCGGTCAGCAACAGGGTGGAGCGTTCCCGAACTTCTTCGGTCGGCCGCAGCGTCCGCAGCAACCTCAGCAACCATCCCAGCAGATCCCGCAGCAACCTCAGGCACCGAACAATCCACCACAGCCAGCAGCACCAGCACCTTCTCCACCAGCTGGAAACCAGCAGGACACGAAGACCCCGGAGTTGAATCTGCAAACGCTCGGACAGGATGGCACGGTGTGGACGTACGAAACGCTCGGTGTAACGCCACCGAACAATCGCGTTCGCCGCGATACGGACGCCATCTTCTTCCCGGACGACGATGAGGATCGATTCTCGAACTACAATACGCACCAGACGACGAAGGCACCGTTCCGACCGGCTCCACCGGTCGCTCCGTCCTTCGGTTCCAGCGCCGGTTCCCACGGTCAGTCGCAGAACGTTGCGAACGGGTTCGAGCAGAGCAGTGGGTCGAACTCGCAGACGCAAACCATCCAGAACCAGCACGGTACGTTCAACCAGAACGCGGCAGGTAGTACCTCGGGTAATGTGGCCGTAGACGGTTCCTCTGGGCAGCTGAGTGCGACCAACACACAGCAGCAAAGCTTCCAGACGGCGCACGGTTCGGGGAGTCAGAACCAGGCCAACAGCCAGTCGGCTAACTTCGACAAGAACGGCAACCTGCAGCTTTCCAACTCGAACGCGAACACGATGTCGATCCGGGAGAAGGATAAGTACAAGGAGCAATCGAACGCCGGCTCGTCCTCGGTCAACCAGAACCAGTTCGGGCAGTCGTCGAGCAACGCGCAGACCAATTCGGAGACGTTCTTCGAGAACGGTGTGCAGGGCAACAAGAACAGTGCGTCCAGCCAGAGTCTGCAGACGAACAAGGACGGTTCGGTGTCGGGTGCGTCCAGCAACACCATGTCCAACACCTTCACCGGGCCGGGTGGATTGACGGGTTCGTCCTCGTCCAGCCAGTCGTCTTCGTTCAACCAGGGCGGTGCGGGAGGAGCCGGAGCCCAATCGGGTGCCTTCAGTGGAGCTTCGAGTGGTGCGTCCAGTGGAGCTTCCAGTTCCGCGTCCAGTAGCGCCAGTTCATCCGCGTCCGGACCACTGTCGTTCAGCTTAAGCGGCTCGTTCAGTGGCCTTCCAAACGGTGCTGGGCCACTGGGTAACTTCCTGCCCAACCTTTTCCCGAAGCTAGTGGGACAGCAAGCGTACGGTTTGGGACGTAAGTGAGGACAAGCGGGTTTCGTCGTTAGTCTATAAGCAGCTCAAACCGAACTTGTAAAGTTCGCTTTCGGACATAAATTAAGTAAAGAAGCAAAATTCTCCATTACAACCGTGACTCGACGCCGCGTGGGCAAGCGTTTTTTGAATGTTTAATTAGGGTCCGAAATTTCGTTTCCGCTTCACTTCCGCTCGAGCGTTTCCGGAGGTGTTTTTCACCAGTTCACAGTGATATTTCGGAAAGTTTTTTTTTACCTCGACACGTGATGTGTCCGGCTGGAATGATTGATTCGCGTGCTCCTCTTGTGCTCTTTGTCACACAATCTTAAGCTAACTAGAGCCCTGTCAAAATATTACACCGTCGTTGGGCTGTGAGTGTAGTCACACATCTTTCACACACACTGTGCATCCAATTTTGCTTCGGTTTTCACGCTAACGGTTGAAATAAAAAAGCAAGCCCAAAAGATCGATACTCGGCGTTCCCGGAGGCGCACTCGGAAACCGGAGTCGAATGTAAATTTATTGCTGTCAACAACCGGCTCCGCCCGAAAAGGTGCTCGAAATTCAATAAGAAAATCATTTCGCTTCAAATATTCGCGCTCACTTCAAACGTTCACCCACCTGCTTCCTCCTCCTTCGAGGCGTTTGTCTTAAAGGATTCAGCTTGGCGTATTGCGAGACGTGTCATCGAATGTCAACGACGATTTTTTCACGTTTCTTTATGTTTCGAAACGTTATTAAAGATGTCTTCCGAGATTTTCGGAGCGCTCGTGGGTGAAGAACGGTCCCCCCGCACGTGTGGACGGGCTCGTGTAGGTTGAGAGCCGTCCCCAGTGCTGCCTGCAGAAGAGTAAATATTTTCCCAATAAACCATGCCATCGCCGGAGGAGCGTGCGTCTCAGGTGTTTTGGAAGTAAAAATCCTACGATACGGCACCAGGAGACACAAGGTACGCTGTTGGTGGTGGTGGTGGTGATTTCCTAATATTGAATCAATCCAAGCAGGCAGGCACTCCAACACACCAGTCAATAATGACGTTTGCGCTTGGTTCGAGCTTGTGTGGGTTGAATAATGTTACGACCTCTTTTGCAGCCTTCGAAACGCACGGTTTTCGTTCTTTGCCTTGGGAAATTGGGAAAATATTTGATTTTAAGAACGCATCTTCAATTCCTGCACGTCTTTTCACTGCCAGCTTTTCCACCACCGTTCGTTCCGCTTCCGAGAAATGCTCCATTTATTTGCAAAATAATAAACAAATGACTGCACCAGTAACTCCGACTGGCATTCACCTAATCAAATATCGTTTCCAGCGAAAGAGCATTACGCAATTATTGCTGGCCACCTTTTGTTTTGCTGTCGCATCCAATTTTCCGGCAAACCGGGCGAACGTGCGAACTTGTTATCATAATCAAATTGAATGTCGATGTAAAATTTCCCTCCCCGGCCGCGCGGAGACGATAGGGATGGACTACGCTATCCATCTCGAGTGGGGTTCTCCATCTTCCGAAAGTGTTCCCGTCGACAATCGATCATCGTTTCGTTGGAAATGTGATTTATTGATTTTGAATCCCTTCGCAGCGCGTTTGCATCCGTAGCAACCGGGAGGGGATACGATGAGAAGAAGATAAATGCATCCAATGCGAAGCACCAAGATTCCAAGAGCCAAGTCGCAAAGTCAGGAGCCACACCGAACACTGTCCGATTTTTGGCCTTCGTTCTCAATCACACTCGAGTGTCGAACGCAAGGGTGCTTAGGGGGGGGGAGGGGGGGGGGGGTGTGGGAGGAAATGGGCAGACCTCAGCACATGCACCTGAAGCACTGGGGACGACTCTGTTTGTTTAGCAGCAGCAGCAGCAGCCGCTCGGACGAAGAAGATGATGGCCACAGGAGTTTACGATCTCAATCGAACCGAGATGATCGAGAGCGGACGAGAAATATATCGGGAATCGGTGGCTGCTGCTGCTGCTGCTGCTGCTTGGGTGAACTCTGGTCCGTAAGCGCTGGAAGCATGTTTGTTTTACGTCGCCCACCTTGGAAACACGCTGGACGTTCTTGAGCGTTCTTGTACGTGTGGATGCAGGTGATGATATGCAGCATTAACGATGCTATTTCATATTCATCTTTTTGTGTCCCTATTGCCCTCCCCACATCCTACCCTTGGGGTCGGGCTTATGCAAACGTCAGCCATCCGGAGCCGTCCAATTGCCGTCAGCAATCGATAGCTTCTGAAGAGGATCATCGCCATCATCACCATCATCATCGAGAACGGGTGATTGGTTTCGACAGCTTTCCTAACACTCCATCGGTTGCAAAAGGGAGGGAAAGGAGCCAACAGGGGAAACACCTAAAAAGCGGAGAACTTACTGCAGCGTATTAAAAAGTGCACTAAATATTTATCAAACGAACCATAAACTCGCACTTGTGTGTGTGCACATAATCGAACCAGGGAATTCCATCTCCCAACTCGTCCCTTGGAGCTGCTAGAATCGAAAATGCTTGTAAAGCGCTAAGTGCAATTGAGAACCCAATCTACCCAGTGGGCTATTTCGGTGTCGAGAGAAACGTCAAAACCGATCGACGGATGCAACGTCGCACCGGAAATGCAACGCAAACCATCCATCCATCCGTCCCTCCTAATGTGTACTATACACACACACACACACAAACACACCGCTCACAGGATATGGATTAATGGAGTTTTATTTTTCCGCTTCCCGTACAGCCAATTTTACGAACGCGAGAAATCGGGAAATGCTAATAAAACAATAAAATCCATATCCCGAAATGCACTCAGCGCACCAACGAAGTGTGTTGCGGTTTGGTTTTCGGCTGGAAGGGTTTAAGGTACGGCGCGAGTTTAGTGTAGAGTGATTGCGTTTTGGTAGTGCGGAAGAGATTTGCGCGTAATGAAAATTTAATACAGATTCCAGTGGATTTGACAGTGTGAGATTTTGTGCCGACAGTAGGGAAATTTTTTGAGGTTTTACTGGTGTTGAAACTTCAGCACATTCTATTCATTTTCGCACCATATTGACAAATATAAGGATGTTGAGTCGACACAAACATTGGCCTTTATAGACATGTTAGTGGAGCATACGCATTTTGGAAAATTAAAATTGATTTTTAAAGACCAATTAGAGTTGAAATTGATGTTTTTCTTTATGATTACTTTATATATTACACCAGTTTTCATTCACTACTCTGTTAGCCTTTAATACTTTTAACTGAAACTTTAAAAAAACGATAAAAAGGAAAAACATGTGCCACAACTGCTGCTCGCTGGCTAAATAACTTAGCTCTAAAAGCACCGGGAACAGAAGGTATATCGGTTCTGTAAAAGCCAACACAAAAGAGACACGCATTTTATTAATGTTTGTTAAGTGGAACCATTAACCAATCGATCGAGCTGGTCGGGGCATTTTTTTCATTTCATTCCACTTCATTGTTGGTGAACCACAGCACAAAAACTGCCGCAGCAAGACGTTTATTGCATCCGTAGCCTCTTGTCCATATGTTTCGCAGCTAAATTTCAACTTTATTACCTAACCTAGATCGATCTCTGGAGTGTTGTGATGTGTACTGAAGCAAGCCCAAAAAAACCACACACACAGAGAAGGAAAAAGCAATACGACGAAACGGAACAGACAAAGTGCTCGGAAAATGGAAAGTGGTCCCGAAGGGGGAATACAATCTTCGCCTGTCCCAAGTAATTTATAAGTGCATTCGGTTTGTACAAGGAAAGGACCCACGGCCGAGTAGTTGCAAAAAAAATACAACACGCACCCTGCACTTCGCGCAGGGGTGAAAAGCAAGCAATTATTGAATTTTAGCTACCCTTAGCAAACCCGGGAAAGGAACGGAAGCGTATCGTTCGGTGCGTATCGGTGCATACATGTTTATCAATTACGAGTCACTATCTGCTCCCTTGTAGCGTCTAATGCACCATGCCATGCTACACGGCCGCAAAGGTGACAGATGTGCCATGGACGCCGAGCTGGAAAGAGTGTTGGTCTAGTTGATGGGCAGCAGTTCGCGACGTGTGCTCGGCCATCATGGTCGCTCGCACCGCATGGGACACCTCCCGGGGACGCACCAAGACAATCCATCAATTATGTCATTCCCGGAGAATAGAAATTTTGCGGTCAATTTCAATTGACAGTCGGGAAGCGTCCTCCAAACGGTTGCACGACCGCAGCCTCAGCGGTTGTGACCCGCGTGCTGGAGAACGAGTCACGGACTCGATGGATGGGTGGACGCGTAGCAACGACCGAAAAAAAAGGTCCCACAAACCCATAAACTCACGCGGTGGACCCGAAAGCACCCGGAAAAACCAAGGGTAAATTAATTCTCCTCGGAGGTTGGCAGTTTATTGGATGGAAAATATTTATTACACGAATAATTCACATCGTGCTACGTACCCTGGTGCAGAGGGTGAAGCTGTCACTTACGGTTACTAATCGATCGGTTTGATCTCTGTCAGCTGCATTCTCGGACATCGCATCGGACTCGGTGCTGCTGGTTCCGGTCGTAAAATCGCGTACGCCTGCCAATTGCGGAGCCTTCGCGATGCGGGCTAGACAAGGGACCTCTTCGCTTTAGGCGCGCTAGGACACACGTAATGGTTGCAGATATGGGATTGCTAACAAGCTAACTGATTCTCCCGCATTCTGTGTCCGGTTTAGCTGGGCAGCGGTCTGTTCTAGCTTTCACCTCCCGCATTTCGCCGAAAAACTTTCACCAACTGGCGAGCGACCGATATCTTGGTGCCAAAGGAGAAAGCTACACCGGACGTGGTCCAGCATTTTTGCGACAAATTTCAACGAACAATGGTCACCTTTCCATATCGAAGCTTAAAACACAACAAAAAACGAAACCTCCACATGAGGTTCTAATGATCGACAAATGAACCCACCAGAACGTTTCTCTCTTTGTTCGAAAAAAAAAATAGAGAGCACAATCCTCCTCGAGGGTGGTCTTCTGAAACGTCTCTTTTTGTCCTGCCTATCTCGTCCGACTTCAGCAGCTCAGCTGGATGCTGGCCCCTTTCTGGACGGACGATGATCAGCCGGTGCCCAAGATTATGTTGTCCAGCACAAGAACCGAACCGTATTGGACCGGTTCGCCTGCTGCGCAACCGTGTCTTTGCGATCGATCCATTTGCGATGGATCTTTTGTCACACGACAGCCCGGTTCGGACGGTTGCTGGCAGGCCGCTTGACAGTTAACACCTTCATAAATACGGACCACTTAGTGGCGGGAAAGGAGCGCATTGGGGAGAGGAAAAAAAAACCTTTTATACGACCAATAGACTGGTCTTTTCCGCCATCAATCTCAATAAAATACGGCAAGTCGTACGGCAGTCGTGCGTCAATGTTTGCCAGCAGTTTGCCGAATTATGCCCGCGACGTCTCGAGATGGGACGAGACGGTGCAATAAAACGCATTACCCGGTGCGTTGCACTAAAGCGATAAAAATTGTTTTAGCGTGTCGCCCCGTAAAGCTATTTGGGTAAGGCTCGAAATTGTTTCAACTCTTGGCCTGCTGTCTTGGTGCCTTGGTAAATGTTTGATTCTTCCGCTTCGGGAGTCACGATGTCGTAGACGAAGAACTTGTAAACCACACTCTTTTTTATTCGAAGTTACTTTCCAGCTATTCTTATCCGACCGTTGTCATCCGTGCGCGTCATCGGTATGAAATGGAATCGAACGAAGAAGAAAAAGGACATCAAAACATTTGAAATTGAAAGTGACACGAGTCCTGATGAAAAACTCGATCCGACAGCACACCACATGTTCTAGCGCGCACGAGACAAACCACCGATAACCATCGGGAATTTACCCGCTAACTCGGTGCACTTCAGTGTTGACAACAAACAAACAACACTGGTACATGATCGTCACTCACGGTGCATCTGCATAATGGATTAGGGTTCTGGCCCGGTTCGTGCCACGCCGCACAACAGCATTAGATAAGAAATTTATGATGACACGCTTTACCAATGCGCCACGCTGTCGGATCACCTGTCATGGCTGGCTGGGATGCACCTTCGCAAAGGGTGCTTGCGTCTTGGGTTGTTTGTTTATCGACGTACGTATCCACTCACGCCATCGGCGACGGCATCTAATCTAGCGTCATTAAAAATGGGCACAAACCACAAGCTGAAGAGGAGGCAAACAGAAAAAAAAACAAAACATGTCCCCTTCGAAGTCAACGAATCGAAACAAACTAGCGAGCGAACGTGCGCGAGCTTAGAACGAGCATGCTCGATACGAATCAGTTAACAAAATTAATTGATTTCCAACTGCGTCCGACTGTGCATGGCTAAGGCTGGGTTAGGCCGTGACGAATTTCGGCCGTCCAATTGCCAGCGAAATGAGCAGCTGCCCCCCGGCAAAACCGAAACTCGAACGGACGTGGTAGCGAAAACGTCATCAATTTGAATTTCCTCGCTACCGTGTTCCGAAGCATCCGGGAATCGGTTCTTTATTTTCTGTTTTGGTCCATTGTTTAGTGTCACGCACCGGGCGGAAGGTTAGGTACATCCTGTGTGTGCGTGTGTTCGTCACTTTGTTCACTGGTCGCGCGTTCCTCCATCGAACGGTGGTCTATTGTTGGCGGATTTGTCGGCAAGGATGTAAAAGGAACACCTGCCGGGACGACCACGACCGGGAGCGTGCTTTTGCCGAGAGAACTGGAGCTTTTGTTGCTCCTACTTGCATGTTGGTTGTGGGCTGGCAAAGAATATGTTTCAGTGGGTCATAAATTAGACTTACACATTGTAGCCAAACTCATTTAGGGACACGTTCTCAGTAAACGGATGTAGCTGAACTAATCTAAGTGGGTTCTCATTTTGAAGCGGTTTGTATTGTCGGAACTGGTTGAAGTTCCTCCTGTTAATTGGAAAATCGGGCCTGATCAACCTCAAAAACTAAAACAAATTTCAAAGAACACCTGTTTAGGAAGCATTATGAAGCTCTAGGAGTCTAACTACTCCAATGTTTCGCATTATTGTACAGACGAGATTTCATTAGGAAGAGTCATTCTAAACAATCGCATTATAATAATTACGAAAACTTCTTCAAAACAAAGCGACACATTACTTTGATACACACCCCACCGTGTGCTTCATTAAATGTGCCGATAAATTTTAAACGATAAGGTAATAAAACTCTCCTGTCCTTTGTAATCATCACGACAATACTTACATTCTAATTAAAGTCATCTCCACGTTGCGCTCTACTAGAATCCATTCCAAAGGCGCTCTCAATAAGATCAACAACTGCGTATTAACTTAACCCAAAAACTTCTGCCCTCGTTGTATACTACCGCATACCATACGGCGCAAGAACGACTTCCGCCTGCTGACAAACCCTTTTTCTTTCGGGTGAATCTTAATTTCCCCGTGGGACATTCATCACTACTCGAAACTAATTAAATCGTTCCCGAATCTCTCCCAGGCTTAAAAGCGGTTCGAAAATGATCCTGCATCCCAATGCTGGGTGTGAGAGTGCGTCAGGTTTACCTTATAATTACATACATTACGGCGCGTTTCGTCCCCGAGCATCTCAGCACCGCGTGGACCTGTGGTTCCTGTTCCAAGCACCTCAAGAAAAAAAGGGATCTTCATTTGACTACTGAAATATTAATACAATAAAACACCTCGCATTAAACTCTCCGAAGCGGTCGGGGCTTGGTTAGGATGCGTTCTGGTTACCAGCAAAAGTTATGGAGATTCGGAAAACCGCCGAAAACGACCTTCACACGTTCCTTCCTTCACGGACCGAGCCGTTGCCGTGCGGGAAAGGTAAACTCGAGAGTAAAATTAAAGATCCCCTGAGGCGAAGAGGATGGACAGAAAATCTATACAAGCAGGAAGCACCACCATATTGGTGAGAGCGCTCTTCTTCGGGGATTTTATTACCGTTTTTTTGAGGTTATAATTTCAAGGATAATTCTTCCCGCACCCTCGGCGTAAGGCGTAAAGGAAGGACATCCTTAAGGTCGAGGTTTGGTGCGTGCACTCCACGCCACGGGTAAGCCTAGGGTATTTACACGGCCGGCTGTTTAAGATGTAATTACACGGTGTTATTAATACTCTGGCCCGTATTTTCTACTTTACTCTCGCACACAGACGCTCTGCGGCTTTTAAAGAAGCTACCTAAAAATGAGGTCGAAATGGGGGAAATGGTTAGATGAGGTACATAAGAGCAGGGACCAGGACCTGTGCCCATTACCTGTACCTGTAAGATCATCCGCGTCGACGTGCGACATCTGCGTGCTGTTGCTGCTCGTCCCGGATGGAACTCGGTCACGGTGCGTTTAGAAGCTGACGACCCACCCTATTCCATGGCCAAACTTTCGAGGTTCAATTTTCGTTCTATGCCGCGTAGTATGCCGCCCGGAACCGATGCGTAGCGCCAAAAACCCGTTGGCATGCACATTAACATCTGTTCCGGCTGTTGTTCCGAAGCTGCTTTTCCAGAACGTCACGTACCGGGGCTTTCTCCGAATGTAAATGGACAATTTGTGTCTCATCTTTACGATTACGTGAACTCGTTTCCACGGGCTGGTCCCGGGTGTGGGAAGGAAAGCCTTTTTACATTCATTTGCCCTGGGACAGTTAGTGGTGATTTACGGAAAAGTTGTCCTATCAGCGTGGCGGAGGGTAGAGTTTTCATCGCCGCCGCCGCCGTCGTCAGCACAAGACGTAATTAATCTGTCCACGCACCTACACACACACACACCATTCGAGCTTCCGTTGTCTTTACATGCCGTGGTGTGTTTGCCGGCATCCGGAAGTGGCTTCCCTCCGCGGTGTCGATACACAACCCGGAAATGAGTGTTTGGGTCGAATTCGATTAGGTTGAATGATTGAACGGAATGCTCCGTCCGGACCACCGCCAACGCTGCCAGGAGCCAATCTCGGACCAGATCAATCGGGAATCGCCGTAATTAAGTGGTTAAGCTGCCGCTTATTAAGCTGTTTACGGTGCCGGCTAAAGTTGAGCCCATCGAAGAGATCGATCGATCGGCCACGGATACGGTCCGCTGCAGGAGGGGAAAGAAGCGCTGAGCTTGCAACGTTCCTGCCCAAAATGAAAGAAAACCCAACCAAGTCCCAGATGGCACATTCTTCGACCGTCCGGTAATGGGATGAGTACGGTCCGGTCCAGAAGTGTAGCGGAGTGCCGAAGTTTTTACCCTTTTGTCGGCAGAGAATCAGCACTTTTTTCCTTCCCCACTCCTTCGTTCCTTCCTTCCCTTCACTCGAAGTTCCGGGCCCATTCCGGTCTGCGCCGCTGTCTTCGCCAAGTTCGTCGATGCGGAACGGTTACGGTTCGATTACGCGCAGTTCGAACCTTCGCTGCTGCTGGGATTGTTCTCGATTATGGGAAGCTGCGTGTGCGTTTACGAGTGACTAACTGGCGGGCCGAAGATGTTTCAGTCACACTACACTACACACAACCGGCGGCACGATTGAGTGACAATGTTTTCACGCGAGACTGTTTCACAACGAGCAAAGGAAGGACGGTGCTCAGCTGCTCGCAGGACCCGGTGAAAGGTGGTTGATAAGAAATCACAAGGGACACGGTGAAATTTTCTGGACGACACTCTCGGGAAATGACCCAATGATACGGTCGTATTGATGCGATAAGTTTTCGAGAGCCACCCGGTTAATGACTGTCAAACTAATTTGTGCTTTATTGTTAAGGATACAATTCATCGATTTAAAGCTATTTATTTTGTAACCTGTAATTGTTTACAGGAAAAATAAATTGGAAATATTAATAGAGTGAAAAATGATGGTTTAAAAACTGAATAATAAGTGATAAGTTCTAAAAAAAAAATAAAATAACAATGTTAGTTTTTACCATTCTTAAAAATATAATGAACTTCTTCCAGGAAGGACTCCAAATCAAAATAACAAAGGTCGTTGAGCGTCCAAGTAATCGATGCCTTTCACGTTTTTAACACACTCGACACTCATCAGGACTTATCGGGGAACGAATCGCGCCATCAAAAGCTGCACCAAACTCGCTCCAGATAATGTTCCTCTGGAACAATCTGCGTTTTCATTACTCGATGGTGTGGACGAACGGACCATTCCGTCTGCCTTCGGATGATCATCATCCGTTGTTGTTCATTTTATTCGCGCATCATATCACCCCCACCTTATGCTCATCAGCGATCATATCATTATGGTAATCATGATTAATTCATCCGGTTCTGGCGTTCCCTCGCCCCTAATCCACCCGCGCCAACCGTGGCGCTTAACGCAACGAAAACACCGAAAACTAAAAGCTCATTCCTTTACATCAAAAGTGCATTATTAGCGCCAGAAGCGCAGCAGTGTGGGCTGGTGGTGGTCTCAGCGTTTGCTGCACGCGCGCTTTGCTCGCACGCGGTAGTTCTTCCCGTAATTAAAATATCATTAACTTACGTCTCCTTTAGCGATGACGGCCAAACCCCCACGGGGTTGGCTTTCTGATCGAGCTGGTGGTTCCGGGCAGGTTCGGTCATTACGGAACACGGAAACGCAAACTGCATATCACTCCGACCGAACGGACGGATGGACCACGGGTCTTGGGATGCATTTCGTCAGCGTTTGTCATTGCCTGGGTAATCAGTCCCACGGCACGGCACTCCTACGCGCTCGACTCTACCGGTGGTCCCGTACCGAAACCATCCGAAACACGTCGGTGGTGGTCGTTTCAGTGGGTTTTTTTTTTCATTTCGCGCAGGAAAATCATACCTGCAAACGGCCCTTCGGGTGGCCAGCAGAAATGGTAATTAGTATTTTTTTCCGTTCCCGACCCGCTTTGAAGCTTTGGAAAGGAAGCGAAAAAAAAAAACAAACTCGTGTATCGACTTTGACGCACATCGTCCGGACGGACGCCGGGCTTGCACCGATGGAGCAGATATGGCCGGAATCGCAATCGGACCGGGGAATGCCTTTTTTATGAGCACCTTGGTAGCTCTGAATTCTTGTCTGCCATGTTTTAATGCGTTTTTTTGTTTTGGTTTTCGTTTCCAGCGCATGAAATAGGTTTTCTGCTTGTCCGCAGTTTTGACCCAGCGCCACGTTGTTCCAAGGGTTTGCGAGAGCCGATTTGTTTGCGTTTTGTTCCACCACAAGTGCACGATGAATACGAATGAATACCAGCGTTACCCTCGGCTGGTCATCAGCGTGCTTTAATGTGCTTCTCGCTGTGTTTTCTTACCATACATTGGCGTTGCCTTTTTTTTTGCACCACTGTAAACTCCTGTCAAGTCAGTTATTTTATTTTATTTTTTTTTTAGTTAAGCAAGCACAAAACGAATCAAGGCAGACTAAGGAGGTAATGAATTGTGTGCTAATAAATTAGCTCATTTATTTCATCGACTCCAGTGCGGGTAGCAAGCAAAGCGTGCCCGTGCGCGCTTGAGTTATGAATAATTTCTGTAAATAATTGATTTCACAAGCGGCCATCTTGATCGTCCGGTCGCGTCACGATGCGTCCAGATCCAAGGACAGTCCTGACACGGTAAATCAAACATGGCCGAATCTGGCTAGAAATCAGGTCATATCGAAGCGCTCGAAGTAATAAATCAACCAAACGCGCGAACCCAACGACCGTCCGTTACTGCCACGAGTTAGAAGATTCGCTCGCGACACGCCGTTGGTGGGACAAATTAAGTTAACCATTAGCCGTATGGCGCTCGCGGAATCGAACAGCACAAACGCGTTGTCCGAAAACTGAATTATAATCGGAACCGTGTCAATTAATTTGTCTTGTTGGAGGCTCTGGGCTCAGGAGGGATGCAATTAGCTCTTCAAACTTGCGCCCTAACTAATTACAACCACTCAAAACCCGATCGTTTGTAGGCAAACCCTTTGCTGTTGCTCCCGAAAACCGAACCATTTGAGAAAATAGAGTAATTTTCGTCAAACATTTCGTCCTCTTGAAACGGATCGTTCGGACGGTTTAGAAGATAGCGCTTACAACGCGACCCGTGTGCCAGGAAATGGCACCAATTATACAGCCCCATCCCATCTCCACCTCCAGTGAACACAGTGAATAGAGCAATTTTACCCGTCAACCACTTCTAATCCTATTGACCACGAAATGAAATTGTTTCTCATTATTTCGGCTAGGATAATTAACATGTCCGAAGGAAATGTGATGTGTCCGCGGCAGAAGGGTGTCAAAAACGTGCAGCTAATAAATACGAAGTTAGGCAAGTTTTGGAGAAATGTGATACAGTTGTGGCTGGAGAATGAGAGATGGGAAAGGATGTTATTAGAGTTCAGTGGGACGCGCTCGACCGGGCACGAATGGATGTAGCGTTTCATACCGTGGAACACTAACCGCACACGCCTTTCGTTGGGTCCTGAAGAATTTTCTTGTCAGGAGAAATAAGGTTTGATGGCGTTAAGGAACTGTATTTCGAAGCACAAATTATATGACAAATACTCCACTAAAACGAGACGATCTGAATATTGATTCAATGCTGTTACTCAACTTGCCGTTTAAAAAACAAAAAAAAAACGAATGTTTTATCAGTTTCACACCGGAACTTCAAAACCATAGCTCGCTAGTGTGAAATCCAGCATCGATAAACGCGCACTAGATGATAACCTCGTACAGGAATCAACGAAAAAAAAAAGTAACCATTCCCATAACGAGCAGTTTTATGTCTCACGAGTCTAGCTAGTTTCGGAAAATTTACGATCCATACGAGCGCGATCATTATGATGAGAAATTTGAATTGCGATTGGAAATACGTACGGAGGAGCTCCACTGGGGCCGCTTTAAGCACACCCATTAAGCATCCTCATACACCCGAGCCCGGGACCCGGGAGGGGAAATCAATCGCCTGTGTCCTGCTTTTATGTGAAGAATGTGTCATCGAGACGAAAAATTATAATCGAAAATAAATATCTCATTTTTCATTACGAACAAGGGGAGAAACCCGCGGCGGGATGTTGTGACATGTTCGGTGCGCGCGGTAAATCAAACCGCGCGTCCCATAAACTAAGCAGAACTGGAGGAAACAAGTGTGTGCTCGTCGGTGATGAGCACGTTTATATTTTATGTATATTGAATGCAGAAGAAATATGCGCCCGGACACACGCATCATTAAAAATGCGTTTTCTCTAAGACGAGGCTCTCGTTCCCCCCCCCCCTCTCCTTCCTCCTCCCCCTCCCACAAATTTCGAATACGATCGAGTTTGATCGAGCTCGGTTTGATGATTTTAAAATTCATTTTTTCGGTTGACCGCATAAAACCAGCGCCAAGTGCCGTCGAACAAAGGAGGAAACTGTTTAATTTCGATTCGCTTCGTTCCCATCGCAAGATCGGGTGGTTTTTTCCCTCTCTCTTTCTTTTTTTTTGTGGAACATAAAATAATAAAGTCATAAATGTAGACGCGAAGTCGTGGGGTTTGTTCTTTCGGCATCAATTCGCGCCATTCCCGCCGAGGCCAGGGGCTCGCGATCGGTCGTCTTCGATCTTTGGCACTTGTTTGAGAAAGCGATTCCGGTGCCCATTTGCCGTAGCGTGGTAAGGTTGGGCGAGAAAATGGCTGTTCGCACTCGATTCTTGGCCATCGGAGGGAGAAGAAATAAAACAAATACTAAAAAGGAGAAATAAATTTCGCCCCCACCCCCGAATGGTGGAAAACCGGAGGGGGTGGTGTGCATTTACATATTATTTAAATTATGAACGCACCGCTTTTTGTGCTATGCTGGCGCATCATTATCGCCGGGTGAAAACATGACCGTGAGAGAGAAATATCATTTGCTTTTTCATGAAATAAAACTAAACATCAGTAAAAAAAAACGGGAACGAAAACACACATCCGTCTCATGAAGATGAGCTGAAAAGATGCGATTTTTTTTGTATCAAAATCAGCAGCAACGATCAGTGAAATGAGTCATCTGCGTTATCCTCGCAAACGGTCACACACCCTCTCATGCCGTGGGACGCTGGACAAACGAATACAACCAGATAAACCATGTACGTGTATCTAAATTGAAAAATATGAAGGCACACCGAGCAGGAAGTGGCAGCAGCAGCCGCAGCAGAACCACCCGTGGAATGTGCTCAACATATGATAATTAGACTAATTTACGACGATCTTATCGTCGCTTTTCATTCCTCGGCGCTCCCCGGGCGGGGGACGGACAGTATTTATGATTATTTCGTTTCGTTTTTGTTGCGTTGTTTTAATACAATGTTCTGCGTGTTAACTCTATCTCCTTCTCTTTCGCTTTCTCGCAGCGTTCATGCCGTGTTAATTTTTGTTCTCGTGTTCTTGTTTCTTGTAGGTCATTCATATGAAAGCTCTGAGCGGCTCTGAGGCTGGCCAGCGCGGGGCGGATGGTGATAAATTAAATTCGAACAAGTGACCGGTGTCAGTGGCGACACCATAAAGCTAGAATAAATGGACCGCAGGACCAAACGAGGGCTAGAGATATAAAATAAACGGCTGTACGCACCCGAGTATACGTAGAATAAATTGACTGCAACGTTACGAGAGTGTACGACAATAAGGAAAATGGAGGAAAAAATGTGACATAAATCGGAAGTGTTTGCATGCTATTTGCTTGAAAAAATATAATATTTTTGGAAATAATTTGATACTTAACTTTCAGTTTTTTTTTGCAAGTCTTTAGAAACAGAACATGATATGAAAATTGAAATATTGCCGCAATCCAATTTGCAGAAACTTTCATTTTGTATTTTGTTACTTGTATTTTGTATTTTTTTGTATTTCAAAAGGTTTGATTTTTTTAAATTATGTCATCAAAATTCGATTATTAAAAAGCAAATACTCCACACATGCATAAACGATTCAAGATTCATCCTGAACCATTTTAGATGCACTATTTTGACCCTCTTTGCATGCAATGTGCACCCCTTGTTTTTTACCCCCACGAAGTTGTACCAAGTGACACGAAATAATTACCGCTTGTACCGAAACGACTTATTGGTGCCAACGCTTGCAGATCGTGGAATGTCACGCAGCACAGCTATAATATCGTTTGCAGGGCAAGCTCTCGATCCTTGGCTCCTTGCTAGTTTTATTCTAAACTCACCGTCATTAAGGTTATGCTTCGCATGTATCGCTATATAGTTCGTTTTTCTTGATTTTTATCCCAACCACCACCAAAACTCCGATGTGCAATCGAACATCCATTTATGAATTAAACGAATCGGGCACCGTCACGAAAGGGTTGCCGTTGGGAACCGCCAATAAAACGCGTGCGTGATGAAAAAACCATCAACCCCAGCACCTTCGAAAGTGCAATTGGGAATGCATCGGCGGCCATCATAAAAATGAAAACAAATGGAACTTTTATGCCAACGGTCGGTGGAATTGACGTTATTGCTCATTTCATTAGCCGCGGCTGGATTGCCGGTGCAGCTACCGTTTGCTCTTCTCCAAACCCTCCCGGGAATGCAGGAATTGATATTTTATGTTCGTGAGGTGCAATTTTGTCCATTCCATTCCCGTGGCCGAGAGGCAGGTGCGCAGGAGGCGCGGGATAATGGATGCAATAAAACTAATTCTGGAGCGTGGTATAAATTTCGACACAGAAAGGTGCGCTTATACACCGTGAGCGAAAGGAAATGAATAATGCATACTCAGCCGCCTCCGATCGCAAACCGAAACCGTGCATCACCTCGCTGAGATGGCCTTGTCTAAATGCGCTTTCGAACGGCTTGTAGCTGGACGATAAAAATCTAATCAGAACCAATTTTTCCAACACTTTAGCGGCACGCTTTTCCAAGAAAACAGTTGCTCTGCTGGTGAGATTGCAATCTCCAGAACGTGCTGGCGCTGGTGCCGAGCGAAGGACGACGAAAACCAGCTCGACCAAAAACGAGCCAAATAAAGCATGAAATCACCTCTCATCATGCAACTGTAAAACCGATTTGCATGAGCATTTACAACTCTTGGGTTTCGGATTCCATGTCGCCCAGGCCGGAGCACACCCCGTAGTAGGGGTGCCGGTTTCCTGAGTGTCCTGACAGCTTACAACAAAGCCGCATTTAGTCCGGGCTGCCCGGACTGATGCAAGTGGCACTGACGCCGGCGTCTGGGACTTCAATCCCAGGGATGTTCGTCGTTCGAGTTGGGTTGAAATTTTCATTCCGCAAACACGCTGCACACAGATAGCGAGGAGATCCTCTTCTGGACACACGGTCCGCTACGGTGTCTGGTTCGGTGTTAGGATGTCGGTTTCTTCGGAGAAGAAAGTCAATAAGCGAGTGCGAAGTGGGGCGAGTTTTCCCTGTCCCGGACCGGAAGAACTGCATCTTTCGTGAGGAGGCGAAAAAAAAGGGATGTTGGAATGAAATTTACATTTATCTGGAAGTTTTGTTCCACTTCCCAATAAAATATTCAAATTTGATCTCGATGCACTTATCCTGGGAGGATTTCCCGGTGTGCATGCTTTCCCTGGGAAGGTTTGATTTTCACGAACGCTCGCCCGCTTACGCTTGATTACTCCAAGGAGCAGTACTTTTGAATTAAAGCAACGAGATGGGAAAATTAAATTAAATTATTTAACTAGAATATTCCGACACGGACTCTGGGCTGGTTGCGGAGGGCAACTATTATTGATATGACAATTTAAACACGGCCCAACAAAATGGAACACATCCCTGTCTCCCTCTCTCTCCCGGGAGGGTTTCCCTTCTGCAAGACTTTCCACGAAAGACCCCTTTCGCCCAGGCAACGTGACGTTTGTTTGCATTGCTTGTGTGAAGTTTTAAGATTTATGCAGCCCCGTTCCTTCGATTGCACTTCCACCGCCTGCCCTTGCGGGAGTCTGCCTTTCCCCCTTGGGAGGAGCTGCATTATGGTTTTTGCTTCACGTGGGTGGCAACAAACGGTGGTGGAGCTTGAATGGAGTGGCCGCATAGGAGACCATGTCACGATGTGTCATTAGCGATAAATTAAGCTGGACGGCGGCTGACGCTGACTCTCGCGACCGGCAAAAGGTAACCCTTTGGGAGGTCGCACCAATCCCGGAGGGAGGGGGAGGCAAAAAAACACACACAAACGGAGTTGGTGGGAGATTTATTTACCTCTTGCCTTTTTTGTTTCATTTTTTCTCAAAGACAGCCCGGTGCGACCACCACCGATCGGTTGCACAATTGCATGTGCGGTGCGATATTTATTTTTATCGCACACTAATGTCTGCTGCCCTGTGCGTCCAGGCAAAGCCGAGCGATGTGGACGACGATCGGGTGCGCGTTTGACAGATCGCAACTGGTTTTTGGGGTGATTTGGTAAGTGGAGCAAGGAACACCCAGGTGATTCATGGAGTGACTGTGTCGCTCTTTTCGGATACCAAAAAGGGTGATCGATGGGGTGTTAAGATAGTGGTGGGGAAGCATTCGAGTGCTGTTTGCTTTGAAAACAACCTGATTGATGTCGCAATCGTGCCCAAATTTCAGTTTTTTCTGGGGGATAGTATAGTGTTGAGAGATTTAAGCTAAAGAAGGTAGCGAATTCTATAATATTAAACTGCGTAATCAACTTCATTTGCTTTCATTCCTTCACTAGTAACTATATACGTTTGTTATATCATTCGATCACGTTGTCAATCCTTTACAAAATAGTTACCGATTCTCGTTTTAACATAATCCTAACCTAATCCATCGTACCATTTAATTTAATTATCGCTCAACCTCATAACCCATAACCTTGAGTAAGGGCACAAAACCCACTGATCAATATTTATCGCAAAAACACACACTGAGCATGCAAACAAGCGAACAATTCCTGTTCCTGTTTAACCTCCGTTTGACCGCTTCCATTCAGCAAAGCGTCGGTTTTGTTTTTTGCATAAAGTACGATTTAAATCCCTATTTAAAATTTTAATTCTTTTATTACGTTTTTGCATCAACTACTCGGCGTGCGCGGACACAGGAAGCCGGATCGAAGTTGTTGTGATCCGATTTCGTGACCAAAACGTTTCACTACCCACGCGTTGGCACAAAAAAAAAATATGACCACCCCAGCGCACATATCAACAGCTTCATTTTTGTGCCCATAAATTATGCAGATTGTTTAAATAACTCGCAAAACTGCAAAACGAACGCCTGGTCGCGGAACGGGTGGAGGAAGGAATTTATAATCAATGCCCATAATTTATGAAGCGCATCGTGCCTGGCGCTGCTGTTGCTGCCCGGTGCATCAAACATCCGTCAAACACCGCTGGATAATGACAGTTTCCGGATGGTGCCGGATTTATGTGTGTAAGCCATAAACCGTCCTCACCGTTCCCTCTCTAGCTCTATCGCTCGTTTACCGCTCCCTGTCTGTTTGGAGACCGGAAAAATGAACATCCGAACATGTTGCCATGCGACATCAAAGGTGGTGTTACTATGTTGCGAAAGCATGTCAAACCTTGGACAATGCAATCCGCCTTCACTGCCCGAGGATCATCTTCAGCTTCTGTAACTGACACGTAGTGGGGCTATACTCTGTTTGGCCATCTCCTTCCGGCCATATCTTCGAGACATTCGATGCAGCACTTTCATTATCAATCGTCTTTGTACGCACGATGATGAGATGCATGCAGCCGGTTGACAGGAGCTCTTCCGGGCTACTTCGATGTAACGAGCGATGTTTCGATTGTTATTGGAATACATAGATGCATGATGGGAGCAGATTGGCTCTTCTGAGAGTTTGCCACTTGAGCAGACGTTGCTGTTTTGCCGGACGCCCTGAAACACTTAATTGATGAACCGTTGCCGTGATGCTGATTAATTGTGATCTATCTGATCATTTGCGTCCATCCAATCATTTGTTGTTGTTGCCACTGTTGCGTGCGTGTGTGTGTACAGGATGCTCCTTTACGCGTAAATCATTCAATTAAACCAGAATTCCGGAACCGAACTACCTCGGAAGCGTTGTGGCTTTTGATTGTTTAACCAATTCGGTTACGAAGGAGAAATTGATTTCAGCTCCCATTTGGAATCCGACCACAGCCAATTCCACCACGTCACGGGATTGCATTTCGATGGTTTTACCCTGCCTGGACCTGGATACTCCCTGGTAGCTCGTCAGTCGGGGAAGCAAAAACCGCATAAATCATTCCCGAAATTATTCACGCCTCATTTCTCGTTTCTGTGCGTATGTGTTTCATCGTGTTGCTTTTGTCTTTG
Organism: Anopheles farauti; assembly: GCA_000473445.2. Taxonomy (NCBI): domain Eukaryota; kingdom Metazoa; phylum Arthropoda; class Insecta; order Diptera; family Culicidae; genus Anopheles; species Anopheles farauti. The sequence goes on from KI915045.1 coordinate 3,291,871, forward strand.
GGCTCGGCTCTTTCGGGCGCCGTGCGTCGAAGAGTTAGTCCAGAGAATTCACCTGAACTAAACGCATCTACCCTTTGGGAACAAACAAAAAAACAAAAAACACCGAAAATGGGGCGTACATAATTTTCCGTAAAAAGAAACACAAAAACAATCAACCAGAGCGAGCGGAGATGATTTAGCGCTCCGGATCTAGTTACACGCAGGAGGAGACGCTTTTTTTAAACGGTTTTTAGGTAGGATCGGGTTCTTGTTTTAAAATAGTGCGGCGCGTGCGTTCCCGAAAAAAACGCGGGCTCGCCGAATCGAATCGAATTCCGAAACCCGGGGCCGTCAGATTATGCGCTTGATTCATTAACGAGAACGGAATTTATGCTGCATGGGTACGGGTTCTGGGGCTCCGTTCTGGCGCCTTGAGCAGTCCTCCGGTGTTCAACGAGGGTGTCCCTGGGTTGCATGAGTGGGGCCTTCGCTTTGTAGCTAATTGATTAGCGCACTAATGAATCGTAAAGGCATTATGAAGTTATTATTGATTTTTTGTTGTTTCGTTCCAAGGGATAGGGAAATTATGTATCGTTGCATCCTTCATGGGAGTTTCGTAGAAGGTTATTTTCTTGTTTTGTGTATATTATAATTTAAGATTATAAAGCTATAAAACACACAAACTTATCATTATCTAACTCCTTATTGTTGCTAAAGAGTTTTTGAGAGTTTTTTTTTGTCCTTAATTTTTTGTTATTCTTACAAAATGTCTTGATTTAAATAGAATTGATTACGCAGCGAATAAATTATAAAAAAATTTTAAATTAACCATATGATCCCAAAAAAAAATTTATTATTGCTAAAGAGTTTTTGAGTTTTTTTTTGTTCTTGTTTTTTTGATCATACAAAACGTCATGATTTAAATAGAATTGATTACGCACCGAATATCTTATAAAAAAAATTAAAAATGACCATATGATCAAAAAAAAAAATAAAAGAAAGATTAAATAAAAGTTGTACAATATATCCTGCATTTAATTTATACACAGCAAACTATCAAACTACCACTTGAACATTATAATTCACTTTGAAACGCTACGGAATCGCTGCAGTTCACCGAGGTTGAGAAAAACCCCAGCTATTTACACACCGATTTACATCGACAATTACTTGCTTGGAAAACATAATGGCCCCGCTGCCGTCGCTTGAATTGCAATCAGGTAGGATAATTTTCACTGCAATAATCAAATCCCCTCACCGATTTCCCACCGATTCGGCTCCGATTTCGCCTCGCGCAAGAACTCACTCAATCAAATCGACACCGTCAACCGCACCGACCCAAACTAAACAACAAATTACCGCCGATGCAGTGGATTTAGAATGCAGCAAACAGTGGCCACATTGTGATTGCTCCTTGGAGACTCCCAAACGCGGGGTGGGTCAGATCGAACAATTCGCGCGAGATGATTACGCACGGTGGTGAACGACCTGCCAAAGGACAATTAGCTCTCTCTCTCTATCCCACCACCGAAAAGGGTAACTGCAGTTACGGAGCAGTCCGTAGCCCGCATTGCTAATCAGGTCAGGCACACCACAGTGATAGCGATTCGTGAACGACGTCGTCCGTGTATCCCTGCGCTTATTATCGGGAAAACCAGTGAACCATTAGGTGGACGCCAAAAGGCCGAATGCGAACCCGACCGATCGGGGCAAATATTTATAATGAGAGATCAATTTTCATCTTAATCATCATAATGATTGATGAACACTGAAAGTCAATTTATTCCGTGCATCGGGCAACGTTCGTGCCTGCTGCAAAATGCAGCGCACACACACACACGTCGCTCTATGACGCATTCCGGCTTAAGATAAACTCTGCATGTATGTGTGTGTGCGAGCGATTGTAACCCGATACACGCATTTGCTCACGTCTTGTGAAGCGAATGATGTTGTGCGACGCGCATATCAAGTAAATGCAAATTGATATGTTAATTACTATGCAAATAAAAGCTACTGTCAGCTCCAGCTTGGTTCCCTTACACCCTCTCCGGGCGGGGAATCCATCATACGAGCGCTTAATTTGTACAAACAACGTCAAACAGGGCGATGGGGACGCCGAAGAATGATGCCGCCACCATGGCTAAGTGACCATCGCAAAGTTGCGGTGCCGCAATCTGTGCAGTGTAGTGACATATTGGGTTGCATTGTGATTTGCAAACAGGGCGCTGCTTGTGCGAGATGATGCTAATTCTTTAATTTTATCACGTTCTGTGAAAACCACATTTTTCAACGATTCGGTTGGAATGACTGTTGGGTTGTTTTGCAACTCCAACCTTCGTTTGTTTCTCTAGCGCACTCGGTAATAAATGGGCGCCGTTAGGGTAAACATGTACCCATGGGTATGGGAGGGAAAAGAGGGAACCTGTTTAAACCGATCGGGGAAAAGCGCCATGAGTGCGTTCAAGCAATACTCAATTGGTGGTTACCTTGCTTTGCACCTTTTCCACAGGAATGCACAGTGTATTATGATTTGTTTGTATTATAAATTTGCACATAAATAGCATACATTTGTTTGAAACAATCTATATCACAGTCTATATGAATATAAAAAATTCAAAATACAAATATACAAAATATAAAAAAAAAAGTTTGGCCTCTGATAAAAAGGTATGTAAATCGTGGCATTAGAGTTTCATAAAACAAAAGTGTAGACAACAGATTTAATTCCGCTTAATTTCCATCGAATTGTTTAGTGAGCAATTGGAAAAATATATTTAAAAAATAATAACGATAATCGATATTCCGATATAAATATCCTCTATCCCTCGAATCTACCTGCTCGATCCACTTATAATAAATTTGCAAATAAACATTTTCCCACTATCCGTAAGCCCCGAACCCGTCCAACCTACTCCTCCTCGTGCCTCCCGCGCCGCGGTAAAATTACGCTCAAATTTGCTAAACACTCATCACCATCTTGTCGCATTATCGTCTAAACGGTGGAAACAGCGTGTGGAAATCGGACGCAACGAGGATTGAAAATAAAAACTCCATAACTCTTTGGCGGGCGCAATAGTCTGCGTCGGCCCTTGTCCCTACAGGTGGACCACCATCTCGGGCAAAAATCGAAACCACGTCGCTCGTTAGTCGAACTGCCGTTAGGTTCGATTTTATTGGCTAATTAGAAAACCGAACTCATGTCCGACGTTTGAGAGGGTGCCCCTCTACGGTTTTCTCTACCCGCGGACGAGGTGCATCGACAAGATGTCCCAATACTCACCTGATTGAACGAACCCCTCTGTTGGCGGGCGACCGTAAAATAGGCAATCAATAAAACTGTAACCATTTTATCTCGCTCTCTTTCGTTCTCTCTCTCCACAGCCCTTTTGCAACCCAGCGCAGGTTGCAACATTGCGCTTAAAAAATGGATGCGTATGAATAAGGCAACGGGTCTGGGTCTGGGAGACGAGCGCGCGGGCCACTGCGAAAAGACACCGGCGCATTCCAGCGCGTTGAGGTAGGTCCCGAGCGTTGATCGATTTTATTCGACTTTCTTCGATCCGTTCCCGCGGCTCGTCCCGGTCAGTCCCGCCGCCGGGCGGCAGACGAGGTGGACGAGGGTTTGGTGCTCGTAATTTATGCATGGTGAGTAATGCCGCTGACATATACGAGAACGCAAAGGCTGGCGAAGGAGGCGCAGAAGGTGAAGAATGGCACAACGAGGGCAACGGGACGGCGGCTTGCTCTCTGCCTATGCACTTGATTGTTAACCTGACAGGTTTTACTGCACTTTAATGTCCGGTGCGATCGACCGGGTAAAAGTAACGGCCGACCAGCAGCGGCGCATCCAGCGAGGAGACACACTTTCAAGCGCTTCAAGCGAATCCGGTTCGAAGGGCCGAAAAAGTTGCGGTCACCACCGCTCACAAGTCGTCTGTGAGTGTTGTAACGCGCACACAAGCCTGTACCATTAGCTAATTTACCTGCGATATCGTGACTAATGAGAGTTTGATTCCGGTTCATGTGCTTCGGAAAACGGTGGAATGAATTAACGTTTCAATCTATTAAGAACGCTAATTGGGCGATTGTTTTTTCGTTTACGCTGAGTCGGTGGGACAGTGTTTCCGTACTTTTCGGGTGATGTAATCCAAAAGCCGGCAGTGAACATGTTTGCTTTAATAAGTAAGCAGTCTAATGGGACTAATCGATACGCAATCGATAGCTTTACAGGGTTTGCTGTACGAATGTGCACACTTTGCAAGGAATGATTTTTATAATTTGGTTGATTATTTCCAAGTTGTTTCTATTTAAATGAATACATGTAAGTAATTTCTGGTTAATTTTATTCATTTTCTGATGATTTTTTTAAATACCACCCACTCAGAGTATAGATCAAAACGAAACGCATCCATGAAAAAAAACTCCCTATTGATTAGCAATCCCTGCCAACAACGCTAATCACCTTCTCAAAGCCCCAAATGCCACTATTGAAGCGAAACGAGTTCTGCCTTCCGGCTCACGTCAGGTGGAAAATTGGTACCGCACGTATCGCAATCGTTATCGTGCAGCCGCGTTGCGTTCCACCCTTCCCCGGATGCGGAAATGCGTCAAAGCAATATGTATTAATTTCATTATGCGGTCCGCGCTCCACCGGCGAAGTATATTAATCCAACAAGTTACAACCGTCGGCGCTCCCATTCATTCCGCCGGATTTGTCGTAAATCAATCACAGCAATCGTGCGTGGATTTTTCACGCTTAATTACGCCCGCTTTTCCTCTCGAGTGCGCCGAACGACTGACGATTGATTCGGTGAGGAGGTTTGCGTTCGGTTGCTCCGTGCGGGACGTGAAGGAATTGTAAATTTCGCAAACCGAATGAGTTAGAATCTCGCTCGGGTTTTGGGACGAAATGTGCGCTACAGTACACCGCAAACCCATAGCCATCAATGTCCCTACAATCACCAGCATCGTACGACTCGCTTCGATCTTAAAGACATTGGGCGCTTATGCTTGCTCCTGAAAGTGAAAGGCCTCACACTCCGGCCTCGACGCAATTTCCACAACTCATCGATCCGGGTGTGGGCGCGCAACAAAAGCAAACCGCATCTCGCAAACGCGTTTGACGTTTTCGGTTTTGAAAAGGAACGCCCGCACCGGGCGGTGGAAAACGGAATCAATCGGCGGAAATGTGTCTGATGCGTGGTGTGTCCGTCCCACACCGCTACCATCATTCTCGTGTGTATTTTATTTCAGCCTTTCGGAAGTCTCTCCGCGCCCGACCGACCGAAAGAAAGGGCGCACACACGCGCTCTCTCTCTCACGGGTTGATTGACTTTTTGTGCCATTCGAATGGTTTTTATTGCGCCGTTTTTGTTTTTCTGCCTCGAAGGCGCTTCTTGGAAAATCGTTTCCTTTCCCGGGGCAGCATAATCTTGGCAGGCCTTGCTTTATGGCGCTGCTGTGTGTTTGTGCGAGAATGTGTGTTCTATGTGGTTGCGGCAGAACGCCAGCGCGAATGCCGGTGTGAGTGACAGAAATCGCACGTGGCGATACGTCTCTACGTTGTCGGTGATGTAATTCCAGCCGCATAGGAATCAGAAAGAAAAAAAACCTCCTGGACCGAACATAAAACATTCATCTAGCAGCAGGCGAATTACACACGCAGACTGCGAGAAAATTGCCCCGTTTTGGGCGCAGAAAATTGGAAAGACTGTCGAAGAATTTCGTCTTCGATCGGGCAAAAAAAAAACAGAAAACAAGCCAGAAGCTCGACCGGAGGAGCTAGAGCCGAATAATTGTCCAACCTGCTACTGCTGCATGCTTAAATCAAGATAATCGAATCAAGATTAAGGCGGCGGCTACGTGACGGAAAGCGATGTCTTCTATCCTCGAACTGGCGTTGTTTCGCACCGAATGTGTTTGTGATGGCCGGAGCCGGTGAGTTTGTTTCGTTCATGTTTTCCACAGAACGACGGCAACCAGCGCCGTCTGACTACTACGGTCATAAATTGGCACCGATATGTTATTGTTATTGGGCGTTTGAAGTCGAGGTCGTCGTGATTTGCCGGCAGCTTCTGGAAAGATGAGATGAATTTAGACTAAAGTGACTGGGAGACTGCGAGCGTTTTCATCATCGTAATGGACGAAACGTCTTCCCGATGCCTCCAAGGTAAGTTCAGCTGAGAGGATTACAACTGCTCCAAAGAAGGTCACCTTACAATTAATGCCTCCTGCTCCTACAGTGCGCCCGCCAGGATCGATTGTGACGCAGGCAAATGATTGCTCAATACTTCCTCAAGCCATGGAAAGATCAAACAGAAGCAAATCGACCGATGCCGTAATCCAGATTTACATCAACTCCAACACCAACGACATCTTGACTGCAGCGTCGTCTTCAAACGTCTTAAACGTCCGTCGCTGCCTCGCCGTGCCTTTGAACGGTTCGTAATTATTTGCTGCAATAATTAAAATCATTTTCCAAACACAGCGAGAAAGGATTGCGAGATCTCGTTTCCACTTCCTGCTGGACACGGGAAGAAGCACGCAGCGAACACGCAGCGAACCCTCCATCCTGTAACCCGCACCGAAAGCGAGGATTACGAGCGAGTGACAAACGTTTGCTAAAAGCTTAGCTTTTACCGGGTTTTGCTGAATGTCCGCCCCGTGTCCGGGTCGTTCGATCTGGATCGGGCCCCCAACCCACCTGCCTTCCCGGGCCTTTCCCCCACCATCCCAGAACATTCAATTAATTATAGTTATTGCTTTTAATTCCCGGCTTTTCCTCTACGCACCCAACCGGGAAGCACGGAAAAACTTTCTACTTGTGGCTTTTCTTCTGGAGCGCGCTCCCGGGGGTCCGATCCGAACGAGCAAATTGGGCCCGAAGACTTCTTAGCAGCGAACCGGGCAGCAGCTTAGCTCCGGACTCCTGCTTGGAGCCTCTTAAGCCTCCACGTCTGGTAGTGCCCGGCTGCCTCGGCGAGATTGGACTGGTAAAAGGATATCTTGTTTCATCCGGTGACATCGGTGTGGCTCGGCGTCCTCGGCCGGACCGACCGTCTTCCAACAGTGCAAGTAGCAGCAGCCGAAAGGATTGGCCGCCTGGACGCCGGGAACAAAGGCCGAGACACGAACCGTATCAGCAAACAGCAAAAGTGGGATTTGCTCTTTGAAACAGTGCTCAGATTATTGTGTTACGTAAGAAGAATTAAATCTTGGAAATTGTCCGTTATTCGTGTGTTTCGTGTGTGGGGCGCTTTCGCTCACTCCGCTGGGGGTGACATTTTCCCAGGAAAAGTGTCCCCCGAGGCGTGCCACGGAGAGTCTTTTCGTATAGAAGACAGAAGTGACTTGTTCATTGTTCTGCTGCATGCTGCTAATGGGTGTGCCAACCATTTTGGCATCGTTTACAATAGTACACTTCTCACATGCCAGACACACGATATTTGTACAATGCTTTTGAAGAAGTAATGTGCAGCGTTATTTGGGTCCTGACTTTGTCCTGGGGTTTGCTCTCAAAAATTGCATCCGTGGAACGGACGCTGGTTCAAGGGACCAAATAAACTGCTTATATAGGTTATGATGCTTCCAACTAATGGAGGATGGCTTCATTATCACTGGGTATTTGGGTTGTGATAGTTACTGCAAAATTGAAATCCGTGTCTTCATGAAGTCAGCCACTTGCGAGCAAAGCTTCATTTTAAACATCGCTCGAATTTTGACCAAAAGATTTCAGGGTGTGTTTTGATCAAACATCGTTTGAAACGATATTATATATCACTATCTTTCGATTGGAATAGAATATCACATAAAAAAAGAAGTAATATGTAAACAATGATTCACGTTGTGCAGTTTCTGATTCTTCTCGTCCCAACGATTGCTTCAGGCAATATTAATTATATTCTTTCTTAAACTATCACTCCATATGCCAATGGTGATGTGATTTCTAGACATAACTTTGCTAGTCATCGCAAAAAAAAATAACATAACCGGTTCGCTGACGCCGATGTTCCAAGCGATCGAAATGGGAAAAAGACACAGACCCAGGCAAGTCTTGCCCACACAAGAATCAACACACGCCATCGGGGTGGCTGGCACGGGTGAGCAGGAACAACTGGAACGGCACGAGAGAGAGAGAGAAGGAGAGAAAGGGAGCAATAACAAGCGATATTTAAACAATTTGAAAATGATTTTAATATGAAAGCATAATATTTGTTTTCTATTATACCGATGACTGCGATGGTTGGTGGATGCCACCTTTTTTATCCTTTTCTGCCACACCCCGTCCGTCCCCCGACTGGCGTATCAAAGTTGACGTGGCACCGCGAACCGAACACCCGGTTGAACGTTCCTGCGCCATCATGCCCCATCATGAGCCGAAGAGATATGAAATGATATTCCTTCCGTGGATGTGTCCGTGTACACGCGGCGACTCGCATTCTTTCTACCCCTTGAGGCGATCTCGATTCCAGTGCCCGTCTTTAGCGCCCTGATCCGAGAGCGACACCGGGAGAGCAAGCATAATATCCGTGGCATCTTCCACCGGCCGTGTCCGTCAGGGCTTGACAGCTGGAACAAGCAGCAAGGTCTGGGTTGCTGCGCCGGGTTCGACCGGTGGTCTCGATTTTTTTGTTCACGTTACCGCTGCTTGTTTTCTGTTGATGTTGTTGGTACGAACCGATCAGACGATCACGACGTCCGACAAATAGCCATTTCATCCTTCATCACCGTTTCGGGGCACCGTCTCGGCGCGGGTATGATACCTTGCGAGATCTTGTCACGCACGCGGGAGGCGGTTTGAGGTTTCTCTCAGGTTGGGCTGATGTTTACCTTTGTCTCAGCCACTTCGGTTCCATTGTGGCAAGGTGTTTCATTTTTTGTGCTGTTGACCCTTTCTTTCCGGAGATTTTTGGGATCATGTTTGGCGCTATTAGAATGCCTTTTAGAAATGAAACAAAAGCAGGATAACAATTTGGTGCTTTTTTTGAGTTCAGTTTGAAAGTTATTTATTCTGTTTAACGAATATTTTTTTTTCTATTTAACTTTTCCTGATTAGTATAAATATGAGTATTTGAATATAATTTAAAATATTTTAAACAACATTTTAAAGTTCAAGATACTTTTTCCATGATTTCAGTACATTCTTTTCTAATCATGTGCACCAACAGAATATCCATTTTTATTCTTAGTGATTTTTGACATTATTTACCACCTCTACGAAACCAAATGTAATTTATTTTATATCAAATTGAGCTCATTTGCATGAATTGCAAAAACAAATCGTATAATTGAATATCAAATATCCCCAACAGTATTCAAATTACCTTCTTCCCCAAGAACAAGGAATCAACAAAAATGATTTATTACGACTGTTTCTTAACGAATCAACCCGAACGAACGCAACATCTGTCCGATAAGGTAAGACGTTTTAAATGTATCTTTAATTGTGCTACTTTTCAATTTTCTTCCACCTTCTCGATCCGATCCGATCCGAGCGTTCCGATAAGAGGCAACGCGTTTAGGCGAAGTTTAACACCAATCAAAATCAGAATCTTGCACAAATCACGCTGCCTTGCCTCGTCGTGCGGCGGTATAATGATGACGATGACGTTGATGATTCTGCTCCACTTATCAGCATCGAGAGCGTGAAGCATCCACTATCACTTCCTCGCCCTCAGCTCCGGCCAGAAATGATCTTGAAATTTCATTCCATGTTTTGACAAGGATCATTAATTTCAATACATCGCCCCCGGTCGACGATGCGGGGAGGAAGTTGTTCGAGCAAAAACAACATACTCTTGCGCCCGGGAAATGGGATGAGTTTCTATTAGTTTGTTTGTTTGATTTTTTTTTCTACTGCCTTTACGGGGACGCGTACCGGATTGACCATCTTGTCCCTGACTCGAAGGGAGCGCACAGCTGGCTGACGGATGTTTTGCCTTTCCGTCCGGTACAGTCTTATCTCGCCGGGCAGAGGTTCGTCGCGAAACAAACGCATTTGCTTGCTCGTTAAGCGTTTGGCATCGTGCGCACTTCGACGGAATCGTACAAAAGCGTGGAATCAATATTCATTTCTGCCGTTCATTTCGTACGATTGCCCGGATTGCCGGGATGGTGATAGCGCCAGCCGGTGAGTTATTTATTCGCCTATGAGAAATTCAATCGCGGCACCAAATCTGGCACTGATGATCGGGTACATAATTTGATTGCGATTCAATTCCATTACCGTGCTACAGTCCTGGTGGAAAATTATCTCCACCGGGGCCCGCTTTTCACGCGCGACTTCTTTGTTGCTGTTTTGAGTCAATTTCGTGTCTATTGGCACGGCGAAATATGGAGCATTTTGTGCTCACGTTGTCCTCACGGAGTGTGTGTCTCGGGATTTGGAATCGATTGTTATGGTGCCGTTTTGGGAGAGCAAATCCACCGAACGGAGGAGGTGTGAGCTCGATGTGGTGTGAATTTGAATTTTGCATAATTGTAAGCGAAAATCGAAGTGGAAATGGGCCCAAAGCCACGTGGCGTACCTAGAGGGGCGCTGCCGGCGATGATTTTGTGTTCTTAAAATGGAAAATAAATCCCAGGGTGGACACAAAAACAGGATTAGAATCTAAACGCAATTGGGAAGAATGATAGAATAAAATTTTAGTTGAGATATCCTTTAAATTTCAGATTTTTAAATAACCGAGTATTTGACGAGTATTTTTAAATAAACGAGTTTGAGTATTTCAAACATCATTACAACGATATTCCCTCAGTTCTACTTCTGGCGAGATGTCCTTCATCTGCTTCCACTGATCACGATCTTTTCGAAGGCTTGGTTTGCTGCAGAAGTTGAACAACCTTCCTCCGCCACGATCTAGACGATGCAAACAGGGAAGAGTGTAACCAAACTTTGACTTTGGTAATCATAAATCACAATTAAAACTTTATTTAAACCTCCAACAACCCGAGCAGCGTTCGTCTGGGATCGCGCTCTCCCGGGAGGAGATGTTTTTTTTTTTCATTTTCTGGTTGTTCTTCACCGTGCGCGAAGGAACACGATCGAAGCCAAACGCGTTGTGCAGACGATCGACGACGACGATTTGCCGCCACCGCCAGCCCCAAAAAGAGGGCGAGAAGATTCGTTTCGAGCACCATATAAAACCCGTAAACAAACAGTGATAAACGCACGGCCAGAGTTGCACACACTCAGACGTGGACGGGAGAACCGAACATGGGATGAAAGATTGTTTATCTAATTGTTTACTTTTTGATAGCGTCCTTAGCCCAACCAAACGGCCCTAAACTATCGTTTAAGGGTGGGAACGGCATCGGTTGAACGGCCTCCAAGCCGTTTTGTGTTAGCTCTCATTCCACAATTTCGTCAATCGATCACGATCGGTGTTGGTTCCAAAAGCCACTCTAGCGCGCGCGCGCTTCCTTTTCATCTTACTTCCATTTCGGCTGTCTATCTGTTTCATTTCGGGATTATCAAACAGTGCGTCAACACACTATCTCATCAAACACGCGGTTGCGTGTATGTGACAGCATGGCCGTCGCGCCGAACGGCGTCTGTTGGCGTGTGTTTATTTGTGTGTCCTCCCTCCCAGCCCAGATGGATGGGGTCACGAGGTTAACGCGATAAGCCGGCGACGAGCCGGTTCCGTGTGTTGTTCGAACCATAGAGATAGCGCAAGACGGTAACTTCCACCGCTTCTGGCGGGCGATTTGGAAACTAATTGAATAAAGGGATGATTTGTGACGTTCGGCGTTATTGTGTCGCCGATTCGAGTTACAATCAATTTCGTGCCACAATTTACAATGACACTGCTTTTAGGAGTGATTTTGCCGCCCGTAGCGGTAATATGATGCGCTGATGGAAAGGCGTTTTAGTGCGTAAGATAGGAGCCACTTCGATATACAGCAGAGTGGCGCAGTGGAAGCGTGCTGGGCCCATAACCCAGAGGTCCGTAGATCGAAACTACGTTCTGCTATTCGGAAACTCATTCCTTTTTAGTGTGGATGTGAGGAAATCTAAAGGATAATTAGAGAGACGTGTGTGATGTTCTTTGTATCGTAGTTTTATTTTATCTGAACTTATAGACTGAAAATATATTTTTTAAATTAAATTTTATACATTACTTTTTCAACAGGCGTGCCAACGCTTTTTGAACACTATTTTTACTGTAAAATGTTCCTGTTCTAGGCACCTTTGGCATTAGAATTTAAAACATTCAAGAGAATCGTTCCCGCTATTAAGTGTTTCTATATAAAATATCCCTTTTATAGTCCTTTTTCTTCCTCCAGCAACTTCTATCCCAAAAATCAAACAAACGGCTTGTTAGAGGAAACTTGTTACACGCCCCTTTCCAAACATTGATAACAAAAGAGAGGGATGTCGCCTTCGGAACTTATCCTTGCGCATCGTTTTCATAATTTCCAGGAACACCCGGCCAGGTGCTCTCGCCTCTGATTGAATTAATTCATTTCGAGATGTAACGAAACGAGAAGCACCACCTGGATGTGTGCTATCGATTCCATCATCGGGAGGGTTTGAATGGAGAGTGTCCCTTGGTAAGGATATAAATGGATAATGGGAATGATCGGTCAATCTCGCACAGTCACAGTCGGTCTGTCGGTCCCTTATAAACTCCCGCTATTGTCACCGAATGGACAACAAAAAAAAAGCACGAACGACATCGAATGTTTGTTCTTGGATGGTTTTCTTAAAATTATCACATTATGGTTACAGTTTTACAGTTCACCTGGTTCCGTGACCGGGTGGTTTGACTACCTGCATAAAGGGGCAGGATGGTTGGGAACGCTCGAGAACACGACGCAACCGTGCGTTCCCATCCCAGGAGTCTGGAAGTCAAAATATTTTGATGAATTCCACAACCGACAAGGACAACGGTGAGGGAATACACACGGCATAAGCTTTACTCATCAATCATTTTTTTCTTCTTCTCGAGCATCGAGTTGAGCTGCAGGAACCTACTCTGCCGGTAAAAATGGTCATACACGAACCATCTCAGCACATAGGTGAAGGTAACACACCTTACACGCTTTACTGAGACTTTTTGTACGACTTTTGGTTCGCACTCTCTCCCTCTCTCTCTCTCTTTCGCTCCGCTTGACCCGTTTTGCTCGTTCGCCAAGCCAGTTCCTCAACACCCAAACGAACGCGGGAAGGCATACCCGTCAGTCAGATTCCCGAACGCGAACTAATGGCTCCTCCTGTGGGCCGAACAAAAGAATCATTAAGTGCTTTATTGAGATGAAAAGTTTGCATCGTATCGTATCGAACCGAGCACACACACACACATACAAAAAAAACGCTCCCCTCCCACCGAAGGCCGAGCTTTTAAATGCATTCAATTAGGAGCACGGTTTTGGGGTGGAGTGAAGAACGGGCGGGGGATGAACCATCATGCGTGCTTGCGCGTGTGTGTGTCTTCTTTTGCTGCAGGTGGGAAAAAAGCATCCCACAACGCGGCGATTTGTTTTGATGAATGCCGCCCGGCCGCGGGTTTGATGGGGTCAGATGTCAAAAGCGATCGCTCGCGAGCGCACACCTTTCTTTATTGTGCTGCGATGCAAAAGAAGCAAAAGCAAAAGCCTGGCGATTTGAAGAAGAGCTGTGAGCAAATATAATGGTGAAAAGCAGCTCGTGACGGGGGGTCTGGGGGTGGATGAGGGAGGAGGTGGGAGTGCTACATTACAAATTGTTTAGATTGTTTCGCATTCAACATGGTTTTGTTTGGATGAAAAGAAAACTTTGTTTTCCTTCGATAGGATAACATTATCTTTAAACGAATACTGAGTTTCAAAAGCAATTTAATTATAGAAGCTTAAAACGCTCGATAATGAAGTTTTGTAAGAGAGCTAATTTTTATCCAAATAAAACTTTACTTTTGATAAAGTTTTCACTGCTTTACAATCATAATTTACCAAAACTATCTGATAAACGAAAAAAAGATAAAATCGCATTCACAATAACGTTACTTGCGACATAATTACAATCCGTTCGCTTTCCCGATTCCACTTCTGCCATCGAAGCGAGTGGAAATAAATAACCACATTTCCCGGGCCACAGATCATCTGCGTGATGGAGTATCGGAAATCGGAAAGCATATGGCTCCGCCACGCCTCTGTGACGCTTTAATTCCCCTCCTTCTCCATGTCATCCTTTGCATAATGAACCATCCCGAAACCTCGGCCACAAAACGTGAAACATATTTCATTTTCCACTCGAACTGTTGCTACTACCTACCGTCGCCGCCGTCGCTCCTGCTGCTATTTATCGCCATGAGCGCCTAAATGCTGACTCCAGCAAAGGAGGCAAGCAAATCCTTCTCACGACCCCGCACCATTCCCCACCCCGTTTCCCATTCGGCTATGATTTGTGTGATAAATGTGTGCATATTAAAGTGTATCAAATTCAAATATGTCTACCGGTGGGGACGGGCGTGAGCTTAAGCAGGCAGCAGGGTCCTTTTCTCGGTCGCGTTGAAATGTCGCACACGTGCACGGTCGACCGGAATCGGCGTGTTCTTCCCGCGTCCCGGGATGGACGGCATTGTTTCAGCCGCTACCGGGTGCGCACACTACCAGACAGACCTTCCGCCGGTGATTCCACAAAAGTTCTAAACACTTGGCACCCGTGGAGCCAACGGCGAGCGACTTACTTGTGGCAACGAGTCTCGCCACCATGCGGTGCACCGAGAGTGCACTCTCCTTCTCCTTTCGAAACCCGCCCGCAGTAGAGGAGTCTATTACATCCCGACGACGCTCGGCTGCCGGTTGCGGAGCGTGCGAAAGGAGGGAAAATTTATGATCTTGCAAAAATGATTATACGCTTGAAAACAGCAGGTAAGAACCGGGGAACCAGGATCTAAGACCCTTTTCTGTTTCCTGTCTTCGCACGTCTTAACGCTGCCACACAGGCGTGTTTTCCAAGGGTTCTTTTTCCACCGCCTTTGCCGATGATGTGTGCACATGCAGAACCGTAGTCGATGACATCCCTAGGGCTGAACTCTTGGGCGCTCATAAATAAGCAAAAGCACCTCTTCGCTGGAAAGAGTAGTGGAAACGATTCGGAGGGATTAGGATGCCCGACACACTATCGCGCAGCATGCAAAAAAAGGATCCCGGGGTGAAAGTTTCTTCTACGATTGCCATCCCACGGCTGCATCGCACCCGCTTTTGATAAACGATGCCAACCCTTCTCCGTCGCCGCGTGGTCCGCGCGACTGTCATCTTCGGAAATATGCTCACCCACAAAACCCCCCCTGGGGTAAAGATTTAATCGACCGTCCGACCGACCGGTAGTGACATCTCAATGGGACATCTCTCGGACCCAGGCCGGGGAGTCTCCCACGCAAGGAACGCGCCATTTGCCTAAAACACATTCTGCTTATTTGCGCTTAATTGAATGCATTGTTGGCGAGGACTCGCGGGAACATTCTGCCGGGCCCCATCAGCGTCCGTCCGACATTTTCAACGGAGTCATTGCTTGGAAAGGAAGCTTTCGACGGTGTTGGTCGTTGGGAAGGAGTTGAGATTCGCCCCGTAAAGGCTGATGGGTAATGGGGCTCTCATCAAAAAGGAGGCATTATTATTTTAAACTCTTTTAATTCAATTACCAGTCAATTATGTTCTTATTTCGCTGACGCTTTCATGATCATTTATAACTGTTGTCTAGCAAGATATTCGACATAGCTTATCTTTTTCTAGCCGTTTTCATAATAATTTATTATAATAGAACATGAGCTAAATAGTTTTTTAATAATTCAAAGAGTTTTGGTCTTTTTTTTGTCTGCCAATTATGTACAATTGCGTCAATTTTACCATTTTACAATGTACAATTTTGTCAAAATCTTGAGCGGATTCTGTATTTTATATTTCAGGTGTACTATAGAAATATTTCATTACATACATAAACATACCTTTGCAACATTTGTTTTGAAATAATTCAAATCACATTTTGATTTCATATTCTTAAAATAATCACCATTAAATAGTTTTAGAAATTACATTTTGTTTCCAATTTTTAATGTTCTTATCGTTGTATACTTTATTTTTTTTTTAATATTCAATGGGAAAAAGGCAATATTTTTAATGAAAACTTTGGTATGCCAAAACCATCACGATGCAATGGTCGGGAAATAAACCTTCCTCATTACAAATCATCTAATTCATTAGCATTTTATGTGTTACAGATGAATGCCAACAGATTCGCTGCCAACTAATAAAGGCAAAGGTCCTACCAAAAGGTTACTGCGCCTCCCCGTGTGCCTGAGTAAACAACAAAAAGTTGACAAAGCGAACTGTTTTCTCAAGCAAAAAGGTACTTTTTTCAATCAGCGCGCAACGTGTCCATTACAAATTATTTGACGCTGCCTTTTTTTCTGCCACGTTTTCTCTTTACAATAATTAATCACGCAAAAACCCACGCTTTTTTGCAAAGGGTTATGGAGAGCGAACCGAAAAAAGTAGTACCGACAGCGAAAGAAATGTTTGACTTTTCGAAAAAGCCCTTCGCAAAGGAAACGGGCACAATCTGTTATCGCTCACGTCGGCGTGCTGAATTGTCGTCATAATGATGATTGGATTTTTTCGACCACCGAACCCAGGGCTTGGTTAATGTTTTGAAAAGCGTGCCCCAACTGCGCGTACCTGATAACTACACCGTGTTCTGGGCAGGTGTTTCGGCGTTCCATTCGCCGAAGACTCCTTAAACAAGGCCGTTTCAATTCGTTTCACTGTTTTCCTCTGGGCACTGGTTCATGATTCTTGCGAAAAGAAAATAAAAACCCCTCAGTGTAAATCCCCAACACGGCCAGGACCGCGGCCCATCGCATCGGATCATTAATTTCCCGTCAGACTGACTGACTGTCGGAGTTGATTTGCCGGATAGGAAGATTCCTTTGGCGTCTTTCGCCCGCCCACCGGTGGGAGCACGGGACGCATTTGAAGAGGGGCCAATTTTTTATGATTATCTCCGTGTCACGGTCACCGAGCTTACCTTGTCACCGACGGCTTGAGCCGAGTCCTGCCGAGGGAGAGCAGAATAAATGGTTGATAGCGACAAGGAAACCCCCAAGAAAGATGGCGGTGCGGCTGGGTAAAGCCAGGTGGAAAATCTGGAAAAATCTGCTGCTCGGAAAGGATTTTCAAGGCCTACCTCTAGCTCTGTGTGCGTGCCGTTTCCGTTCAATTAGACTGTGGGATCAGTCGTTGTGTTGTGGTTGCTATGAGGTTGCCACGTATCTTGGTGCTTATCTGCGAGAAATATTTAAGCTGATGAGCTGATCACGGAAGGAGCAACCATTACCATTTTTTGTGTTCTTTTCGTTTGTTTCTCCTTCCCCCACTGCAATGCGGTCTTCCCTAATCCCTGGCCACGATTTCGTCGCTATCTGCATTCGAGTTTGTTTGTGTTCTTTGAGTTCAAATATTTGGAAAGATGCATATACCTATTTGTTACTCTAACGACTTCTCCCGGTGGAGGGTGTTTTTTTTTCGAGTGTGCGCGCGTGATATTTTTTAGTTCTAAAATACTTTACGACAAGAAGGAGTTATTTGCCTCGCATCTGTTCACCCATTTGTCTCCATAACTAGCGCGAGTACTTTCTTTTCCCACCTTCTCGTAATGTAAAATCATTGTCAAGAAACAGTAAAAAAAAACTCCTGCTAAAGAAGTTCCATCCGTAATCCACCGTGCACGCGGTAATTTTCGGGTGATCATTTCTTTGAACACTCTCCCCCAGTCTTTGCCGTCGGCTGATTGGGCTTAATTTTGATTGATCACCAGTTCGTATGTCACCTTTGCGGCACGTTCCGCTTCCGAACCGGCGCTTGAGGGACGAAAACCCGGCCCGTAATTACCCGTCGCACGTTCTTATCGTGTCAGCCGATGGCGCGTTCCTAATTTCGGAAGCCACCACAGGGAACGGTGAAAGTGAAAATTGACGATAAGTACACGCGGAGAAAGGCTGGAACTCGGAGCAGGGCAAGGGAGTAGAACAATTTTCCAGTGATTTTTTTTTCTTTTCGTTGACGCGCCAGTAATGTAACGAAATCAAACCATAAACCTCCGAAAGTTTGGGTGATGTCTACCAAGGCCATTATTTATTCTTAATGGAGCATTAAGGGAGACGCAATACGTCCAAATATTGTAGTTTTTGACAGTGAAACTATAATTCCACCAGCCAGCTGTCAGAGCTGCGGGGACATTTAACTCAAGAGTTAGGGCGTTAAAACGTTTTTTTTTCGTTTGGAAAGCACCAGAACGCTCGCCGAACTTGCAAGCTCATGAACTCCTCAAGGGTCTATTATTCGGCATTTGTTCGATTTTTTCGCTTTGTATCAACATAATTACCTACTCCAAACACACACACATACACTGTCACGCATATAAGATTGACGAAAGGTGATAAGGAGCAAGACGGTAGTGAGAATGATCAGAAAAATTGCCTCCAGAAAATAGCGACACGGAACGTTTCCACCTTCCCCGAAAATAAAAACCCCTCCGAAGAATTATTGATCGTAACTTTGTGACAGCTCGCGGTGGAGGAAAGCAAGTCGGCAAAGATAAATGGCACACGGTACGCCTCACGGGACACTGTTTGGCGAAGCGACACACACCGGCGTGTGGCGTCGTAACGTTGTCAGCTTGCATTGAATGTGAAACGACAGAATGCAGAAAATTGCATCTCTAATGATCGGCTTTCGATCTGGCCCGATCGAGGGGTCGAGCAAAAATAAACACACGTGCAAGCGCGCTCGATCACGCTGGAATGTTTTCAATGCTGCGGACTGCGGGGAAAGATAAATTTAAACATAGCAAATTATATTAAATGACGCCCCACACGGACGAGAGCGCAAGACGAAGGTGACGTCGCGTTCCGTGTCTCAAGTAGGAGTAGTTGGAGTCGCTGTGTTGCCTGCCTTTTGTCCTGTACACACGCTTCAACTGTTCCAAACGAAGAGCCACACGTACGGGTGAATGCTGGTGTGGTGTGAGGAGAGCGGCGGGAAATAATATTTTTATGCCCCTGCCCACCAGTTTCTTTCTTTTAGCCCACGGAGCATCCGTTGACTTCTTCCCGCCGGTTGGACGTTGTCACACGGCGACCTTTACACGCCGCGAGGACAATTATTTTGACGGTGACGTGGTGACTTTCCGGCGGGAGAAAGACCCCAAGATAATGGTCACGGCCGTCAAGGTGCTCCGTCATGCGGTCTAACTAACCTACGGTGCTGCCGCGGCCGGAATTGGCCGGTTCGTTCTTTTCGTCATTACGAAAAATATGGTCGAACTAGGGGCTGGTGAAAAGGGGAAAGTGGGGGAAGAAATTATTGACTTTCCGTTTTCTTTGCCAATAGCACACATCTTTTTCACGTTTCTCGAGTAGAGTCATTACGTACAAAAAATGCTTCAAATTGAAAAAGAAACAAAATTGTGGCGATAATAACCACGAAGAATGCATGTTTACATCATAGGTTTGTGTGACAAATAACTAGAAGCTAAAATAAACATTTAAATAGAAGATGTAAAATATCACAGAAAAAACACAAATATAATAGCATAATTAAAGAGAAAGAAATAAAAAAAAAACAAAAATCATTTTTCATAGTAATAAAATTAATGTATAGGTTCCGGGAAGTTAAATCTTTATTTTTTTTAAATGTAGCAGTCAAATTTGTGACGTCCAACTTCAAAAAGCACATCTTTCACACATCTCACCGTCGCTACCCCTCCCTCCTCCACCCCTGCCCGCATCACCTGCTGTGACACCGAGTGTCGATGTGTGATGGAATGTAATGTCGACGGCTCATCTCATCACATCTCACCGCTCACGGGCCAGCTCGCTCAGCTCACATGACTAAACACAATCGCCATGCATCGAAAATCGATTACCGGCTCTCGATATTGAATAATTGCTTTTAATTATGCTCGCGCGCTGGTGGGGAGATTCCTTTTTCCCCCGTGCAGCCCGCTTCTTTTTTTACTCTTTTCGCTCGTTGTTCTCACTCTCCATTGAAACATCAGACAGCAGAGCGTGTGACAGCATCCACCACCATCGGCATCCGCGACCTGGGAAGGATTGGATGGGAATGCATGTCCGTCACGGCATGTCCAGCACGTCTCCCCCGACTCGATCGCCCTATTGAATTGTCACTTAGGGCTCGCGTTTCGCTTTGCGTACGGCTGGAAAGGCAGCAAGCAAGGCTGGTTGGCTGGCAGGGGCGTGGGACAAATGAGCGATTATGCTGCCAGTCAGACTAGATCGGCGAGGCGACGAGGACGTCGTACATAGCATTTCGGTTACACCCCAAAGATTGAGTAATTGTGCCATGGGTTTAATCGATCGCGATTGGACGCTGTGGGACTGGGAGTGGATTTTATTCTAATTTCACAAACCGCGGCTCGTTCGGAAAAAAACGCCCTAAAACAGACTGGCCAACAATCAGCTCCCGAAACGGTTCCGGGGCCAGATTAGAATTTTACTTCACGGCCTGGACGTGTCAATGCATCTGTCGGATGATTTTCTCCACCAGAACCGCGCTTGAAATAAAACCATAAAATGCGTTTCCAATAAAAAAATCCTCTTTCTCACAAAAAAAATGCAAGATTTCCTCCGATGATTCGTTTATTGGCTCTATGACCTCAGATTCGAATCGCACCTACACAAAACCCGAAATCACAAAGCTTCGAAAACATATGTTTCGCTTCACTTTGATTCGAGCCGGCGGGGCGGAGAGCGCTGGAAACGGTGCCCCGTCATCGTTCTAGCCTCCCTTTTTCGTCCGTGAAAGGGAATAAGCACAAACGTAAACGCCAGATGGCTGACCTTCCGCGGCCGAATGTTATTGTTGCTCCAATAATGAACTTTATTGTACCCCGAAGTGCGCTGCTTCGGCTCTCCTCTCTCTCCACCACCACCACCATCGGAGCGTATCCAAATGATTGCTTCTTCGTTGCCTTGCCCCGGCGAAAGAAAAGAAGCTTTCGGGTTTTGCTGCAAGAGAATACAAAAAAATGCTGCAGAATTTCATCCCCCCCGTCGGAGGCATCGACACCCTCGTCATCGGGTGAGGATAATTCGTACCGAAAGCGGCTGTGGCTGTGGCACACCTTGTCCAATTTTCAGGTGCATTAAGCCCGGATAAAAATTCCAATCATTAGCAAAACAAATCGATTCCCAGGGAAGCGCAGGGAACGCACGCCGAAACCATTGCTGTTTCGTTTGGCGTTGGCGAAAAAGCGAGCATCGCACAAGTGAGCATCTTCACAGGCGAGCGGGCGGATAGTGTTTGGAAAATCGTTCTCCAAAACTTTCTCGCCTCAGGATCGTTTAGAACCATTCAGCTTAGTGCCCGGGAACGAACAGAAGGGAGCACGAAGCGATGGTTGCCTTTGCCACCTAGGGTGTTTCTTGTTTTGTTTTTATGTCCCTGTCCCTTGCCTAGCTCGATGGCTCGCCCGCCTGCAGGAGCAGAGATCCGGGAACGCGGCGGGATACTGCCTACGAAAAAAGTTCCCAAAAGGTTCCGTCCCCGTACGTAGTCCCGGGAGTTTTCCACTGTCAAAACACATGACGGAGGTTTCATTCGGTCCCGCGCGGCCGCACGCCAGGAAGTTTTCTGTGTTTCCAAAACATCCCGACAGCTTTCTCCTGCAACGATGCGTTTATTAAGACACCAGCAGAAGCCACGGGACACTCGGCTGGACACATCACACTGGCACGCTGCACGTCCCAAGACGCATGAGAGCAGCCCGAAAAATAAAAAGGACGATTCCTGCAAGCCTCAAACTCTGAGCCTGAGCTGTCTTTTTCCGGATGGCAGTTTTTTTTCTTCTTTCTCTCGCCTATCTCCTTCCTCCTAGTCCGGGGTGGTCATCAGCCATGTGTGTGTGTGTGTGTGCCACCACCCACCGTGTGTCCGTAGTTCCTGGGTGTATACACACATCCGTACGAACTCTGCCACAGTTAGCAGATTCTCTTTTATGACTTAATAGTGGGACTAGAACTCCCATCTAGGCTCGGGACGGAAACGTTTTCCGAATCGATTTAAAGTGGCTATGGAAATTGTGCAACAGGGCCTGGTGGGCCTGTTGCTGCCACCTCGGCAGCCGCCAGTAGGTGGTGGTGGAGGCCATAAAAGGCCAACTTCAAGTGTGGACAAGAAAAAGAAAACACGCCAACGACATCTTAACGTTTCGTACTAAATTGTTTCAAAAGGGCGCCCAAACGAACGAGAACGAGATCCGGGTGGGAGATTTATATCGACGATAATTTTGAAGTCCTTTTGGGACGATTTTTTTTCTTTTTTGAGGTCTGACTGCTCGTGATGCGTGTGTGGTATGCTTGCTGCGAGAATTCGCCTGGGGATTCCGGGTCCGGCCAGTGGACAGTTTAGGAAGGTTTATGAGTTCGCATGACTTGTTGCTTGAGTTGGATTTTTCGGGCCATGTATTTTTTGCTCCGAACGCGTGAGTTATTCGAAAGTTTGACATGCATTAACGCTCACGCCTGAAGGAATTTGTTCCTTTTAGGGCCAACACAACAAAAAAACTAGGATTTTCCGGGGTAGCGAAAGGGCGTCGAAAAATGTTACGTGCCGTGAAACCAATCAAGCGTTGGGAAGATTATTATTTAAAAAAAACTGCACACTGCCTAGGCAAGCGATTTGTTTGATGAGATTTTTTTCTCTCTCTCTCTCTCTCTCTCTCTCTCTCTCTCTCTCTCTCTCTCTCTCTCTCTCTAGTCCTGCCGTTGCGGTGTGTTTGGCTTGCCAGGACCTCTGCTCGGACACGCATCGCCGCACGATCTATCCCAACATTGAAAGGAAAGAAAGAAAAAAAACCGCACCGATGAGTGGAAGAATCCGTTGTAATTTTAATTAAATTTTATTGAACCACCTCGCACACTGCCACCGCTTTCAAAGTGATTGGTCCTTCGAACCGGATCCCAGGAGTGGTAGAATTCATAATTTTTTAATCACCACTCATCCGAGAGAAGGGCGAAGAAAAAAAAGCGAAACCCTACGCCGTACGTCGAACCAGTTGGCGGTCGACCTTTGTCGGGCCTTGGGAAGGATTAGGACGAGCTTTCCGACCAGAAAGGATCCAATGGATCGGTTTTTACAGCACTGCAGCACAACGGAGACGAAAAATTATTATCCCACCACGTTTATGGTGCGCACAAGGATATGTGGTGCAATTTACGGGCATTCAGTATCAGATGAAGCAATTATAAATTCACCCAATATGCCTCCGGACAGACAGTAACCCTACGAGGCGGTGAGAAGGTATTCACAATATTTCGACTCCGCTGGAACAGATCGATCTCCAGTCACGTGGTTGCGTACGAACGGTGCGTTATCGCGTGGTGATTAGTAGCGCACTTTCCCGTCACAAAACTTTACCCACAAAGCCCACCCCCGGGGGAGGTGCTTTTTTCTTCCTGCTGCTGTTGTGCCGTTAAAACTTTTTAAGTACACGCGGAAAGGAGGATGAAATAAATGTGAGTGCCTCCAGGGCGGTTGGCCTGCGGGAGGGCAGCAAGATGAACGTGTTGTTATTTGTTTTTTGGTGTGTTTTTTGGAATTGTTATTACAGTGATTTAAAGGGAATTATTTGCTGACGAGTTCTAGCGAACTAATCACACAAACAGTTCCCAATAAGCCAGAAACAGATTACAACAGAGAGGTTTTACAATGTGGTATCAAATTAACTGGAAAAAAATTAAATCATTTCAAATTTCAACGGAAAAAATGCGTTTGCGTTTGCGCACGTTTTTACAACAAATTTCCACCTCAACCGCGGCGTTATCTTCCTCACGCACCGGCAATTAATCTGCGGTATCACCTGCAGCTTTATCTATCGGGCTTTACCCCGGCACCCTGGGTATTATTAAAAACGTTAACTATTAACCGAAGATGGTGGCGCTTCGTGACTCGCGCGGGAGGCTTTTGAAGGGGAAACGCTGAAATTTAAACCACCTTCGGGGAGGCGAACGGAGATTGAAACGTTCGGGCACGGGGTTAGAATGAATATCGTAATCATTTCGATAGATAAACGAACGAACCCGGGGGGCAGGGTCGGATGGAAGGATGCCCCCGTTTCCCGGATTGTTCGGGAATTTTCGGACCTCCCGATGCAAGGAAGCTGGGAGGTGGTGGTGTTGGGGAGAAAATAATAATTAATTTGGATTCATTTAGATTATAATTAGTAAGGAAAACAAGGTCCGTTCGTAGGGTTCATTCTGGCCTTGTGCCTATTTTTTTTTTCGTTTCGTTTTGTTTTGGTTATGTGTGTCTTTCCCTCGCGCTACGGATTGAATGTTTGACTTTGACGCTCGGTTTGACCGTACGTGAGCGTATGTTCCGTTCCACATTTTAGCCTCCGGGGGTCAACGTGAGTGGCAGCGGCGGTGGCTCGAGCATAATCCGTCTTGAACCGAACCGAACCACAGGGGAAGGGAAGGCAAAACCGCAGGCAATTAAACGAAGATATTATGCTTAATCATACTTTTAACAATTTGTTATCTCTCGCTCCCCTGCCAGTTCATATTCCACCACCTGACGGTGACGGTGACGGTGACGTTGGTGGTGGTGGTGGTGGTGGTGTCCGCCAACGGGACAAAGGGGACAGGTAAAGACCGTTCCCCGCAGCAAGTGCTGGAAAATTGCTGATAGATCTGCGTCATCTTCATCATTCGCGTCGTCGACGGTGCCGTCTTCTTCGTCTAGGATGAAACAAAACACACGCACACAGACACACATAGCCCTCGAAAGATAGAGAGAGGAAAAAAAGCCTCTCCTTTCATCTATCCCAAAACGCGCTCGCGAGCTGCCTACCTTTCGGCCTTTTATCTTCTGATTAATTAAAGTATGCCGATCAATTTGTTATACAAGCAATTTTGTAGAGGGCAACCTAATCGCTTCGGCAAAGGGCGATGGAGCGGGTAGGAAAAAAAGGTAAACCCGGTCCAGAGCGGAGAGGAACGGTCGATCGGTTCGATCAAATCAGGTCTTCATCCCGGAGTAGAGCTTTGTCTTTTCCGCTACGTTTAAATTGCGCTCGACGCTCGATGATGGTGTGTATTTTATGTTGTGTTTCACGAGCCCGTTGTTGGGGATGGTGAAACGAAGGCTTGGGCAAAAAAACAGAGCCATTCGACGTGCCCGTTGGGGCTTCTCCCGAGGGACGTCACACGCTCGTCACCGGCATGAATCGTGTGGAACTTTATTGTGTTTGATTATCTCTTTTGCAACCGATGTTCTAGGTTTTGATAAAGAAGTGGAGGATATGCGCTTAGCAATTTTGTATAATTAGTTTTTTATTTATTGTGAATTAACACTATTTTTATCAATTTTTCTAAAATAGTTATTTTAAAATCTCTCTCTAAGTGCAGAGAATGATTAAGATAATTTTCGAGATAATTTTAATTTTTGATATATTTGCTGCATGAATAGCTTTAACGATTAGTAATTTATTTTTACTGTCTGATTTTTATTTAATTTTAATTTGCTCTTAAGGATACTTTTCATTATTTTATATTGAAATGTATCTGCTAAGCAATTAGCTTCAGTAGGTAAGCTTGTGCTTATTTAATTTTTGTCTTTCTTACCTTTGTAGAAGAATTCAAGTACGATTGGGCATATTTTTCAACAAACTGAGGTGTTTAAAAAAACCTCAGAGCACGATCCTTCTCTTCTACGGTCCACACTTCAATTGAAGCACTTTTACCTTTCTTTTTGGAAAAGTCTTCTCCTGCAGAACTTAAACAAACTTTAGCGCTCCCTTTTTCTCTGTTGTTCTTTTAAAACCCTCTCTCACTGCCCGTAAATCTCGCGCTAAGAAGCTATCGTTTACACGCCGACTTAATTACAAATCAACAGCAACGCTCGAGTCATCGTATGCGCGTGGTTTTTCGGTTAAGAAGTCCCGACGTGAGTAGCAGAAACGCAACTCAAGTCCTCAGGAAAAAAAAAACCCTTTTTTCGTTTCCTCTCCCTCTATCTCTCTCTCGAGCGGCGGACCACCGGTTGGAAAAATATGGATTCCATCAAAAGTGAAGCACCGAACGCAAACCGCCACCCAGCACGAACCTACTAGTTTTCGCATTTCGGAATGCCTCCGATTTTCGACTGATCGTCGCCGCAGGTGCCTGGCAAGCAAGCACGTGAGTTTGTGCGACCGGTGAAGATTACTTCCCGCTGTCCCGCTTCCTTGCCTGCGTTGTTGGAAATGTTTGTTGTTTTTTCTCCTCATTTCGAGAAGCTTTCTACCTGAGCCCCGACCCCCGAGAGCGCATTTGCCTCATCTTCGGGGCTTTACAGTCGTCATAAAAATTCACGTTTCGGTCGCACACGTTTCGGCCACAAATCTACGGCCTATGCTAGTGCCTACGCCGAAAGCGTTGAGAAGCTAGCACGGTAGCACCCGTTGCTGCACAAGCGAGCGTAGCGATGGATTCCAATGGAAGGTAATAAACAGCTTTTCAATTTTTGCGCCACCGTGTCCGTGACGCGCCCTTCCTTCGCCTAGAGCCGGGCGACGAACACAGGGACTTCAAACGAGTAATCCATTTCTCATGGTAAATGTCACGATTATGGGAAGTCAGCAGTGAAGCTGCTGGCGAACTTCCGCTGGCCTTACTTTTCCTTCCACCGAAAGAGCTACGACGAAACGGGTGCCGAACAGGGAAGGGAGGGATTTTCTTTGTTTCTTCCCTTCTTTTTCGCCATAATGCGAATGCTGCTTGCCACCTTTCGTCCTCGGTAGACAAATTATAACTGATTTGATGGGTGCGCACCGTGAATGAATGACAGGAAAATGTTTTAAAAAATAAAATCCAGAAAGAAATCAACCGCTTCCTTAACAGCTTATCTTATCCGGGGAGGGGGGGACGGCTCGGTGGGATTAGGTGTGAAAAATTACATTAAGGACACCATCATCTTCCGCGCGGCGCGTGTTTTTGTCCCGCGGCAAACAAACAAATTAGATGCGACATTTGCGCCGCTCGGACACTAATCGACAGCGGCCGGAGATGGATTCAATTAAATCCACTTGATGACGATGAGATCAAATCTCATTCTGAGCCTGATTTAGTGCTTGAAAGGATTTCAATTGTTCTAAGCGAGCTTTGGTTTCGGTGAACGATAGATCAAGTCGCGCTTGCGGGGACGAGAGAGAGCAAGAAAAAACTCACAATCTAGCGCATTAATTACTCAATTCATACCCTAAATCATTCCATTCTTCAAGATTAAGAGACGCCCGTCGGTGTCGCCTCACCGAATTCGCATTCTTTAATGGATAGATTTGTCAAAACGTCACGGCGAAGACGTACCATTCTTTTGGATACAAACAAAACAAAAAAAAAAACACACACACAGAGAAACAGGCAAAAGGCAAAACAATGAGCTTCGGCTTCATTTGCACATCCTGAAGGCATCATAAAACGCCAGGACATCCACAGTGTCCCGCAGCGGACCAGCCGCTGGTTGTTGGGACAGCCGAAACAGCATGGGAGCATGATTTGGCATGGCGTATGTATGTCCAACCGTTGGCGTTGAACCGATGCCAAAAATGGTTCAAAGTAGGCACGCAGAAGCAAAACTATCCCGAGAAGCCTCTTATTATCTTGCGCAGGAAGAGCGGCACGCAATTAAGCTGTAAAAGAGGTTTGGGTTTGTTGCTACACGTGATGTATGGTTGGTTTCGGTCGAAAGGTAAAATATTTTCATTGAGGTAGTGTTAAATTTGTTTGAATAAACGTTTGGTGAGACTTTTTTCATGTTAATTACAGGTAGCAGTGTCACATTTACAATATGCCTCCTTGAAGTTTGTTTGGAATTAAAAAGAAGCTTATCGTTTCATCCATTACCTTCTTACGAAAACAAAACCGATCAAAGTTTTAAAAAAAAATTTTAAGATTTTTTTAAACAAATATTTAATTTTTCAACTACATCGAATCGATCAGTAATGGACCTAGTTTCATGTTATAAAGTATTTGTTCTTATGAGATTTCTTTATTTAAAACATCAAATAAACTTTCCCCAATTCCTCTTCGGAACTCGTATCTCTTATTGCGTGAGTTTACGGCGCGAAAATTTCGTTATTTTCACTCACAAGCTGATAGTGCGACGGCTGCCCTTACTGCTTACAACCCTTTAAGAACCTTTTGCGACAGATGCCGCCCGCAGATAACTTACTCCGGTGCACACAGATCGCAGAAGGTAGATCCCGTCCCAAACCGAATAAAATAAGCTCCATTTTGTGACCTTCAAGATCGGAACGAAAGAAAAAAAAACACGAACAAACGAACGAAGGAAAGAAAACTCCACACAATCTCAACCCATTAAAACCCCCGAACGCACGATAAATTATCATTAAAGCAGCTGGCACCACCATCGCTGCCATCTTCAGGGCGGCAATGGATCATATAATCGGCTTCCAAGGTACACACGCGCACGAGAGGGTTAGGCGAAAGGGAGGAGGTGGGAGGAAGGGACGGGGGTGTTAGCGGCAAAAATGTCACAAAACTGTCGGCTGCAGCCGAAGGTCACCGGGCGCACCGGCATCGAAAGGGGATGCATTTCGAGTGCGCGCTTGGCCGGGAAAGGCCGTCTGGCTGGGATCAGGATCAGTGTCGTTTCATATTTATATAAAATATTGAAAGATTCTCTTCGATTCTATCGCGCCGCTTTCGTGTGAAAGGAGGGAGAAGCGCGAGGTAACGAGCAAATGATCTTATGATGTATTTTATTGCTTACTTCTTGATTCGCTGCGATCCGTAGGACGAGCGAGTCGAGCGAGGCGTGCGACTCGAAGACGAAGACGACAAAGATGATGATGATGATGGTGCTGTGGCTGGTGAGATGGATGTCAACCCACACGCGCGTTCTTTCTCGATTTTCTTTCCCGCTCCACGAAGGATTATACGGCTCGAGACACCGCGCCGGGACAATGGTCGCCAGCCGCCACGGGAAGACACCAGCGGGACATCTCCGGACCTCCAAAAAGCCCGAGTAATAGTGTTGTTTATGGGTGAGCGGAGAGAGTCAATTTTCCTACACCATTCTACCCACCATGACCGAACCTGCAACGAGGTTGGGTTAGCGCAAAAGGATTTGGTTTCTATTTCTAAAACAAAAAAACAGAAGGAATCTTTTCTCCGCCCAATGGGTTTGGTGTTTTTCCCCGTCCTTTTTTTTATTTTGAGTAAAAAAGGATCCTTCGTCCACCGTGATGTCGTTCGATATCGAAATTAATAACCACACGGTGCAACTCCTCCCTGATTCGCGGCAGATATCACTTCCAAGGACTGCTGGATGGACGGGTGTGTTTAATTTATGGTAACGTTTGTTTTACTTTTCTACTCCTGGCGACCTTTTTTCTGGCAAAGTGACGAGGGGCGTTAGCAAGTGTTTCGAGGGTGGGAAGAGAAGAGCTTTATTTTAGAAGCAGCAAATCAAATGTAAAGCTGACAGTAAGATCTTAAATGTGGTAGTAAAGTGATGATTTCATTATGACTCTCTATAGAAGATGATAAAACCTGGAATATTTTCAGTTCAACACGAACGTTGGTAAAATCTTCGGTTGGTAGATAAAATGCGGTATATTATAGTTTACAAACATTTCAATCTTTTATTTGATGTAATGATTGTTTCGTTATAAATCGCCTCTTATGAAGAACCCAATTGAGTGATACATTTCTTACCAAAATGTTCTTATCTATCAAGTCTATCGTATCTCACGAAATTAGTTGTTTCATGCCTTTGTTACTTTATAAAATTAAGGCTTTGTGATATTTCCGAATTAATTATCGTCTTGTGGATTTCATTACATTCCTAGAACAAACGTTCTGCACACTCCGTATCGAGTATCATTTCAAACGAAATGCACCTATCTTTCCAACGTCACAAAATAGAATTTCTTTCTCCAAGAAACAAAATCCAACCATTTGATGAACGGTTGAACAATTTCCAGAATCTAAACAGAACATGTAGCAGCATTCGTGCACAAAAACGAATGCGAACCCATGGCCACGGGTTTGAATGGCTATAATTTCACAGCAATTCTCACCCCGGGCTTGCAGCTTCCGTGCAATAATTCCTGCACACGAAAAAAGAAAAAGGAAAAAAACGAACGCACGCTGCATGCCTTTCTCAAGAAGTGCATTCCTTGCATCAGCGTTCGTCGCAGTGCAGGTAGCGCCCGTACCTGCACAATTTCCCCTTGTTTGAAGCGACACGTTTCCCCTCCCGAAGGGGAAGTTTCGTTGCTATAAAGCTTGCCGAGGGGAAAATAAACGTTGGTACGATGAACACGCGCTAGTGTTCATGTTTATGCTCGCGCGAGAATTTAAGGGTGAGCGTCGCCGCATTCTCTTTCTAGGGGTTGTTCACAGAAACAGAAGAGAGAGAGAGAGAGGGTCTTTTATGGTTGCATGAACATGCGCTGTTTGTGTGTGTTGTTTGCAAAGTGCGCTTCGGGATGGAAGAAAAAGAGATAAATGCTTCACGGTGAAAGAGAGAATGAACTGCACCCTCGAAAAACGAGAGAGAGAAAAAGAGAGCAAATTGCACAGTTAACTTCGATTACATCGTTCGCTCACGTTACCGTTTCCGCACCCCTCGCAACCAACCACTATCAAACAAATCGCACCCCACCCCCTCCAACCCCTCCTGCTTCCATCTTGCACGAATGCTCCAAAACAATCATCCCTTTCAGACGAGGCAACGTTCGCTCTTGCTCGCGACTTTCACCGTTCGGGTTCGTTCTCGCGGCTCTCGCCGGCCCTTCGCAAAAGGGAGGAAAATCTCGAAAATCTCCCGAACCTCACCGTTTTTCACGCCAAAAAGCAGGACCTTTTCTGCGCGCCTCGACAAGGGGCCCGTGGCCCCGAAGGGTGGAAGGAAAATCGTACCGGGCGAAAGGGAGTTTTTCCCGAGCGCGTGCAGGCGGCCCGCGTAAGGGTGCGATTTTACACCAAGCAGAAGGGAAAATTTAGTAACGTCGTGGCTTCGGTGGAAAACAGGTCGTAAAACTGTGTGTCGGTCGGGTGATCCTGTGTTCGGGCGCGCGCGTCTCGGTCGTGTCGGTTTTTTCTCGTTCGTCGTCCTGTCTCGGGGGTTCGCACCGTGCCCGGGCGTTCCTTTCGAACGCTGGAAAACCAAATTCGGCTGGTTGCAGTGTAAGTGCGTGGTATGTTTCCCTACGGATTGTTCGAGCGAAAGAAACGCGTGTGGAAAATTTGCGTTTTACTAAACAGGCAACGAGTGTAGCCTGGTGATTTGCGTCCTCGCAGGCGGAAGGAAAACAGAAGACAAAACATTACGGAAGAAGAGAGAAAAACAATCGATTTCTTCCTCGAACGTTCGCTACCATCGCTGAAAGCCATGCAAAGACAGCCTTTCGCTATTCTCAACATCCAATCCGTTCGCTGTAACTTCCTTTTTCCTCCGACATGAATTCAGCTGTATAAAACATTGCTTACATATATGAGTGTATGTGTGTGCGAGTGTACGTGTGAGAGAGTGAGTGAGACAAGACGAAAACGAATGTTTTTGTTTTTTCCATCCCACTTTTACGCTTCCAGTTCGCACCAGTGACTTTTCGCACTTGGCGACTTTTCGAACGATGCAGAATCATCGGAAAAGAAAATCCATTTTTCCTTACTTTCCCAAACACAAACCACACGGAAGACACTTCCCGGGATTGATTTTCCTCACTGCCCTTAGGGTCCGATTTCTGGGAGCACTTCCGCCGCTAAGGAAACGTCCAGTTCGACGAACGTTCCACCCCCAGAAGCTTATTACATTTCCCAAATGCGCGGTGGTGGTGAAGTAAGTCGAAAATTACACCATTTCTCGACCGAGCCTACCGTCACCATGGTAGCACGAAAAAGGGCTACCGCGATCGGTCCTCGGCGCGTTTTAAAGTGAGCGATTTTTACCAACAACGGGGGTGGAGGAAAATTCTCATAAATTTTTCCATCACTTCCATCCCGGCTTTCCGGGGAGCGGCTTCCCTCGCTCTTTCTCCCTGTTGAGTCCAATGTTTTATTGAGGATTTTCCTTTTGTCTAGTTTTTTTTATAAACAAAAAAAGTATACATACACAAAACAAGAGGAAAGGAAAAGGAAGCGCCCGGTCGAGATGGATCGACCTCGATTTTCCTCGGCTGAACGGGTGCCCGGAACAGGGCGGAATAGCGTTCGCAAACAGGAACGGAATCGGCTTAGGATCGCAGAAACGCTGGTTTGTTTCTCGCTGCTCCGGGACAATAACAAAACAAGGGACACCCCGTGTGCGCGCTGGGAAATACGAATTCCTGTCTGCTGCTTATTTTTTGCTTGATTTTTTTCCGATATCTTTTTCACCCGCTTTGATTTATCGATGATTTGTACCCTATTCAGAATAAAAACGTGCACCAAAAAAAAAAAAGAATTTTTACGCCATTTCGTTGCATAATAAATAAAAGCATGAAAAAAAAATACTTGAGGCAGAAAAACACCGGAAAATTTGTGCTGAAATGTTCATGGCGTTATCGTGTGTACTGTTTATAAAGCTGACAGAAGCAGAAGAAAATGTGTTTATTTTTTGTAGAAAAAAATCCTATTTCTTATTTCTTTATATTATTACAGGAAAATATACGAAACGTATCGAATGTTTCGACGTAATGTTCTACTGAAATGGAGTGCTAATCGAAATCTGAAAACCCACGTAAAGCGACTAGTGTTTACTTGGTATGTGTGTGTGTGAGCTAAGCAGTGTGCTTGTGAAAAAAGGCTACAATCAAAATAATTCGAAGTGGTTTCGATTGAGTGTTGTTAAAAAATAGTTAAATCGGAAGAAAAATATCTAAAAAGTGGTTCGATACGAAAGTTCCAATCAGGTGGTGCCTATTTTGGTGTGTTGAAAGGAGCTTTGGTATCCAGAAGAAAAAAAACTGTGTTTGTTTTGACAGTTGACCTAACAAACGTCACTTCGGGAGCGGCCGTACACATGAAGTAGGCGTTGAAACATCAGCCCGCTTTCAGACAACCGACGATCTATTCTCACCCTATAGTGCATCTACAAAAAAAAGTGAGTCTTCCGTTACAACCTGTTTCCAATATCCCCCATCTGTTTCAGTTTTAGGATTCGAACCGAACCGATCGCCACGTTCGGGGTCCTCTCTCGGCCTGCACTGTGTCTATTTCACTTTCCAAACACCCGCCGCCTCCCCAGCGAACGTGGGTGCGGGTGATGAAAAACTTTCTAATTACTCGAATAAATAAAAGGTATTTATTTTGCCTGCTGCTGCTGCTGCTGCTGCTACGGCCGATCTCCCGGTCTCCCGGTCGGTAGCAATGCAAACTTTGCCCACCCTTTGCCCGTTTGTTGGTGGCCGCCACCCAAGTGAGGAGAAATACACACCAAAGTCAGTCAATTAGGGAAGTAGTTGTCAGACTCCCGGACCGATGGGCACGGTGCGCTTCTCGGATTAGGACGTTTTGTGGACGGTGCGCAAATTGGGATTGACTCAGGGACCAGTATATATGTGTGTCTGTGTGTTTGTGTGCTTTACTTTAAAGGCGTAACAAATTTGGGAGTTGAATGGGTGATGGAAGAAAGTTTCTACTTCCGACAGGCGAAATGTTTCGCTACCGTTTGCTTAATCTGTACGGAGGCAATGAATGAATGAAACTTCGCTAAATACTTTTACGCTATTTTAGACATTTAAAACTCGAAGAAACTTTCGAAGATCTTCAGAAGACTAGCTCAGTAGCTCGGAGGAAAACTGTTGATGCTGGAACGGCCATCGAATTCTCAGATTCCATCTGTCAAGGCCATCCAAGTAGCTCGGTGTTAAATATGCTTACATTCTATTTTGATAACCTCACACAACGAGGAATGTTATCAGCGCTTTAACGAAGCATAAAAAATATAACATAAAATTATCTACTAATTTCTTAACAAGAGTCTCAGGACTTTGAGTCAAGAATCCGTTTCGGATTTTACACGCAAGTCCGAATCCTTTCCTTCCTCGTAAATAAAAGCTACACATTATCTTAACGCTTCGAACGTGAGCGATTGCAGCCACAAAAACCGTCGAAACATTTTGGGCAAAATTTAATTACGAGCATTGACTATAAAAATAACACTTCCGAGAGTGTGTAAAGCTGCCGGTGCGGACACACTTGGGGTTCGTCGGGTGTGGGGAAGTGTATGGGCGACTTATTAAATTCCATCAGAAACAAACAGACGAACCAAACCAGAGGAAACATACCTAGAACCAGCCATGAGCCAGCCCAAGAACCGGTTCCGATTCTGTACACACCGGCGTTGAGGTTATTTCGATTTTTTTTTTTTTGAACTTGCCGCCTCATACAGACACACACGCAAGCACACGCTCACGCAGACCTGGTGTGTTGGTGCGTCTTTGCTTGTTGCTTTTGTATTTTTTGTTTGAAGTTATGGTTGTTTGGAATTTATTTACGAGAGCCTGTTATTTCTGTTTATACAATTCCGCGGGTCCGCGCGCCGAGAGCATCCTTATTTATCTTTGACGCTTTACACACTCATACACACAGAGAATCGTTCGCATCGCTCACTTTACTTGATGGGCATTTGTGTGTTTCGTTTTTAGTTTTGTTTCACGCTGCCTTCCACGCGCACTGCTTGCCTTCCATGTGTGCATCACCTTTTTACCCCGTGTTTTAACCCGCCGGGGGAGAAAAGTTTCACTTTCATCAAACCATGAAACGGAAAAACTGGCCACCGATGGGAGGGGGTATGGAGGCTTCCCCTGGTGGCGGGAAGGGTGGCGTTTCTTTTATTTATCAGTTTTAATTACTTCAAGTTTTTCCGCAGAGTCAAAGCAGAAAAAAGTTCCACCAACCAACTCTTGGGTGGGTGATCTTTCAGGCGGGGTGTTGGCGGCAAAAGCAAGAGAGGAATGTTTTTACGTCTGGTTGGCCGGGTCGTTGTGAGCCCCGGTTTGATGCACGTTCTTCTCGCCCGTTCTCGCCCGAAAGTTGCGTCATTTTCAGCTATTTAGCACACGTCCCAGGAGAGCCACCGTGGGACTGGAAAAACTTGATCGAAGTCCGCGCGAAGGAAGCGCAACCGAACTAGCCCTGAACGGGTAACTTTGCTGCGCCGCAGTGAAACGAAAGCTAAAAGTGCACGGAAAAGAAGACGCGAATCAGTGGCAGGAAAGCAAGCGAAAGGCTCGGAATGTAATATTAGTTGTGCTGCTCGGGAGTGGCATCCCCAAAGAAAGGACCTCCCGACAAACGGACAGCAAGCGGAACCGGTTCCTTCTTATTGCAATAAGAAAATCCCATTTTCCATCATACAATCTCTCTACGGTGGCGCTCGACGGTCACGCCAGGACATTCCACACGTTTTTTTTTCTTTTTCTCCTGGTGCAGCCTTGGGTTCGCTGCAACGTGCTTTCAACAATGTCCAGCAGCAGAGTCTCTCCAGCGCGGCAAACCCAATCGGCCAAAGTTCGTGCAAAGAACGGGGCGTGAGCTGAAAGAGAGATGACTAAGTGAGTAGCGAAAACCACACACACATAAAAGATTGCCCCAACCATACTCGCCGCGCAAAGATATACTATCGTTGCGCCGAAAATATGGGCTCACGTGCTTCTGCGAGCTCGGGCGATTGCTGTACCAGGTTGTTGATGTGCTATTTTTGTGCGCCGATCCTTCATGAGGTAAGCTGTTTCTTCCGGCACCCACCATGCCTTGTAATCGGCAATCAAACAACGCTGCGGCTATCAAACAGTGACAAACGAGTCAACCATTTGTGGGCTAATAAGCACGGAAGATGTTATCTCCGCATAGCGAAAAAAAAACCGAACCAGCTGCCGAGACCGCTTCCTAGGGTAGTTTGATAAAAAATGGTATATTTCCTATCAATCGGTTTGCGCAAACGCCATTTCACAGAGTCTGCCGACCAATGGAACTGAAGCCCATTGTTCACTAAAGCTCGCAACATCAGGTGTGCGCAGAGTTTGAATCCAAAAATCCAGCAAGCCCGATAGCGATAATGAAATATCGATAACGTTTGTTGTGCGCATATGTCTTGATTAGCGCGAGTTTGGCAGTAATTATCGACCCGGCAGTGTTGGTAGTAGACGCAGAATGGCGAACCTGTGCGGTGGTGTACGCTCGGCGACGCTACTCATCGCGGCAGCCATCGCCATTGGTGTCGTGAGCTGTGAGTCGTTTCATTTTCCCGCATTCGTAAGTAGAGTCGCTACTGAATCATGCGTTAAGAATTGTTTTTCTGTTGCTCGAAAAAACCACACAAAGCCCTTTGGCCTTATCGCGTTCAATTGCAGGTTGCTATAGAAGGGGTACCTCGCTCGTCCTGCGGCGGATGGATCATTGATAAGCCGCTGCGTCCGTGCGTACTCACGACGGACGCTTGCGTTCGTGGGCGAGCTCAGCCTAATAGCTTACGGCAGCTGGTGGTGCGATACGGTAGCGCGGAGGTGACTTCACGCACCGCAAGTTTAGCGGTCGATCGTCTGCTGATCCCCACGTCCGGTGACGAACGGCTCGTCGTTCTCAGCACGTTTGGCCGAGTGCGCCGACAACCGGCCCTGTTGGACCCAATCGAGCAGCACCACAATGGCACGGCGATACTATGCTGGAGCCGCCAGACTGGCACGGCTACCCTGCAGAAAACTCTGCTCTTCGTAGCTCCCAATGAAAGACGCACCGTGCAGGAGCTCGCCCGCAGCCTGCTCTGTTTCGCGGCACACGAGTACCTTCTCGAGGGTGCGCTGGTGCTGCACAACCTTACCCCTCGAGCCATGCTGACCGTGCCGGGGAACGGTACGGCCGCCTGTGGCACCACGCCGAACGTGCTGGAACTGGGCGATCTAGTCAAACCCCGGGAGCTCGCTCGCCTGATTGACTCACCGGTGCTGGTTGAACCCGCACCACCCGATAACGGGTTCACCTTTACCGATCCGAATTCGCCGTTCGGGTACATCGTGTACGTTATCTTTCTCGGCTACTGCATACTCTACACGCTGCTGTTCTTCATTTTCGGCTTATCGCAAACGTCACCCAGCACAAATCTGTAAGTGAGGCAAAATAAAATGAAAAAAAAAACACACCTTCGAGAGAACCATTTATTGGAGCACCTAATTTGTGGTTATGTTTCTTCATCTACGCCAACAAATGGTTGGCTCACTAGTTCACGCAGAGAGAGTGGTCGCGATCGCCACGATGATGGCCGCCAGCGACAGGGAGATGGTGCTGGCATCGTCACCTCCCCCGCCAGTGCCACCAACGCCCGGCATCGGAGTCGGTCCGGCGGGCGGCGTGTCCATGCGCGTAAACTGCTGCTGGATCCAGTGGTCGAAGTACCGGACCTGCGTGTACACCGTGGTCGTACTGTTCGTACCGCACCCGAACCCGAACGAGGCGACTCCGGTCAGCAGATCGTTGCAGTACAGACCACCGCCCCGGTTCGCCGTGCAGACACCGTGCGTGGCCGTCGTCAGCTGCGTGCAGACCATCGAGTCGAGCAGCAGTCCGTTGTGCTCGGTGTTGCAGGTTTCCCGCTCCGCCATCGGCACCGCGAGCACCTGCAGCGGCACATTCTGGGTCGCGACCTGCCAGTTCCAGCCGACCACCTGGCACGTGTAGCCGTCCGGTACGATGCGATGGTTCAGCACGGCCGGTGCCATGTTCGGGACGGCCGCCTGCGGGAACTGAATGTTGTTCGTCAGCCGCAGCACGGCGAGATCGTTCTCGAACGTCCACGGGTTGTAGTGCGGATGGGGGAAGATCCGGTTCACGGCCAGGGCCGGCGCGTTTTGGTCCACCGTGAGGACGCCCGCCCGCACCGTGAGCTGGTTCGCCGCGATGAGGTTCTGGTTCGCGTCGAGCACACAGCCGGCCGCCGTGAGGATGTGGTTCTGGTTCAGGATCGAACCACCGCAGAACGATGTGGTGCCGATCTGTACCGCGACCTGCGCCGGGTAGGCACCGATGACGGCCGGGCCACCACCCACCAGAAACGGGTTCCAATTATCCGCCACTTGTCCGTGGGTCTGACACGCGCCCAGCACCAGCAGCGCCACCGCAATCACAAACACCTTGCAGTCCATTTTCTAAATGTTTCTAGCTTGTGCTAGCCCGAAAGCCGATGCTCAACTAATAGCGCAGCAAAGCGCGGAACCCGCTTCGCTTCTCGATGATATTACGATAAAAAATTATCACAATGTTATCTCGGGGATTTAGGCAGTATTAAAATCTCAGCTAAAACCATATAAAGAAAAAAGGCACCACGCAGGTCGATTAACGTCTGATATCTCGGAATTCGATGAGTCAGAAGTCCGATATGCATTGGCTCTTATCGTGAGGATATCGGTATGTGGTGATATGAAATGCATTCTTGCTGTACGGCGAACCCAAACTAGGACACTTGATGGTGTCGTTGATAGTTTGCCAAAAAAAAAAAAATCTCCTCCCCGTACAGGGAGAAAATCGGGATAATTAATTTCCCCTCACAAGTGCGGCCTTGCCGAGGGTCATAATTTATCCCTTGTCCGTGTGTTTGTGGTCAGCGGCGCTTCTGGGAACCAAATCGGGACCGGTTGGGCGTTTGGTTGGGTTCTCAAAATCGTACAATTGTGGCAGATTTCAGATAATTTTTGCAAACATCCTCACAGGATCGTTTTCGGGTTCGGTTGGTTGTCGATCGCATTTGGACGTAAGATTGTATTTGTACACCCCAAGGCAACACTTTCGCTGCCGAGACCAGCCCAAGTTGCGCACTTAAACCCATCGGACGGCCGTCATTGTGTCTCTCGTCCGGGCAACCTTAACCCTAATTTTCGGCTCCATTGCCGGATTGGAATAATTTCTGCAAAACTCCCGCCTGCAGCCAAACCGGACGCCACCCACCGCAGCCAAAGCTAACCTTTATTTATGACACGACGCGGTTAACCGAGACCTCATTTCGGCTTCGGCTTCCCCGACGGTTGCCTGGGACTCGGCGGTGTGTTCTAGTTTAAGAAGCGCTTGCGTTGCGAAAAACGCTGCCACTTTCACTGCTCTTCTGGCGGGAAGAGCAGCGGGGTTAGATACAGGTCACACACAACATATGGCGTGTATGGCAGGATAATATCCCAACCCAGCTTCGCCTGCCTGTCAGGAGCAATTGGAACCGTGCGTCGTCGAGAAGGGGTTCATTCCGCAACGCCCATGGAAATTAGAAACGAAGCAAGGCCCCAGAAATGGACTCCGCACACACCCGAACACACTGAAGACGTAATTTTCTAATTTGAAATGACACTTTAATGGGGTTCCGTCGGGTCCGGTAACCTCCCACCCGCTTCCCCCGAAAAACCCGGGCGAAGGAAAAGTTCAAGTGCGTTCGGCGAAAATCGTCCTACACAAAAAAAAGGGTCAACTAAGTACACGAGCGACACCGGTCGCTAGGGGATTGGAGGAAAAAACCGGGGGAAAAACCGCATACCTAGCCCTAGTGCCCTTCGTAATGGTGGCTCGGTCAGGTGGCATTTCGGAGCAACAAGAAGATGCCATTTCACGTACTTCACCGTGGACCTCACCACCAGTGGAGTTTCCTTCGCAGCCCAACTAGGAGTGGAATTTCGCTTCCCTCCCTCCCTGGCGTGTTTGCCGGGGAATTAATGCGCACCAGACGCAACGCGCGCCAGGTTGATTGGATAATAAATTTCAGGCATTTTCAGCACGACCCCGGGTCCACGGTACGGTACGAAACGCGTCAAACGGCAGGGCAGGGTCATTAGTGACTCAACGCTGTCATAAATTTCCACATTCGGTTCGGTTCGGTTTCGGTTTCGGTGGGACCCATCTATATCGGAATTTTCGGACGCGGACTCGGTCCCATAGTGTGCATCCGACGAGGCGCCTTTTCTATTTTTTTTTTTTTTTGTGATTCCTGCTCTCTCGGATGGTTAAGATTTTTTTGGTTAGGAACCCCTTTTTCGGGGCACGCTGCGAAGAAAACAAATATTCATCCCATGATTGACAATGGTATCGGGATGTGAGGCCATGTGCACGCTAAAAATCTAAACATCCGTGGGGAGAAAAGCCTGGATGTGTGCGCAAAAAAACAGGCAGGTAAGAAGGAACTGTCCAACGATGACAAGCCCCAGGCACGAGGCTTAATTAACGAGAATGCAAAATATTTCTCTCCATTCCCTGGCTCCCCTGCAGTGCCTCGGGACAGATTTAGGAGGCTCCAATGCACACAAAATACCCCGATCCCCGATCTCTTATCAGGTATGATTACGCACCGAACGGAAAATGGGCCGTGACCTGAGGAGATGGGCCATACGACGCCCCTTCGAAAACGGACTATCGTTTTCCACAAATTAATATGATATGGTTTAATTAAAAAAAACGTAGAAAAAAGCTCTATTCCCTTCCCCCCACCGAGCTCACGGATTGTCCGCCGCTTGATTAGTGTAAATATTGGAATTTATTTCTCTATTCACGTTTGGGGCGCACGGGCCGCCCTCCGCAAGGCCACGCGTTAACGTTCGGAGCCCGTTTTCCCCCGTTACGAAACCCGAACCCCATCCCGAATTCGGCCCAAGGCGGGCGTCCGATAAATAAACTATTTTAATGGCCGTTGTGCACACAGAGAATTCGTTCCAGCTACCACTTAACTGCCCAACGACAGCCGCCCCGTGCCGATGATGGGATTATAAATTCCCCATTAAAGATGACGGGATGTTATA
The DNA here is from genome assembly GCA_000473445.2 of Anopheles farauti. Taxonomy (NCBI): domain Eukaryota; kingdom Metazoa; phylum Arthropoda; class Insecta; order Diptera; family Culicidae; genus Anopheles; species Anopheles farauti. The sequence continues at coordinate 3,332,603 of KI915045.1, forward strand.
AATTTGCGATTCATATCGATGGCTCCCTTGGGACAGGGCGGATTTACTTGCACGAAATCGGTAGCTCGGTGGGGTTCTCGCAAAACCGTGGTCCGTTTTAATTTGCCTTCTCCACCGGCGGTGGTTGTGTGTACCTTCCGAAATGTCCAACAGCACGATCGATCGATCCAACATCAACGATCGGCGAGAAAATGCGGAATTTTCAACGCTAACTAGAATTAGTTGCACCGGCGGTTTTCAAAATCCAATCCTCTGTGGGCGAATTTTGACAGCTGCCGGATTAGAATCCCCGCTGGAGCGTCCGTCGCATTCTGCCTGCTGGTGGGGATTCTTCTCTGGTGAGATGACGCTGCAGACATTTATGAATAATAATGCCAACGTGCACCTGTGTGCATCAGCGCGTCCGTGAAAAGCGGGCACGATGACAGCTCGCTAGGATGGACACGCACGTACCACCTGGTGCTGCTGTTCGGTTGGGTTTTTTTTTTGTTTTATTTCAACCTTCCAACACAGCAACGCCGCAAGGATCGTTAGACGTGCTGCTGACAGCGATCGCAAACCGTGGGAGAGATTTTGTGATCTCAAACAACAACAAAAAGGATGGTGCACTCGTGTGTGAAAATAAATAAAAATTGACCTTTCCCGAAAATTCGAATCGCCGCGAGAGCGGCTTTCTAAATAAAAAGCCCCGCCAACCCGGAACTGCAGATGAAATGATGCATTTTTCATGGCAACACATCGTGTGCAGCGCATTGGAGGAACTGACGAGCGGCAAAAAAAGGCACACGCACCAAACTAATCACACCATCGAACGGGGCGACGAAAGGGTTTGGTCATATTTCCCAAACACTTTCGCACGGCACGGTGACGACTGAACTTTCCACGTTTTTAATTGAAATTCATATCTCATATGTTCATTGCTGAGGCCGGCGCTCACCTAAACCCGGACACCCGGCCGGTGCGGCAATTTCATTTAACGCGAGAGACACTTTGCCCGCGTGCTTTTGGGGTCGGATCGGACACCAGGACGAGCCGAACGTGTACTCCAATATGTACAACATAATTACGATCCTGTCACCTTTGCCACACCTCTCACGCGAACGATATTTTAATACTTTTTTCCACCTCCACGGTCGTGTTGCTTCTTTACCAATCAAATCAGAAGCTTCTAACGAAATAGACAGGAGCGCACGGGTCGCACACACACTATGTGCTACAATGTGCACGTTTTTTGCCCGCTAGTGAATAGTAGGCTCCCACCAGCTCTTCCGGTTTTTCTTTTTGCTACTCTTTCTGGGTTGGTGTTCCCCCTCTGGAACACCGAGGTCTCGTCCTCGGTATGCATGGTAGCATAAATCAACCGAAATACGATTGCGTTAATGTTTCCTCCCGGCGGAACGTGAAAGCGAGTGAGTGAGCCGGGCAACGCTCGCATGCTGGCGCAATGGCAATTATTATTTATGGTGGTGCCATTTTTTACTCTCCTTTCACCACCACCACGCACTGAGGGGGATGCAGCGCTTCCGAGGAGGAAAAAAAAAATGCCACCAAAAATCCAAATCGAACCCTGTGACCGTGCGCGTAATATCGACACGATACGGATGGGGATGATTTTTGCGTTTTGTTTGTTGCTGCCTCCCCCACCGTGTGCACATTCGTCTTCATATAAAACACACACACACACAGGCACTCCGCATGTGAAACGACGTGTTGCGACGACCTCTGCGGGATGAAATGAAATTGTCATGAATGGATGTTGCTCGCTCCCACCACCACCGAGTGGGGTTTTCTCGTTTTTTTTCCACCCCCGAACAGCAAGTGTGCAGTATAAAAGTGAGACGATTTTCGCGAAATACCATCGGACATGGGGTCCGTTTCCGTTTGATTAAACCTGACCTGAGCTGATGGTGGTTCTTCCAACGCTGCATTCGGGATGTGATGGAGGCCTTCAATTCAAACAGCAAGCCATGCATTCTTTACTCACCTGCAACAAAAAGAATATGAAAGGAACATGAGTGAAATGCATAAACGGAATGAAAACAGCAATAATGTTAGAGTTCATTTTTCAAAATTCATTTTCATCCCCCGAACGACTTTTGGCCCACGGGTGGATGGAGATATAATTCATCGCTCGGTTCCCATGTCTCGCGCGCGCGCTCGCGACTACTCGATTCGATTATTTGTTTGGCACCATAAATTTTCACCTCCCGGATCTCGTCCACCACAGTGGAAGAACGGGAAGGGACCCAAAAACAATAGGAAAATAAATCAACTAATAATCAAACACAAGCATGCACCACACCAAGGCGCAGTAGGACAGAAAGGGAACCCCAGCAAAGAAAGCAGAAAACAAAACAATAAATAAATAGTCGCCAGCAGAATTTTCCTTCCCTCGCAAAGGTCCGGAGAACCGAATTTCCATATCTTTCCTACACATGCCCCGGGCGGTCGTATATCAAAAGCGAAAACATGATTTAATCACCCATTTCCTTTTTTCTTGGAGGGGTGAGAAGAGGAAAAAAAGTGACTCCGTTTGCTTTGACAAAACAGTGAAAATTAATCAAAACCTAGCTCATTAATATTAAGTTCAAAAAGTCATTGAAATTCAATCTCCGACTCACTCGGTGAGGTTTGTGTCACCGCTATGGTGTGGTGTGGTGTGTCTTTCGTGTTTCACATTACATTTATGGGGCATTGTGTGCGTCGTCGGACGTCGTCGCTAGGTGCACCTCTAGACCTAGCGAAGAGCTCGGCGAGAAGTGAACATAATTATTATTTATGTGCATGTTACCTACATACAAACCATTTAAATGGCGTTTCTCAATTCCGGCAGCCCGCTGCTGGCCACGCCTTTTGAAAGATCTATTCGGCGAGGCCCCGGACAACCCCGGGCGTGAATGACGAATGATGGTGGATGGGTAGACGCGAGCACCGGAGCGCGAAAAACCCCTGAACGACCTGCTCGAGAACGCCAGCAACAATCCAGACAGCCGTCCGCCATCGGTCCGTCCGCCCGAAACACATTAAAATGTTAATTACTTCAAACCCGCGCGTCTAACTTCGCGATACATCGCGAACGAGCCGCACGAAATACGGCACCCGTACCAAAAGATCCAACTTTTTGACCGCATTTCGCGCCCACCGGCTTCATTTCAGTGATACCCCCGAAAAAGATAGTCAAACAAAGAAAAAAAAACACCAACAAACACACAACAAGATCGGGACAGATAGTAAAGTCAACCGAAAGCGGCCACTCGGATCGTCTTCTTTCCACCTCGCGAAAACGCCCATACTCCCTCCGGAAGTTCATGACCATTGTGTGTGTGTGTGTGTGTGTGTGTGTGTGTGTGTGTGTGTGTGTGTTCGTGTGTGTGTGTGTGCTTTGTTTTAGGGCACCCTCACACCGCCGCAAAGAAAACTCACCGCTCACCGGACGCTCCTTTGGCCAGTGAATGCGTTTTACGGTGTAAATGAGCCGGTGGCACGAAAGAACTGGGTTCGGTGCGATGGTCACGAACGAAGGGAGTCGTCTCTCGCTCACTCGCTCACCCGGTGGAGGAATAAATTAGTCCCACCACGACCACGGAGGGTGTAAAAGTGAAGCAAAACAACAGCAAACACTGGGGGTGTGAGGGGTGAAAAAACGCTAAAAAAAAAACAACAACGAACCCAAACATGGAGGAAATTCGAACATAAAATGGTTGATGTTTTACGCTGATGGATAAGTTTCTTTTTTTCACCCAACCCAGTGGCGGCGGCATAGAACAGCTGGCAAACACTTGTGGACAATGTTCGATTGCGCATTAAAGTGAGGAATTCGAAATTACAGCGCGTGTTGGTTGGTTCGTACCGTCGTTTTCATCCCTCCGTGCGGTGGAACCACGCTCGTGTGCTGTTTGGGTAAAACAAAGAACGAAGTAATAGGAAACATTTTGTGTCACTCACTAAAACTTAATCATAAATGGAATCGCACATCGTTTTTTTTTCTTGCGTGCTCTCGAGGCAGCAAAGCCAGCAAAAAGGCAGTGGACGATCTTCTCACCATATGTTGTGTTGATGGAATTATTTTAGGAAGGATTTTTGTTTGGTTTTTCTCGTACCTAAAACACAGCATTTTCCGGATATAACATGACATCAACTTATTCTGTTCATATCAATTTCATATTAGCGAACAGAATCTTTTAAAGGACAAAAATCAAGAGCCTGTCGCCACCGATCACAGCCTTATCGAAACAATGTGGAAGACAAACATGCTACAAGTGGAATAAGACATTCTTAAGATACTACGTAGAAGTGTGTAATAATATTAACAATGGTTTTTGCTTCGATGCACCTCCCATACGATGTTACAAATGCATGTTTTTAGAATCATAGTAGTCGTTGTACTGGGTTAGTTGAGATATGTCAGATGCTCAGCTAAACATGTTGGAATCCTAGTAAATAAAAAGCATTAAATTACCTTATTGCAGTGGCGAAGCTTCTGTAAATCCACAATCAGTCCAGTCCGGTTACACCTTTTCATCCCAGCGTTGAGTGTGTTACTCAGCGCTAAAGCTGGAACGCATTCCCGTGGCACCTTTACAACCTTGAACTTCATAAGTTTTCACCCATCCACTAATCCGAGTGTCCGCTTATTACACGCACATACACACACGCGATTTCTGTGCCGGGCTTATATTAAAGCGGGCTAGGGTTCCTTGTTCCTGGCGAAAGGAGATTTCACCATAACCACTTGTGGCACCCACACACACGCGCGCGCTCTCTTCCTGAGGAGGGTCTTCGTCAGGGGCGCCGCTTATAAACCCCCCGGAAGGAGTGGCTGTGGCGATTGAGTGTGGCTGCTACGGCTCTACGTACTTTAAAAAATTCATTTTTACGACCCAGTTCCCGGAGCACCCGCCACAAGGGACGCCGAAGTTAGGTCAGCAACAGTTCCCGTTGCCCGTTGGCCCCCGGGTGAGCGGAAAAGCTGCTCGGTTGTAAGTAAGTCAGCTTATTGCGAGTCCTTTCTGCGACCCTGCCACCCTTCCGTACAACAAACACACGCACACTCGGTTGCAAATGCAAAAGGCGAATACGGCGAACCGGCAGCGCCAGCAGAAGAATGGTGCCTACGCGAGGTGCTCACGCCTGTGGCTCGTGGCTCCCCCGGAATGCTCGTGAAACGTGAAGTGCTGCACAAAGTATACACCATAAATATAAATTTCATGCCACTCGTCTCGACTTTTTTTCTTCTTGGTGTGGCTGCTACTGGCGTCTGTCGTACCTACCAGATTCCCAACCACCTTCAAAGGGTGGGGCGAAGGGAGCGAGAAAAAAAGGACACGGCACAAAACATCCCGCGGTACACACAGACTCCACACGGATCGGCCTGTATCCGTGCCGGAACAGTTTCTGCTGACTCAATGCGTTCGTTCGAGTTTCTTCTTTTTTTCCTGTTCATCATGTGCCTCGCGCTCATGTAGAGCCTTGACTCAAACGCAATTTGTACTCGTGCGTGGTGGCACCGCGAGAGCTTTTCCGGCTCGTGACTTCGTGGTACAAAAACGAAAAAAACGAGTAAAAACCCCGAACTAAAATACGGAACTGTCAGCTGCAAGGGAGCTGGGTTGGGAGAAGCCCATCCTATAACCTACCTTCCATCGTTGGTACACAAAAACCATCTCCACGGCAAAGGCTCCTTTGTGCAACTGCTGCTGCTGCTGCTGAGTGGCTCGGAAGGAAGGGTTTTCATCCCATTTGCGCAAATGTTGCCACTTGCTTGCTTGCTTGCAGACACCGTCCCAGCAACGGCTTTCAGGCGAACACCAACAGATTCGACGACCGCGGTGCGGTAGTTTGCGAAGAAAAATTATTAATATCATATCTCAAAAGATTAAGATTTTTATCGAGTGAATGTTTACGGTTACGGGATGGTGGAAACAGTCCGTTTCTCGGGTACCAAGGCCCGGGCGGGAAATGCGGGAAAACTTTCAATTGTTGAAATCCCCCTCCTCGAATTCGGTCCCTGGTTCGACTTTCCAACCGGAGAAGGTTCGAGATTTTCCGATCTCCCAGGGTAGCGGCGGTAGATAAGGATTCGCAAGCGCTAAGCAACGCCAGCGAAAACACAGTTGGCGCCTTGTTTTCGCGGCTGTGGAACAAAAAAGAAAGTTTTCTTCCCAAAAAGAAAACCCCGGCACGATGAGTCTGTTATTTTACGTTTGTTCCATCCCGGCGAGTTTGCTCCATTGAAGCGGAAATGTTTATAGCCGACGATTAGTCGGTCTACACTTGGTGAAGATGTTGCCAATTTGTTGTTCTGGTTCGGCACAGTAGGAGAGATTGGAATTATTAAATAAATTGTCCTAAAATACCGCGCGAGCACACACAAAAGCTATAGATATTACAATTTCACTTTACGATTGCACTCCCGACCGGAACACGCGGTTTTAGTTGACTGTTGGTTTTGACAGCGCCAGTGCTGCCAGTTCCCCAATTGGTGTTGCTGTGCGTATGGAGCGCATTTTGGGAGCGCAGGCTTACGCTGAAGGCAGCACTGCTAAACGTCAGACGTCCGTGTTTATCCAACGTGTAACCGAGCAGAGAAGATTGCTTTCTATTAATTTTAAGCTTCAGTGTGATTTTTATATCAACGTTAAAATATGGACAGTGTCCAAGCAAACAACACAGAACAGCGTGCGCTTTCAGCTTTTTCAACCGATCCGGGTCCAGATTAAAGCGAAAGATTTTCCCCAGCCGCTCCGCAGTTTTCGTTGCCACTCTGGACCGATGCTCATGGGAGTGTGAGCCACCAAGGCACGAACAAAACGGACGCCTTTTATGTCGCCTTTGTCAGGAAGTTGAAGGCTTACGGTGGTGTTGGCTTCCCTCTAAACCCCGATGGCTGGACGACAGGCTTCTGCTGCCGTTGAAACGTACGGCCTACGGCGTGGTCGGCACACTTCCCAATGAAACACGTTAGGCACGTTCGGACCCCCGAAACGCTTACGGTGTCGGTCTGAGCTAAATGCCCATTAGAGTGGCGTTTCACTGTGCAGCCGGACCGAAAAAGGACCACACCGCAGCAACACCTTCCCACCGGAGGTAAGTGCGAAAGGATGCGAAGTTTTTGCCACAGGGACGATTGTTGATTGTTTTATTTTTGGTCAGTTTCGGGTGGACACATGGCACCCGTTGTGACGCGTCTGAATCATTCGTTTCGAAATAGGACAAGCAAACACTTTGCATCGTGAAGGGGGAAGGTTTTTTGTGCCGAAAAGGATACAGAAAATATGTCACAGAGTAAAGGCGGGGAGTGTGATGGTGTGCGGGACACGGTGGGAAATATAAATGGTAAACATATCTCTTACACAGTCGTACTGGGTGGGAGGTGCGTTGATAGGAGTGTTTGTTCTGTTTTTTTTATGAATACACAAAAACACACTCCGTTTATGGGACACCAAAACCTTGTCCACAGTCCGGTGCTTTCAGGAATGTTTGCATTTGATATTAGCATTCCGACCCATTATGATGAATGGAGCCCAATCTGAGACTTTGCAGTTTAAGGCTACTTTCCTTTTCGGAGGCCTATCCGATCTACAGCTTCCATCAAGATACAGGACAAACATAATGGACAGGTCCTGCGTTTTGTGCGAAATCGAAACTCAGCTGTCACAACTCCCATGCCTATCTGTTTCACCGTTCTTTCCGTCCTCTCGACTGAAATCGGGACGCACTTCACCGACACGAGCAGAAGGCTTAGCGGGGTCGAGCGTGGAGCCGTAATTTCTGCCGCCAACGAAGACGTACCCGTTACGTGTTCATTTCATTTATTCCACACGAACGATTCAGGAAGAGCTTCCTCTAATGAGGATGGCTATATTAGAATGTGATCTTCTTCACGGCGACGCAAACCGCAACCGAACCGAACCGTGTCCGTTTTTCCGCACCAAGCTCGAAGTAATTTGATTAGACCATGGAGTGATATCTGAAGTGCCCAAAGTCCAGTGCGGCTGCCAGGGAGTGTGTATTAATTTGGCGTCTCATTATCATACGTCTTTGTGGGCCTTTTCCACCGACTGTCGGTTGATCCGGCCGGTGGAGAAAGGCAGCACAATTGCAGCGGTTTGCGGTTTTCCTTTTTTTCGGGCTCGTTTTCATTAGCCGTACCTGCCGACCCGACGGTCGGCCAGATGAAAGCGTCTATTTGGAGTGCTGCCGTTTTTTTTTCCTCCCCTTTTGGTGTGCAGTGGTTTGGTTTCTTCTGAGACGGGTATGTCATTAGGCACCAATTATCATTAATTACCCCTACCTGGGAGCCATCTGGACACCTCCAGCATGGGTTCGAAGTCATAGGTGAAACCGATAAGATAATATGTCCAGTACTTTTCGTGTGCTTTCAATTCTAGAAATTCCTAACCGAGCAGGCTCCCATATTTCATCCCCACCATCAAGCCTTTAACCTTTTTGTCTAGGGGTAGCATGGACGAGCGAGAGAAAAAGAGAGCAAAAAAAATGCCCTCAATCTCCAGGCTGCAAATTAATCTCCGGATTAGCCGAACCGATGCCCGGGCAGCGTTTTAGTCAATTTCGTAATTACTTTCCTCCATTTACCCGCTCGAGTGAAGCACCCAATGATTGCTGATTTCATACTACTACCGCCGCCTACTAAGCCTCTACTCTTTCTCCTTCGTGTGTGTTTGGTATTAATTTTTCCTTCCAACAGACAAACTTTGATCCAGACGGGTAGCGTGTGTGTGTGTACTAACCTTCGGGGCGTATTGGGTCGGGTCGCGTATACCGAACCGTTTAATCATGATGCGTCTGTGGTCCGCGCGTACGTTCGTCCTGTGTGAGCCAACCATTTTCGCAACTAATTATTATTCATCCTAAAAGATCCTCTGCTCTCGAACGGAAAAAGCTTCGCCGTCGGCTGCTGTTGTTCGGAGCACTGCGGAACTTTTGGGCACCACGTCTATCGTGTGTGTGTATGTGTTGCCCTGCGGCAAGTTTCGCTCCAGTGTCCGTGGTCCGTAGTATGGTAATTAATTTATCAGCTCGTGTGGATTGAGTGCCGGGACATGACCGCACTGTCAATTGAATCTTGCCCCAATCGGTTCCGAGCATCGCACCCGGGAGAAGAAGTACCTAAGCTCGCCGGCGGCTACTACCATGGAATCAATTTGTACCAGTATTAGCTTATTGAGCCCGGTTCTGAAAACCCCGGTCTGGTTCGTTGTACCACCGCAATATTGTACTTCTTATAAAGATGTTTTACCGACTGCCGGGTGCCGGTGCTTGTTCTTGTGGTGGAAACAAGAATCCCGTTCGTGACTCCATAAAGTCCAGCCGTGGAAAGTCAGCGCATGGCACTCATCAGAACTGCCGCTGTCAGCACGTTCTTATATTACTTCCCCCCCCTCGTCCACCCGGAGGAGCAGGTGGAAACACAACCCAACCGGCTTTATGACCGTAAATGATTCAAATGTGTCACCCAGGCGCGGCGTTGCGAAACGGGATACGTCTTCTAAGGTGCTAGCGTCGGAAGCAGCGCGAACAGTGAACCGCGTAGGAGTTATAATTCACACGCCATCTGTCCAACCATAAATCGGGCGCTGGTTGGCTGGCTGGCTGGCTGGCTGGCTGGGTTGGCACTTCCTTTTGTACACTGTTGTGCGCCGTGGAGTCCTCTCAACTCCCGCAGGAGCAGAACACACTCGAGTCTTGTCGAAAGTGTCACGTTTAATTGCTGTCATAAACAGCGGTGAGGGAGAGCGAGAGAACGAGCGAGTGAAGCCGGCTCATATACACAAGCGTTTAGTATCTTCTTATGTCGCAGGCATTCGAAATGGTGACGGTGGGTGGAGCAGTCCTAATGAAGACAAAAATAAATAAACATCCTTGTAGCGAAGCCGTCCGGGTAAACCCGAATGTTGCTGCCGCTGTTCGCACAGTTTCACAAGTAATAAAACTAACATACTCGCTAGTAATAAGGGTGAGTGTTGTTTCAGGGTAGCTTGGGACGTTTTTTTTTATCGCTCCCTTTCTATTCTATTTCACTCTTTCTCTCCCCCGCACGATTCTTTGTCCTTTCCGGTGTGTGTTGTGTACTCCCACACTCGTAAGTCACGATGATGGTTTGACTTTTTTGTTCCCGCAGTTGTTTCACGTTTTCATATTCCGGTCACAACATGGCTGACGTCGCGCTATTTGTAGCATCGCTGGGTAGGATTCCGCACCGGACCACGTTACCCATTATCCTTGCACGGAGGGCGTGGGTTTTTCGGACACCGGGCTCGTCATCGACCACGAACATCAACCACAGGTCCGGGCCTCCCGTTGGGAGCTGGAGATATCCTCCCTCGTGGATGAGGACGGCAGTGGGCACTGTCAACTGCATTCAATGTCCGTGTCCCGGGATTTTGTGCTGACGGTTGCGGAAACCAGTAACACCAAACAAGGTGTGGGTGTATGTGCGTGTGCTTGTGTTAGTCGCGTTGGATACATCAGTCAGCCGGGTTTTAGCTGGGGATGTGTGGATCATGTGGATCGCCGAGAGAAGCAGCGGATAAGCGGCGGAGGACGGGCTCATAAACATAACCATACATTCGCTCAGTGTCGAGGAGGAGTTTGGTATTGTCCGGTCGTTTGGTAAGGACAAATCGTCAACAAACGCGTGGTTGAGGTTGCATCACACCCGTTTGATGTAGGCACTCTGCTCCTATCATTACTTATAGTCACTGGTCCTCTGGCAGTCCTTCTCCAGTCCGGGTTGCTGCAGAAGAAAGAAATTTAAAGAATTAGTTCATCTTATCATTGACATTTACTATCGATTTGCTTCATTTGCGACACATGTACTCAATGATGATGATGATGATTATGATGCCATTTGTCGTCAGAGTCTCTCAGGACACGGTGGAATGTGAAAAATTTCACTGATCCTGAACGGCTCCGGACCTCCATTCCGAAATCCACCCATTAGGGATTCGCGAATTTGAAGCGTAAAATTGCGCTTTTTTACGGTCGCGGAAATTTATCCGATCGATAGGCGTGCGGGGATTTCCGTGACAAACTTGATACGATTTTTCCCGCCCGTGCCACGGACCGACCGACTGTCAATCAAACATTTTCTGCTTCATGAGACTCGCTCGCTGTTTGGGTTCGGTGTCCTGGAGCAGCAGTAGCAGCCGGCTTACAAACGATGACACGATATCGATCATTTTTCACGGCCCACCGTGGATGAAACTCGAGAGCTTTGCCGGAGCAAATCGGAGCGCGTCGCGTGCTTGTCTTAATCTTGGCTTCATTACGGTACATTTATTTCGGTCGTTTATGGGGGGAGGCTTAGGGAAACGTGGTACCCGGGAGTCGAAGGAAATAATCGAAACCGATTTATATATTCGACCAGGGACGGTAACGGTTGCTTTCATGGAAACCAAAGAGATGCCGCTGAGAAATAAGCTTCATTTTTCGTTCGATTTCTTTTGTTTTTTTTGTCATGTGGCAAACGCGTTCCTATCTCGGGAAACGGAAAAATGAGTGCTTGTAATTAACAATGAAATATATCGGATATTTTGGAAGACAAATTTTAATAGAGCTTTGAGATGAGCTCGAATTTGACGAACAAATTAAGCGGTATACGTTTGAAGCACTTAATTCACTGGTTGGGTACTGAAATGGAACGTCAACGTAGACTGCGATGGTCTCCAGGGAAGTATTTCTCTATGGTAACAAGTTCGCAACCCTCTATACACGCTCCTTTACACGGGTGGGTTGACGAGCGCAATAAATGTCACTCGAAATTTCCGAACCTCGTTCAAGCTGTTTTCCACCCTCGGCCATTTGCTGCAGTAACTTTTAATGGAAAATTTCTCTTACCTTTCGCTCGCACACACACACACACAGGCGTTGGTGAAAGGGACGCGTGAGGTGAAATCAATGTCACACATGAGTGTAAAAATAAAAGCCCTCCTCTATCGGCTCTGTGGGGACGATCGGTGGAGTTCCATTTACCTGGCGCTCGCTAGCAGGATGAAAGTGGCAAATTAATTCAATCAGGAACGCAAGAAAGTTGTAATGCAATTTAAAGTTCGTCCCGAGCTCTTGTTTACCTCCCGGGCTCCGTTCGCGCCCCTCCGCTGACAGGGTTCGGACACTCAGGCTTGACATGTTTACGCCCGTAAAGAAAACAACCCCAGGGGATGTAAACCTGCTTAGTAGGTTTATTTTTTCGCCACTAGAAAAATGAAAACAAAAAAACGGGAAGACGAAATGATGAATTGTCTGGTTCCACAAATCGTCCTAAACGGCCGAATCTTGTTAGGGGTGGCAACAGCCCACCAGCCTTTCCGCCGGTGTGAAGGAATCTTGTTTTGCACACTGTAACAGCCTGCAAAAGAAGTATTAAATTAAATAATGGTCTTTCTCCATCCGCCCATAATCCCACTGATGAGGTTAATGCCCCTGTTAACGTAATCAATTGCCTTGTGTTCGGCCTACGTGGACGCGGGCTGAATTAGGCAGGCATTTGAACGCTTCATCAGCTCAAACGATGGAATGGTCATAATTCACCACCTATCTTAAATTGTTTTCCCTTCCGCAGCGGAAGAAAGTGCATGCCGTTTTGATGCTACAAATCACTCCCGGCTCGCTAAGCCTGCCCATTTCCATTAGGAACGTTGGTGGCAAAGCCAAATAACGATTTTGGATGAGAGAGAGAGAGAGAAAAAAGAGCACCACGTGATGTAAAAACCGAACCCGGGAAGGAAAACGATTATTGTTTGACATTAATTTGGGCAATTTTCTCACTCACCGCTCTCTCCCGCCTCGCCCGCCAGCCAGCCAGAGTATGATTTGTTGCGTACCGTTTTCCTTCATTTTGTTCGGTCACATTATTATAGCACCACCAGCCTGCTCCGACGCTCCGGCACGAGGTTTTCTAATTTTTCATGGTCCCATTGCGAAAAGCATCACGAGCACTGTCGATGCGGCCATTTGCAAACTTTTCAGCCCGTGTTCAACGTCAAACGGGACGGGAAAATGACATCTGACAGGTGGGTGAAGGAAGCGAACGCTCGGGGGGTGGGAGTGGGTGGTTTTTGGTAAAAACGCATAAAATTCCTCATGAATAATAAAGCGACCGTTTCGAAGGAATTACGATGTGCTTCCACACTGTGGGTGCGAGTGTGACCCATGACCGCAGCCACAGTCAGAGTGCCAAAAGCGTCCACTTTTGGACCGCAGCGGGCACGTTCTTTCCCTCGAGTGGCTCACGCATGTGACTCACACCCCACCGAGGTGTATTTATCACCGACGAAGCCTTAATTTGATTTAATTCACACCGCTTATCTGCGTCCACGACGTCGTCGCTTTCGGCGGTATGGTCTGTACGACGAAATTTTAAAGATGCCAACCATCCAGGCCAGCTAATGCGCTACTACTTCCCGGAGCACTACGCAGATTTGCACGCTTGCCGCGGCAGACAGCCGGGCGTTATATTTTATTAACGGTGGCCTCGGTGGTACGTGCGATGAAGCTTCACGGTTTAAACTGTTGAATAATACATAAATTGTTTTATCTGCGGTGGCGAAAAATGCGTGCTCACACATGCCTGGTGGCTGGGGAACAGTGTCGTGTGTACACAATCATTTGAATATTGATCGGATCTAATTTGACGCGCACTGATGGAAACGCTTTAGGAGGAGCTTTAAAAACATTACAGATTACGCTAGAGGTTTGTATCGGCCGTTTCGGGATATACCGATTGCCTATTGCCGCTTTGGACGCTTCATGTCAACACATCCTGCTTGCTGCCGATTGCGATCATGTGTTGTTAGGTATTTCGTGACTCACTTTATCACCCTCCACCACTGCGTCTTGACCGATGAGAGTGGATAGATTGCAGTGTGAGTCTAGGACATCTTTAGTGCTCATGAGAACGACCTTAAAGGACCTCCATGAATGTGCTTGAGCGATTCACGGAACAGGATTCGAACTAACGAAGTTGTGACTCATATTTGGAGAGCGATTCCCTCATAGCTAAAAAAAATATTGTCGACTCAGTGTCATACGCGACGCAATTCGGTACTTTTATCAGTTCTTTTTTTAATACAACATGACGCAGCAGCCAAACAAAGCCTGCTCTACAAAAAAACAAAAACTCGCAGGAATAGTCAAGGTTAGTTATCGACGTAATCCGTAATTCCACACCGCTGATAAAGGTGCTGCGAAATGGCTCGTTTGCTTGACGCATTGGTCATCTCTCTTGACGTGATGGCGATATGGCGATATGGCCGCCGCTTCCATCGAATAAAGTATGCTAGGTACACTGCCACACACCTGCATACATTGACCCGATAGCAAACGCAATAATGATGGCTTTTTTATACGGTGAGGTAGCACACACACACACGGTTCGGGATAAAATTTTGACGTCTAAAGACTGGTGAGATTTCTCGGTAGCGTTACTACGGCTATCACAGTGGCTACTGTGACCGTGTGCGATGGAGGTGCTTGTTGAAAATTATAACCACAAGGGGAAGCGCGTGTGTATGCATTTGCGTTTCGGCGAAAATGCTCCAAATCGAATAGTGTTGTAACAAACAATGAACGGTAACACAGCTTTCGCATAGTCCCGAATCTCCGGTGCTCCTAATTATTCCGGCGCAATCATGTGTACGACATTGATTGCGATTCCTCTGGTACACGGAGTAACCCCTGGGTGTGTGTGTGCCTTGCCGATCCTGGCGTACAAACGAACACGGTGACACCCTTTATTGATTCCGATGGATAGATTCCATGCCATGTGTGTACGCGACCGGGTGTGTGTGTGTGTGGGCAGGTGTATTTCGGCATCCAGCAGAACACAAAAGCGCACCTGAACAGAAGGAGTAGACGATTCGCATCGGGAAGCATCTGGTGAAGCGTGTGCCGACCGAACTATCGAGTGCGTTCTGGGAATTCTGAAGGAGGCCCACCTTTGGTGACGACCGAAAGGGAACCGGAGTTTGAAGTTTCACATCTCGAAGTGGCAAATAACCATGCACACGACGTGTGTGCGTGCAGCGAGTGGAGTTTTGAACCCGTGTGGTGGTCAACGGAGCGTCGAATCAATCCAATCAAACTGCAAACTGCATATTTCCGGGTTAGTTTGCGAAAGTTGCCCTCGAGGGAGGAGGGGGCTGGCCAATCCTGAATGTCACATATTTGTCATTATTCGTCTCTCGAACGTGTGTCCGTGAGTGGTTGGCAAGGTTGCTGGGTTATGCTTTGGATAAGTAACTTTTATCATGTAATTAATTGTTGCGAACATGCGACGTACGCTCGGAGGAGGTCAAACATCAAATTGATGGAGCTGGGCCGAAACGACGCCAATCAGTACCTTCATTAAACAGCCCCACAGGGAGGAAGGCCGTGTGTTTAACCGAGTACAATGACAATTACGTGCGAATTTAGAGAATTTGCAACGAATGTGGGCACCCGTAACTTCGCAATTTCTGCATTAGTTAATCGCAATCGCTCAGTTAGCAAGTGCGCCCAGCTAAATGGGCATAAATTGGCAACTCAACTTCCCAACCCGGCTGCACGGTGAATAATATACGTGCGATAAATAGCTCGGACACTTTACGGGCCCAGGTGTGTGGAATCTTTGAACAGACGACAGGGCCTTAATTGAATCGAATTCCAATTAAAATCAATCAAACACATACTAATATCGTATTATTTCTCATTTTCTCGTTTTAGGTAAGCAACACTGCGATGTTTTGGGAAGTTTCAAAATGAGATTTGGAAAGTGATTCCGTTTATCTTCAAAGAACTACACATCATTGAACCTTTCCCTGAAGTGCCGGGCGGATGTAAGCAAACCTTTAACCTGATGAACAAAAATTACTTTTACTGAAGCTGAAACTTCTTATGTACGAATCGGACTGAATTGACGAAAAATACCTCATTATGGTTCTGGTCATAGCCTTTCTGCAGTTGCCACATCGCCACGTTCTGTCTGATCAACAATTACGATAGTACGATAGTGCGTTTGAAACAAAACTTCAGACAAGTACAGGAGAGAGGAGGAAAACAGAGATAGAGAGAGATTGAGGGATGAAAAACTCCACCTTTCCCTTCCACACCCTGGTGAATGACTTTTTGATTGAAGTTGTTAACATTTTCCATCCCCCATCACAGAGAACGGGACAGTTGTGCAAATGGAAAGGTTGAACGTTCGATAAATTGTGTTACACGGTGGCAGCAGCTCCCGATCTGGGGCTTAAAGCAGGCGGCTTACGAGCAGCTTTTAGAAAGCTCCCAGGTGAAAATGTTTAGTTTTAATCAAGTTTTCAGCTGCGCAAAGAGAAGCTGCTAGAATAGGTGAAAACTCATCATTTCACCGGGACGTGCTTCTCCTGGCAAGCATATTGCCCTCGAGTGCTTCCTATGCAATGATGGTGATGATGATGATGGCGTCGGTGCACCCACTCACTCACTCACACGCACGCTTGGTTGATGAAGATGCATCCCTTCTGTCCGCCTGGCATCGGTAGAGCAATTTAGTAAAAATCTTTTTCTCCCTACAAACCTCACCATGCTGTTGCTGTTGCTGCATTCCTGCTCGTCGTCCTTTTTGAAAGGAGTGATTTTTATTGCGCACCACTGCATCGTGCATCTCATCATCAAAGAAGGTGTATGTGTGTAGGTGTGCACCTTGCTCACAGATTCTTTTTTTTATAACCATGCAACAGCATCTAAAACGCATCACACAAAGTGCGATAGCGAAAAAGGCGTTGATGGTGCATTCTTTTTGCTCGTACCGTTTTACGCTGGATGCCTTCCCATTGTTGTGCGCGCTGCGTTAAAAGGTGCCATGTGGGAAATTGCTTGTGGAGGGTGGGGGATGAGGTGCAGGAAAAATTTGTAAGATATTTTTTCCAGCTTTCTCCAACTCCACCTGCAGGTGCCTTGAGGCTTGTCTATTAGGTGTACGGACAAGAAAATATGCCATATTTTATGATAGCATCTAGGGAAAAGGTTTATATTTCTGCATTTCTACACAACTTAAAATTTCTGCATTGATAAAATAGAAACTAATAGCATAGAAAATATCTGAACAAGTAATTTTTTGTCATCGGACCTGTATTATTCACTATTAAAAGTAGGGACTAGCAGGGGCCAAAATGTCGTGTTTTTCACAGCTGCTTGTCAAACACAGCTATACTAAGCATCAGAAACTTAGTAACAAACCCAACGAAAATTTTATATAACGCACAACGTACTGAACAATTCTTTCTGACGAATCTTGCTTCCTAGCCCGAAAGGATGCATCCGCTTTAAGGCACGCCCGCTCGACAATGTTTCCTCCTCCGGCATACGGAAAAACGAGCTCGAGCAACCATCCATCCATCCATCCATCACTTCGGGCAGCTGGTGCCGGTGCCGCTGCTCCCTCGGTTTCGGGTGCTTGGGAAGGGAAAACTGCGGAAAATGGTCCGAAAAATCATGGCACCTTGTCATGGTGAGGTTGTTGGTCGCATTCGGTGTGAGATTCTGCACACTTGATTCATTGGCCGTGACCGTATTTTCCGGGCTGCGTGCTGTCTGCGCTGCGTGTGTATGTGTGTTAGTACGCATCGGCGGCAAGTGTGAAAAAGCACACTTTGGTTGTGTTTCTGCCAGCGTTTGCGTGTGTGTGTGTGTTTCGACTATTTTATTTATTTTTCCACGGCCATCCGCGTTGTCCGAGGGAAGGCAACACCGCAACACCGGAAGCGTGTGGGAAATGAGCGCGTTGGCTGGCGCTCGGCTGAAATACGATGATGATGTGTCTTTTAATGGTTTTGCACTTTTCTTCATTACCTTGGCCGAGCCGAGGCACACTCCTGGGCGTTCCCGTCCTGCCCGATGTCCTGCTGTTTTTTTGCGCTGCGGTCCGATTCCCAGGCGCGATTAAATTTATGCTCGGTATATTGTTTCTGCGCGCGCGCGCTTGCCTTTTTTTGTGTGCCCGCATCCCTATCTTCATGACCATTTCATTTACAACACGCTGAAGGACGCTGATTTATGTACAGTATCCGGGGTTTTGGGATCGGGACGATTTTTTCCCTGCCTGCTATGTGCGCGCGTGTCTGCATGTGCCCCCAAATGGGAAAGTAAAGTAGCCAATTTAAAATGACTTTGAATTTTTCGCCCACAGCACCCAAACGAGCGAATGAAGATGATGCCCACGATGATGACGATGATGATGATTGTGATGGAAATTGTGGTTGAAACGATGAAAAAAAACAACGGAAGGCACGTTTGCCATTACTGCCGCTAGTAGACTCATCAGCTGTAGAGGACCAGCAAAGCAAAAAACAAAATGTCGTGCCTAAAAGTAATCCCATTTTTTCGGATCACAACGAGCGACGTGTTCGGGTGCGGCCAATGAAAGAGGAGAGTGATTGCGATGAAAATGTCGTTCATTTGTTCAAATGAGAGTTGATGTTTTAAAATAAATTAAGGACACTTTTAGGAGGCGTTCGGGGATCGTTTGTAGCACCGTACGTGCCTAAGAAAAGGCTAATATTTTTTCTCTCTCTCTCTCTCTCTCGAGGAGGCTCTTCTTACGTAAACACACACACGGCCACACGCACAACCCACACACATACCCTGAACAATTATAAATCGAGACCCTTCGAGATACTTGTTAGCCAGTTTTTTGGGGTTTTAGGAGCATCTGGTGGCCTCCAAAAACTAAGTGCATGTTCCGATTCCGACCCAAAAGTCACGTACACAGCAGCAGCACATACCCACACACACACACACGCACTTGATCCAAGATCCAAGAGGGAAAACAGAAACTATTGGACAAACAGAGCCGGCTGGAAAAGTGGATGCTTTTAACGGATAATGCCCGGCCTCGGTGCGCTTTTTTTAATGCCCGAAGAGGCTGGCGTACAAGTGCAGCTTTCACCGGCACATGCCCGTGCATAAATACTGTTTCTGCCATGTTTTTCGGCATTCGGACTCAACAGGAAACCCTTGAAGCGAGGGAAGGCAGGGAGACCCGGTAATGAGCACCGAAAAACTCCGGTTGTTGTGGAGGCATTTTCGAGGGATGAAGTGCGTCTTAATTTCCAAAAATCCACCAAACCTACCACTTGTGCACAGAATCTCCGGTTCGGGTCGGCGTCGTCTTCCTTCGTTTGTCGGATTGTCGGTATTAATGAGAAGCGAGAGGGTTCCCTTTTGGGCAGGGTGGCCCCCGAAACTGAAGAAGTTCCTGCGAACTCCAAAAAAGGCTACCCTACGCTCCAGCAGCCGGGCAGTGGGCATTAATAAATATCGCTTACTTGTTCTCGCTCCCGGGGACGCTTTCCTCGAAAACGGAAAGGACTTTCGGTGGGGGTGAACCCCGAAACTCCGAACGCATTTGACCCTCTCTCCCATCTTTTCGCACCCGTTTGCACCCGTTTCCTGGGCGGCTCTCTAATGGCATTTTCAAATACTGTCCGACCGGGGTTCACCACACCACCGTCTAGAGCCCCGTGGGACCGATAACGAGAACCGTGGGCTGATGTGTTGGTGTAGGTGGAAAAGTTCCCTCACTCACCTCGAATCCTCCCCCACCCCCACTCAACCACGAAACGGACACTCGAGCTCGACCCCATCCGATTAGCGGAGGCTAATCGAGGCAAAATGTCACAGTATTATGGTAATTAACTTTTCGGTGGCTTCCCACTCCCGTCGGGGGGGGGGTTGCCGTTGCCGCGCACTGGAAATTCTAGACCGGATAAGCGATAAGCGGTACAGAATTCCGGCACAGATAAAGTACGAGCGTGGCCATCGTTCGCGCGCTTTCCGGGCACTTCGAGGCGCGTCCGTGACGGTGTCCCATTAGTTAAGCGTGCACAGGTTAGCACCGCATTTGTACTCGGGTGGTCGGAAAATGGTATTTAGATATTTTTTTCATTAGTGTGTGTGTTTGTGTTTTAGCCGGAAAAAGCGAAGACACATACATCTTTCAGTTCTTTCAGGAGATATATCGACCTGATAGCTTGGTGTCTTTTGCTCTATACCTTCCTGCTTTGTTGGTCATTTCTATATGGCAGAGAGATGTTCATCGTGATGGAAGGTCTCAAGCCGAAATACTATATTTTTACGCTAATTAATGGAGTATGAAGAACCATTAATTTACACATTATTGACATTTAATTATGTTCAAGCTCTTTACCATACTATTAAGGAAATTAATTTGTTTTTATTATGTGTGCTGCACGTTATGGTTACAAATGAGGTAAAAAGTTTTAACTAAAACTATTTATGTATTGTTTCTACCGCAAATTTGTTTAAAAGATCGAAATTCGGAACCAAACCTGTTGCGTTTGTTAAATCCGCCATTGTTCACCAAACCGAGCTCGATCAGGTCCTTAAACCCACCAATGGGTAGAGAATCCACTTGGCAAAGCGTGGTGCGTTCACGTGTTTAGGAAGAAATCCCGCACGGATATAAGACCGGTATATGTGCGCGCGATACGTGTCAATATTGATTTTCGAACTGAAACCGAACCGAGATATGGCGACCGGAGGCGACCAAAGGGCATGGGGGAAAACTTTACCGGGATTTGAAGGAAGTTGAAGTGGAACCACAAGCGGAAAGAGATGTCAGAAGCGCCGCGTCTTGACGTTCTCCCTAACACTGTCAGTCATTGATCGTTGAGCCCCGCCCAATGAACACACTCACACACAAACGCACCGTGGCCTACTGCGATTTGCTGCTCTCGGGTTGGAGTATTCCCGTAAGTGGAGTGTTTCGATGCTTCGGAAAATATTTATGCTTTACTAAATTTCTTGTTTGCCGTAGCCGGTATTCTCTTTTTTTTTCGAGTGTATGTATGTAGGAGGATATTTGTTTGAAGGAGCTGGAAAAGGAGCACCAAACACACGTTCACGTCGCGTTCGTCGAAGCCTTTCGGCACGTTTCACTCCTTGTAAGCACCGGATCGAAGCCTAGCCGGTGCTGTACGTGCTTCCCCGGACGCAGACACGGCAGACGAAAGCGGGAGTAAAAACACGGACACGCGGGCGTAACGGAACACAAGGAGCACACAGTCAGTCAGTCAGTCAGTGAGCGAAAGTACAAAATGTTGTTAAAATTTTGCGCCGAAAAGGTTCGCAAACCCTCGCGCCAAACCACGCGACCGGATGTGTGAACTTTAATCCTCCGGACGTGTCCTTTTGCGATTCGGTAGGAAAAGTACACATACATCGAACGAACGTACACTCACCCGGCGACATGTGCCGGCTGATTACTGCGACTACCGAGAGAGAGGGAGAGAGAGGGAAAGAAATAAAAGATCGAAAAGGAAAGCGAACACTTGCGGCGCCCGTCGTTGCTCGCTCGTAATCCACTTTAGGCAGTAATCTCTGTATTTCCGTAACCCATTTCGGTGTGCGAGTTTTCCGCTCGTCCTGAGCTGGGAGCGGGGAAAACTGTACGTATTTTTTGTTTGCTTCCTCTTTGTCCCGCTTTCAGTTCGAGTTTCACAGGAATCATCCTTCATGAAAACATAACCAGTCTCGGAGTTCTTTTCTCCGAGGCGTGAATCTGAGCGTGTTACTTTTGTTTTCTGTCTGCTACGCTGCCCCAAGCTTCTGCTTTCCAATAAACGATTCATGTTTACTACCCACCGGGATGGAGGTGGGAAAATTGATTATTAAAAATTAAGCACACTGCGCCCGGATCGATGGTGTGTTGGGTGGCCTGGGGAGGGAAAATCATCTTTTTGCGCAACGATACTCGATGTTTGCAGTGCCCGTTGGTGGAGGCTGCTCGATTCGCTGAAATCGCTGAATTCGCTGTAATAAAGCACGTGCAGCTGCCCAGCTCCGATTCAAGCTTGAAGGAAAAACCTGCGCCAACGGTAGCGAGATAAATAATTTAAAGTTTCAAGCGATTCGCACGAACCAGGGTGTGTACGATTGGAAAGGAATATGAAATGCTATATTCAATTTACGCGCACCAAACTTTCTGAGGCGTTTGAAGAAGTAACAAATTTTAAAGTTCTTTAAATTGAACCGTTCCATGAACAACATGAAAATTTCTTCGCTGAACTGAATAATGTAAAAGCTAAATCTGAGAGAGAAGCTGATGAGAGGCTGGTAAAAAAACATACACACTAATAATAAACAAGTATTAAACCGTACAGAACTATCGTACTCAAAATATTCCGACTGCATATTTCGATTGCGGCTATTATTTTACACGGTTCCATAAAGCGAACCAACATTCAATGTTTTTTCCTCCGGTCGTGATGAAATCGATTTCCGGATCGATTGGCTAACAAATCATAAAATTCAGTTTCACGTTTTATTAGATCATCCTGATCCGGTCGGAGGGAGGAGGACACAAGAAGCAGGCGGGCAGTAAAGATGCCGCAGTTTCACACTCCATCCCACACGCGCAGTGCCTTTAATGAATGAATCCCAGCGTTGCGCGGCTTCCGGAAAATATGGAAAACCTCTCGCGCCAAGAGTTAATAGTCAGGAATGGCTGGACAAACATGGCCACTGCCGGTTTATACGACCGGATTCGAGTGCAGCAGAGATTGAGTAAACGCACACCGTACGCTGTATGCATCCCGCTTTTCCTCCCTCCCATTTCCCGGCGACGGGTCAATTCGTGAACGCCTTCGAGCGAAACCCGGAATCGGTGCATGTGATTTCATTTCCGTTTTTGCTCAATTCACTTACGCTCGTTTAATCAAACATATATTCCCGCGCCCGTGGAGGAGAATGATGGTGACGGCGGAAGTGGTTAGTCCAAGGCGATAGAGGACCATGCCCCATGGCGGGGCGGGTGGCACGGGCGGTGTGGGTTTTCCCTACCCCCTGCCCGGAAGTGTAAGTGTATCTTCGCAGCCAATCGAGAGAGGAGAATGTGTGAGAGTGAGAACCAATCTGCGTTTCCAATCCAATTCCCGGGCTACTGCTACGGGTCGGTGTTGAAGTTTTATTACACCCGGAAGGAGCAGTTGTGCAGTGTGCGAAGAGTGGTCCGTGTGTGGGTGGGTGTTGGTGTGGGATAATAAAAATAGATTAGACGGGGAATATTTGTTTTTACTGATTTCTTGCCGCAGTCGCCCGCTATTGCTTCGCCCCACGACATCGGAGTGGAACTCGGTAGCCGGAAAGATTAGAACCGGTCTTACTGGTGGTGGCGGTCTCTAGCGTACAGTGGATTGCGAAACAACACCATTGCATGATTGGGTTCCAAATCTAATCGGTGGTGTAAGATAATAATTAAATCGATTTTCTGTATCGATAAGGCGATTTTTTGAAGCATAGCGACTGAGCGTAAGGCACAGTAGGCTGTGATTTTTAGACCAATTTAATGTGAGTTCGATTTATTAGCAAAATTTAATGCGTTTTTGTTAAAAAAATTCAACTGTTGCCACTGATCAGTAAATTGTTTTAATATGCTATTATCTCAACCACCACTGTAATTGCATTTCTCAGCTTCTAGGCTGCGTTCTTTGCTTATCGGGCCGTGTCTTCATTGATCCGGAAATTCCGGAGGTTAACAGGCATCCCGACGGCAGCGGGAAAATATCCTCACGATTACCTTCCGAGAACGTTCACGAATGTGACGGCTTTTTTTTTGTTTTCCTGCCGAACCCCAATGCGAGGGAAGACGGCAGCGTCGGAAAACAAATTGTCAACGAAGAAGAAGGACTGAAAGGTGGCTGAAGCTAGCCGGCAGCACGATAAGCCCTGCACTACCAGAAAAAGCAATCACAATCATCATTCGAGCACGAGCCGAATGTATCCTAGAGCGATATCCTTGTAGTTTTAGGTTGTGTTTTTTTTCTCTCTTGCCGCTCTTTGTGACTCCCCCGAATCGGTGCCGTTTTTGGCAGTTTATACATCACCACGCACGCATCTTACACGAACGATAATGTAGTTTCGTTCCCGGGGAAAGCACAGACCATTGCCACACACACACACATGCACGCGTGCCAGACGTTTGATAAATTACCCCGGCCATGATAATCCGCTTTCGTTTCGTCGTCCCTTTCCCCCTGGCGTCGGTTGCGAAAAGCGATCAACTTGAGCGGAATGGAAACCGGGGCGGGGCGGGAGAAGTTCTATTTTTCGGGGAAGCCAAAAGTGGAAAACTTTTCAACAAACAGCGTGAGGGTATAAAAAAAACACACCAAAACCTTTCACCCCCGCTGGGCTAGAAAATGAGAGCAGGAGGTCAGGTTTTTTTCAGGACGTTGGTACTTCCGCTTCTAATTTGCCAGGACATAACAACAAAAACAACAACAACGGCACGGGGCATCGTAGTTTGTTCGAATCTCGGCCCTGTCAGGGAGGAATTTTTATGGTTAAAGTTTTGCTTTTTAGTTAAATTGAGAGCTTATACGGCGCGTCCGGGAGCTAATAAGTTATGATAGAGCTTAATGGGCAAAGATGGAAAAGGGAGCGGCAATTGGAAGCTTGTGCAAGCAAAGAATCGTTTTTAATTTGATGAAAAAAAAAATCGTATTAGAATTATTTGAAGCGAACATTTTGTCCACCGATCGTTTCTGCCGCCTTCCACTGTGCTGCTGCTGCTGCTGCTAGAAGGATTCGCTTTTGCTTGCTCCACACCAGCGAAAGGAGTTTCCGGACTGACGAACAGCAAACGAGATAACTTACCTTCATTATGCTTTCCACCATTGTTTGGATGATCCATCAAAATTCTCGCACTGCTCGCACATCCTCCAAACGCTTCTCGTTCCACAGGCGCAAAGGAGGCAACGAACGAATCCTACGGAAAAAACATTGCGCGTTGAAGCTTACGCGCGCGGCGCATAAATTAATCCGCGTGTCCACCGGGCGTGTCCACCTCTATCGGTCCCATCCAGCACACATGATATGTAGATCAGAGCTAAGTTATGCAGACCCGGTCCGGTCCGGAATGATGCATCAAAAAACCTAAACAATAGTTGCATCCACAATGAGGGTCCGTGCGTGAAGCGCCTGAACTGCCAAAACGAGCCGAGGATTAAAGGAGTGCGAAACAGTGAGAAAAAATGCAAAACAAATCTCACATAATCCTTCGCATGATGCGCCATGATGATGCGCTGTTGATGGAGGTGGAATGTCCGACAGAGGGTTCTGCTGGAAAGTAACGAGCCGGTCTCGGTTCAGGACATGGTTGGGAAATGTTGTGATTTTTTTATGCTGGTGCTTGTGTGCGTTTTTTTCATGGAGTATGGGGATTATTTCACATACGTTTTCTTTTAAAAGGTTGTGCAAAAGGTGTTTGTTATGAAACTTAAATATAGACATGTAATGGGAGTTATAAAATAAAAACAAGTGAAGCGAAGCATCGAAAGGACGGATTATGAGTGAAGCAGGAAATAAATAGTAGCTTAGATAGAAAAATAATCATGAAAAATTTAGCGAATGTTTATATTTTTTTAAGTGTCATAAAATGAAAATGATCTTACTTCAGTTTCCATGTTACGTTATGAAATAAGAGTTCGTTAGCTTTTGAGATAGTTTCGTACGAAAAAAAAAACAATATAAAAACAACTCTGCATCGAAAAGCACTGATAAAGATCTCTCCGCGCAATGGACACGGCAATGATGGAATGTCAATGCCAGGTTGACGTCGTGCGTGTTTCGGGAAAGACTGTCGATGCGAATATGAATTTAATATTTTATCCATTTGTTTTCCAGCGCTTTTTCGCGAAACGGTTCGGCGCGGCAAGGAGAAAAAAATCGATTGAAATTCAAAGCTCCCAAAAATATGTATCGTTCATGTCGCATTTAGTCGGGCTGAGATCTCACAAGCCGGCTCTCGACATACAATGTCTGATATGAAGGTACAGCATACGAGAGAAAGAGAGAGAGAGAGAGAGGGAGAGGGAACGAGCGAGTTATTATTTTCTTACATTCCCAATTTCGTCGAGGTGGTTTTGGGAAGAAAGAAATCGAAAGCACCGGGACAGACGGGCAGACGGGCAAACACGTCCCAAAAAATTTCATCCCGAGAAGGAAACATAATATTTTCAATGTAAATCAAATGTTTCGACCGATTCTTCCCATCGTCCGACGGGACTTCCATCATCCATCAGTTCCATCAGTTCGTGCCTCCGTGTGGTGACCGTGGTGACATGACGGCAGAAGAATGTTCTTTCATGTTGACCCGTTTTGCGTGCGCGTCCTTCCCGCTTCGTCGCAGTTACAAACCTCGAACATGGAAGCAGTGGAATTTTATGTTGTTTTTTTTTTTCGTTGGCTTGTGCTTCCCTGCGAGGAAGAAGGTGTTTTAACGTACTTTCGTCACACTCTCGTACTTTCGTCGACGAGACACAAACGTTTCGGGCGACGGGTAACCGAACCCGCATATTTCAAACTAACGAGCTCACAAATCAAAATATTGATGATTTTTCCATGTTTTCAGTGTCCCGCCCGAGACACGAGCGTCGGTTTTGTGGCGCGCGTTGGCGAGGGATTATGTTGTCGCACACAATGTCCGAAGACGGTTGTGCAGCCAACGGACAGGAAATGCATTCTCCGGGGAGTGTGGAACGCTTAAAACAAATAGAATTGGACCCCGTCGGATGCGGGGTGGTTGGAGAATGCGAGGTGACTGGATGGGCCAGAGGTTATTAAATTTCGATTTGTTACGGTGCGAGCTGTGCGACGAAACGATGAAGTCGAAGACTTAAACATTGTTCAATGTTTCGTTCCGTTCGTTCATTTGCCTTTCCTTGATATTGCTAAAGTTGCTTTGTTAAGACATCAGAGAATTTTTAAACTATGATTTATTATCGCTGGAGGTTATGTATTTTGTGCGAAATAATTTGGAATAGTTGTCATTTTTTAGTTAAATTTTATTTTTCTGTTTGTTTCCCTACTATCAGTTACAGTTTCCATTAATACCTCGAAAAGAAACTGCAAATGTATCCATCACAAATGCCACTACACACCTGCACGGCGTTTTTTTTTTTTTCTCTCGCCCCGTGTTTATCCTCTCCCTTGGCGACAATTTCCGCCCGGTACAAAATTCGTACAAATCGTTATCGAATTTTCGACTTCATCTCACGATCAGCTGTCCTTTTTTCCTCTCCATCCTTTACCGGGAGGGAGCCCCATTCGTCACCGATCGGCGATTGCGAAAGGAGTGAGGCCCATTTTTTTTTCTTGTGTTGAACAAAATGTCGTCAACTGTCACGTCCACCGGCAGCGGCACAAATCGTTTGAAAAATGCGCTGAAAAGGAGAGAGAGAGAGAGAAGAAAAAAGGGACAGTGAGTGTGCATAATCAAATTCATAATTTTTGGACAATCCACCGGCGGAAGAAGACGATGAGGACGACGTCGACGACGACGGCAACGGAGGTTCTTATCCAAAGCCAGGATCACTGTCACGTACGCGTCTGCGAGGAAGCTCGACTGCCAGTTTTGGGAAGCACAAAATAGCGAACGTTTGGCTGGGAAGGAAGTCCCAAAACAGAGCGAAAGCGAAACAAACAAAAAATAACACAACCGTCTCCGAAAGCGACGGAAATGCACTATTGGGAATAATAATGATTATCAGGTGGATAGCAGCAGAAGCATTTAAGAACTGCACCGAACACACACACACTGCACACGGGTTTGTGAGTCATTCAGCGGCAACCAAATCGCTTCGAAGATGCCAAATGAGCTGGCCTCTACCTGCCTTCCCCCGAGGGCAGTCTCTTCCCGGCGGCACCATTAGCGTGCTAGATCCCACTCTCTAATAGCATCGATTTGGTCGTTTTGATCTCATTTTTGGATGAATCCAAGGTCGTGCAGTTTGCATTAGTGCAACGCCAACACGCCTAACGTGCCTCATAATTGGCGATTGTTGTCTGGGGTCGCTGCGAGCGTGCGGGCGTGCATTATCTCCCTGGGTGTTGTTTCCGAGCAGCTTAATGATGCTTCGGATACACCTTCCGAGAATACACCATCAAACGCGCACTCACAAACGCACCGGCGATCAACGATTTTCGCTAAAGTTAATAACATTCTTCAGCAGCCGGGGGAATGGCGCGTTTGTTTAGCATAATAAATCGATAGCGATTTGTGCGCTCCGGAGGGTAGTTGATGTTACGAAAATTATACTTCCCCATGTGGATTGTCTTTCAATCCCACCGTATTGGGCGCCTCTAATGTGAGCGAGAGGAGATTTCGCTAGTGGAGGATGCTGTGTTTGCTGGCACTTTGTTTAGCGAATAAATTACTCGATTTATTATTAGTTGCTGAAACATTAGCCATGTCCCATGTGCCGAGCAGAAAGGATCAATCAAAGCAATCAATTTTTAATGCATGCTAGGGATGTTCATTGCTTTGTTGGATGGTTAGATCGTTGATTTTAATGCGAGATGTTTTCCTTAAATTATAACCATTTTCAACGATTTTTATCGTAGAGCCTTTCGAAAACACGTTTTTAATATTCGATTATAATTTACAATAATTTGACCATGCACTCTGATCGAGACTAATTTATTCATATAATTTTGATGCATTTTAAAGTACGAGAATTTTTAAAACTTTTTTTGTATTTTGTTGCAATAATTTCAACAAAGTCATGAAAAAAAAACATTTTTATAATGTTTTTTATTAAGCTAGCTCTGTATGAAAAAATAATGAGCCTACTCAACCTCGATTTCACAATATTTCCAAAACATTCTTTCCAACAAACTTGGTTGGAAAATGATCAAAACATCATTTTAATCAAACTTTGGTGCAGCTTTTTCACGTGAAAAGCAAGAAGAACAAAAATGCGACGGAAGGGATATGCTTGCTGTTCCTTTCTATTATTCACAGCAGCTTCCATCACCATCACCATCATCATCATCGTCGTCGTCGTCATCATCATAATCGGTGTTCGTTTCGACAACGCCATTTCACGGGCGGCTCTAGGTGATGGTAACATTCTATCTACTTTAATGAACTACAACCCATTATGAAGCCGAACGGGCCGTGGTATCCACCATGTGTTTGTATTCTGTCTTAAAGCCAAATGAGACACAAAACGCTACGCTGGGCGTCCCCTAGCCACCCCGGAAGGACGGACTGCTGGGCATAGCGAAACTGATACTAAAGCTAGCCTTTCGGCTCAGTCTTTCTCTCTCTTTCTCGCTCCCTCGCTTTGTAAGTTCCAATCAACAGTGGCATTGTCCCGTTGGGAGTGATTTGGACGTTAGGCATACGACGGAAAGGCTCCGTTCGTTCGTTTTGTCTGGCCCTATAGAAGAAAGATCCTTTTTCGCACCTTTTCAGGGTGAAGAACCAGTTTCAGAACCACTACCAATGCTCTCCCAATTCTCGCCATGCTGGTGTCTCGTAAATATCATTTCCAGCCAAACGATGAAAGCACACCATTATCATTACGGCCATCGTCGCTTGGCTCCGAATGTGATTCATTTGTGGAGCGGGTGGAAAATGGGCCAAAAGAAAACTTCAACCGGCCGAACCGGCAGGACAAAACTGGCTTCAATCCGTCCATTTCGGGGCTTGGAGAATATGATGGGTTTTTTTATGTTTGTTTTTTTTTCTCGTAACGCCTGAACGCTTCAACACGTGTATATGTGTCCTTTTGGTCCCTCGGACGGGTTCGTGCTTGATAAAAATCCCCCCCCCCCCCCCCCCCCTGCCCCGTTCGGTCGGTTGGTTTTCATTATTCACAACGTGAGATCTCACATAATTACATGCTTTATAGACGGAACGCGGGCACCAGCGAGCCGGTGGATTACAATATTCCATTTTATCAGACACATCCATTCATCCGATCCAACCGTTTTGCTCTATCCTTGCGAAGACCATCGCCCTTAGCCGTGCTCTGAAGGATTTGATAATAACATTTCCCTCTGATTTCATTGTGATTATTGTAATGTTGTTTAATTCAACCCCAATGTAATGGTCGCACGCGCATTTGTCGTCCCTTCCCGTCGTCGTCCTTGTTCGGAGTCAAATTTTACGACCATTATGAAAATAATCTGCCCCGGAGTGTCCTGCGCCGGACGGACGGGTGAGATGAATGCTCTGGTATGGTATGAAATTGATCTTCCCTACACAGCACATCTCCAACACCACGGAAACAACCGCCGTGGTTGCTGTGATAGAAGAAAGTCCAATGGTCTAGCGGTTCTAGCGTGGCAGGGAGGATGGGTGATTGGGTGGGGTTGTGGAGGAAGTTCAAAAGGATTTCCCTACGAGAACAAAATGGGGTGACGAACGATGCGGATGAGTATCAGGACGAGTGGATGAACGCTGATTTCCCGGCGTACAGTGGTTTAGTAAGCGGAAAAGAAATGTTTATTCCATTTATATTTTTCAATTTACTTTTTTATAGTTAATTATTATATTTTATATAAAATTAATAAAGAAGTTCATCCTGTCAGAGAAAGAAGATTAAACATTTAGTTAGCATTTCTTAAATTTTGCTTTATTATTTATTATATAAATTTTTATCATATATCTGTGATGCATTAGTATAAATAAATAGTTGCTTTTATTAATTTTTACTTCGAAAAATAGTCAATTATTGCTTAATTTATAATACTGCTGTGCGTTTGTTTTATGAAAGTTACCCATAGTGCCCGGCTGCGGTAATAAAGTGGCTTATGGAATTTTGAATCGCTCGTCTAGCTGAACACGAAAGTGACGGAGAACAGCACGGAATTGAAGGGTCCTGTTTTCAGAAATGTTCTCCTTCCATCCAGACACTGAAATTTGTTGCGATAAAGCAGATACATTTTCTGCCACCGCTTGAAATATCGCACTTTATTTACACATCAGAAGCACAGCTTTTTCTTCATCCACCGGGGTTTTCGGGTTCGTGCATCCATTAATGTGTAAGATGCACTTTGAGTTTGAATGACTTATCTGCTAACGCAATTTACGATTTCCTCTCCCCCATCCGACCACCCCACGGCCACATCGGAAGTGCGGAAAGTTGTAAAAATCTTTGCAAACAAGCACCGAGCAGGAAGTGAGTGAGTCGAAAAGTTCAAATACACGGGTAGGAACTTTTGCTTTTGCGCGAACGAAACGCTCTCCATCCACGCGACCGGGCACCGTCGAGTGGTCTGTAAAGTTTAAATTATTCTTTATTATCAACATATCGAGGTATGCGAGTGCGCTCACGAGATTCTTCCTAATGTGGCGCAACGTCCGATCGATCGATCGATTCCGTTCGATGTTATCGGAGGGAGGGAAGAAACTTTGACTACTTCTTGCAGGAGAGCCGCCGTTTTGTTGCGCTTCCCGTATCAAACCGTAAACCCATCACGGATGAGTTCTTTCCTCAACCTTTCGCAACCGCTAGCGGTGAGGATCCTTTTTACAAATCTTTACCATGCTGCTGTGTGGGTGTGCGTGTGTACATGTGCTTTTGAACTTTTTGGCCACCGTTTTGCGAGCGACCCCGTTGAGCGAACTTCTTCGAAAAAGTTGGCCGGGTCTGGGTGCCCGAAATTTCGCTATTGAAAGTTCTAGGATGCTTCCCGAAATGTCTGCACCGTGCTCGGAAAACCCGAGAGGGGAAGCCCTTCAGCACGCACGGGGTTCAGTTACGTCTTTCGCGAACCAGGAGAGCAGGAGCGGGCAAAGGATATTGATTTTCCTCCTTTCTTTCATCAAAAAAACAAAATCTCCACTCGCCAGAAGGAACATATCTTCAGTTTCTGTACCTTTTTCTGCCGTTTTTTTATTATCTTCGCCAAAAATCTCGCAAAAGAAAGCTTTTCTTCCAGGCGGGGGATAAAGAAAACAAGTACCCATTCGGAAAGTAACCTTAAAAAAAAAACAACGAGAAACTCGAGGCTTCTAGTGGGAGTGTTTCCAGTGCAACGGTATGAAAAGGAAACAGGGACTACCGGCGAAGCCGACGACGAAAAACATCTGCTCTGTGTGCGGTGGCTTCTGCCACGCTCGGAAAATGCGATTTTGCACTTTTCGTCCGTTCCTCCTTTGCGCTGCTCTGGAGGTGGAGAGCATGTTTTACTTTCCACCCTGAAATTTTCCCTGAAACATTCTCCCTCCTTCCTTCCCTTGGTGTGCTTCGATCGTTCCCGGTCGGAAACATCTCCACGGTCTAATCGTTGCAGTGGTGCAGTGGCATCCTTCTCGTGTCGCTAACGAGCTGGAACGAACGACGGCTGCACAAATCTGGAACACAATCGACACAAACCGTTGCCAGTCCCTCCCTCAGTCCCCAACCCGAAAATAGTGTCGAAACGAAGACGACGAAATGTCGCAGCTCTCAGCTTCGCCATCGCTGTAAAATTGTCAAAAACGGGCGGTAATTGTTCGGAAGATGTTTAATGCAATTATTTCATGATTACGATTCTCGATTCCTCTTCGAGTGGAGGGGAAGAGGCGCCCTGGGGAGAGAGAGAGAGAGCAAACCTGCATTTGCGGATGAGACTCGCTGGCACAACCCCCCTTGGCCTGTAGAGGGATGGAGAATTCGGGTAGACCGAAAGCACTTTGTTGACAGTGCAGAATCAGTCGAAAGGCGAATGGGCGGGAGAAAACTTCGCTTCAAAAACGGAACCGACGCAGCGTGCAGTGGAAAAGCGAAATGAGAGGAGGAAAAGCTCCTGTACAGTGCGTTCATTTTGACTAAGTTTGCTTTAAAAAAATTATCAAAACTTATGATTATTGTGATCATCTTTTCTGATTGATGGTAACATTTTTAAAAGAATCCAAAATAACTATCCAAATCCAATTATCCAAAATAAATTTAATTTCAAGTTACGAGTTTTTGAGAGCATTTAATAGTTATTAGTTAATTTGTTAAAATATTTCATAGCTGTTCAGTTGGTAAGTGTGGCTATTTTATTTAAACCTGATATTTTGCATACTTACCATCTTATCTTGTTTTAAACGACACCTTCCTTAAGGAAATCCATCTTAAAAATAAAAAATAACCAAACTTGAACGCACCTAATCAATCATCGCAAACCGTCAAGCGAATGAAAGCGACGAACGACTGCTGACACAAACAGTTCGCGAATCTTTTCCATCTGATCGAGTTTGTGGGGTTTTTTTTCTTGCTCCCCTCCGGGAACGGTTCGTTTCCTCGTGTGCCTTTACTTTTTGTCCGCTTTTACGATACACTCGATGTCCGCGTGCGAACATTGTGTGCGCCGGGAAATCTGCATGATGTAATAAATTTCCTTCCCTGCTTGTGCTGCTGCTGCACACAGCATCGGTTGCGCGGGGTTTTCCTTCGGATCTGCTGCTTCGGAGTTTGTTGGGTGCAGCAAGCAAATCCTTCCCGGTTGGGGCACCGGAAAATCATTGCTTCACCTCCAACCGAACGCTTGGTGCAAGAAATACTCGAGGTGCGTTTTTTTTCTTCTTCTGTCGGCGTTTTACTCCATGTCCCGGGCTGACAAATGAAATGTGCTGTCGTCAGCGTGCGAGGTTGACGAGACGAGTCGCTTTCGATGATAAAACGTGCCCAAGAGGGTATGCTGGCACTATTTCGGGGGTTTCGGTTCCGTCCTCCACCCATTCTCCACGCCCACGCGGACACGTTTGCCGTGAAGTTGATGAATCTAGGAATCGGGCATCCGTCTGATAACGATGTTTATGTCCCCGTTTGCCCCGCTTTCGGGTACAAAATTCGATTTAATAGCGTGCTTTTCACGGCATGGAAAGGAGACGAATTTCGATAAGAACGAAATGCGACGAGCTGATTGCAAATTGTGCAGCGCCCAACGAGTGCAGTTGCAAAACTCGATGGGATGGGGGAAAACCTCCTAACACCTCCCACTTTCCGGGTGAGTGCCATTACATCTTCGCACAACATCAAACGAATCAGGCGCTTCCATCGATCGATGCGATGCACTTTTCGGTCACCGTGCTGCCCTGTGTCGGCTTCCGGCACGAACGACTTGTTTGTCATCGGAATGGAAGCTCGCACCGAAGGCATTTTGTGCCCCGGAATGTGTAATGCATGCGGAGCAATGTGGTAACCGTCGGCCGGGTGGGGAAGAAAGCAAAAAGAATTCAATATTACTTTCATTTGTTATTCATTCGGGTAGGTCGGAATGCAATTATGATTTGCATTAAGGACGGGATAATAAACGTAATGCATCGCTTTCGGCTCGGTTTTTCGTATCTCGAACGCTGATTGCTGACGGGCACTTGACTACTAGGAAAATCCTATTCCGGGAAAAGGAATGCTCGTCGTGCTCAGAGAAACTAGGTTTCGGACCTAGGATGCAGCGATGATTGCTTCTTTCTTTAGAAACCGAAGTTAGAAGAATCAGATAAGGGTTTTGAAATTTTTGTTTAGGTTTAGAAATTTGCTTAAATTCCAATTCCATGTCCATGGCTAAACCTGATTTATTTTGAGATATAATATAAAAGATGTAAATCACAATTTTAACAAAAATAAATAATATTTATAAATAAAAAAAGAAAGTGAATATGAAAGTTTTATTTTTTACAAAAAAAGTTATAGCTTTTGAAGAGACTATTACATACCAGCATAACTTGAAGCTATAAGAAAACAAGTGTTGTTTGTAAAATATTGTTTTCTCAGCGAGGCTGCTTACCACGCGTATTAAAAACACCTGGCGTCAAGTGAGCTCAGCTGCCCACTTTTTCC
The DNA here is from genome assembly GCA_000473445.2 of Anopheles farauti. Classification (NCBI taxonomy): domain Eukaryota; kingdom Metazoa; phylum Arthropoda; class Insecta; order Diptera; family Culicidae; genus Anopheles; species Anopheles farauti. The sequence goes on from KI915045.1 coordinate 3,367,204, forward strand.
CTATCGCTAAATTTTTAGCTTTTCCCTGCGCACAAAATGGAAATTTCTTCTGTTTCCCAGCGTTAACAGCATCATAATTTACCACTAAATGACACTTGCTTGCCATCGACGGCAGGGCGGTGTGTGTACGAAAAGAGCGAACCTTTCAATCACGCGATTCGGTCCCAGTCGAATGAGAGCGAGAGTGCGTGAAATTGGCTACCCAGGGTAACCATCGAAGCAAAGCCCTGCCCTCCTCTTCTCGTGTATGCAAATATGTTTACGTTTACAGTTGCGCCTGCACCTGCCTCGTGTTTCCAAGTATCAACTTTCAAGTGAGGCATACCACGAAAAAACAAACAGGCGCGCTCAACATCCTTGAAGAAAAACCGCCCCAAAATGGTCACCTTATTCGCTGTCCGCCCGAGATGGAGACGCTCTCGCAGGCGAGGCATTAAAGCATGAAGCGTTCTCGAAAACGCTTAAGACTTTCCCTCGCCCTGGAGGCACACATTACCATAATTATGATTTGATATTCTAATGACGACGATTATCGGTGGTGTTCGGTGGGATGAAGTGCGGCTCCCGCGAGTGCGAATTTTTCGGGCATTACGGCTCACCGTCGAAAGGCGCCGCCGTCTATTGACTAATCGAGGGTGCCCGTTTTCTCGCAAATTCCAGGAAAAAGGAATCTTCATTTAGGTTTTTTGGTCGATTTTTCGACCAAACTGGGTAGGATTGGCCGTGATAGAAGATGCTGCGCCAGCTGCCACATGGCAACCGTTTCTATTTGCTCCGAAAACATGCTCATCATTGTAATGGAATCGATTCCGTGTTGGGGCCAGTGGGAGTTCAAGTGGGTATCGATTTTCCATGGGACTCCGGTCCTTTCCGCGTGCCGTGTGACGGAGAGCCCGAGCGCCAATCGTTCCGAGTAAAGCGCTTAAAATTATCGATCAATTTACGGCAGCATTAAACCCGGCTAGAAGGAGGCGAAAACGCCGGGTTGCCTTTGACATTTAAAACTCGTACCCGGAGCTGGCGTTGGCGACACCGGAAGCCTCACAGGAAGTCTGGCAACAATGGCAGCGAGTGAAAAGCGGGTGTGCCTGGTTCAATATTGCCATTCAGTGGAAAACAGTGTATCACTTTCGCCCCGGTCACGTGGATGAAGAACTGGAGCATCGCATCTATGCGCAATGTTATTATTTCCTCGAACTGGTACGAACGGGGTAGAAGGATGTCCTTTTGTTGGTGAGTTTGCTAAGAGGCTTGTCACGATGGGACGAGTTGAAGGAGTATACAATTGTTCTTACGAATTGTGGTGGTTTGCTGACTTCAACAACTTTTTTTAACTTAAAATAATGGAATTGAATTGTATATTTTAAAATAATTAACCAAAAATATAAGAAATCACGCCAATGGATAGATGATTTTCCTTTAATCTGTGACTAAAATAATGTATCAGGCAAAGATATCTGTGTTTCTTTTCATTGAAATTTAGCAAGTATTACTTCTTTTCAAATCTAACTCATGTTTTTTCACTCTCTCTTTCCTTTTAGGTGAATTGTTGGCGTGTGTTTGTGCTACCAAAGCGTGTGCCAGGCATGTGAGGAGCCCCTGTAAGCTCACTACCGTCGGCAGAAAAGTGAAAGATGAAAAATCTTGTGCCAAAAGTGGTCCGCAAGTGAGTCGCGTCGGGCAGTGCACACATTTCTTAACGAGTTTTTAGTGAAACGTAATGTTACCGACGATGTGCGTCCGGCGGAGAAGCTTCTCCTTCTCGGTGGCATCGAAGTTGGCGCTGCTCGTGCTGCTGAGTGTAGTTTCGCTCGCAGTGTCGGGCGCACACTGGGACCATGCGATCTTCCTGGACGACGACTATCGGCTGCTGTGGAGCATCACCGGGCAGGACATCACGTTCGAGGTGCAAGCCCGAACGCACGGCTACATTGGGCTCGGCTTTTCGAAGGATGGTACCATCTACGGGGCGGACATGGTCATCGGTTGGGTCGACCAGGGTCAGGTTCACTTTCAGGTAGGGCATCGTTACCGTATAATTGAAGCTAGGAGTTATGTATTACGTTGTGCTCGATTAGCTTAAGCATACATACACTCACTCACTAAAGTACACAACGATTTCATCGCGACAATTTGCTGTATTGTTTTGTTTCGAAGGTGGAAATTTATAACATTCGATTGCGCGTAACGGTCGAGCGTATTTTCGGTGGCAATGGCAGCCTCAAGTTATAGACCGTGACGAAGCAGGGAAATTTCGCTACACGAACCAGCTTTTCTGCCTGTATAATTTTCCCATTTCGAAGCGGCTCGTTCGCTCAGGTTCTTTTTTATGTTTGACAAAATTAGACCCACAAACAGCACAACTAACGCCCATACTCACATGGCCACACGGTAAAGGAAAACGAAAAACAACCCAAATCGCGTAGTATCTCTTTATTTTTTTCCCACCCCCAAATGTGGGCGTTCTAGGCTAGGGCATCAAAAAAAGAAAAAAGAAAAAATAGCTTCTCGGCGATATTCCCGGCGACACTCCCGGTTTTGTTTCGCTTTCCTCCGACTCGAGCTTTGATTGCCTTGGCTCGATACTTTATGGCCGTGCTTTCGTTGTTTTCGTGCTAGGCGAGGCGTTTTATTTTTAGCAGATACATTTGGGAACGGAGGGGGAACCCCGTCGCACCAAGGACATGCTGTCACATTTATTTCCCGTGCTAAGAGAGGGAAGGTGGAGCACGGCTGTTTGAACACGCTTTATTAACAAACGCAGTGTGTGTCTCCATGTACACATTACGAGATATTGGTAGAATTTGGTTTCTGTGGAAGCTTTGTTTGCGTTCTGTTTAATTTCGTTGGAGCATAAAAAAAGAGGCTGATTCCGTTGTTTATTTCGTTTGGAAACAAGGCATCAACAAGTTCATGAGAAACGCCTTCAAGAATGCGGCGTTCATTGTTACTGATAAAGAACCTATCCTAAAGGAGATTCTGGTGGTGTTTTGACAGATGATCTTAAGATTAAGTAAATGTCATTTCTAGTCTATGGCGCCATCTGTCTCAATTTTTTTGTACTATTGGTAGCGTGATGTGTTTTGCATTAGTAAAGTTCTATTGGTAGTTCGTCCGTCGCGCTCTCTTTTTCAGTCCTCTCCTGTTCACCAATATTTTAATTTGAATTCCCAAACAGAACCTTCCACGTGTGATCACTTATATTTTAAGTAGTGGAAAGTGCTTACGAAATCAAAATCGATTACCAACAAGAAGATCCAAATTACTCCAAAAAACCATTACTATCTCCGCAACTGCTTTGGAGCTCTTTGGAGGAGCAAACTAGACCGGAAATTGGGCAGCAAAGAAGCTGCACAAGTCAGCTGCTCAAAGCACGCCAGCGTGTCCGGCGGGTGAAACGAAAAGTAAGTGCCAGCGCTGGCCGATGGACTATAAATTATTTACGGATCGTTTCATCGCGCCATCGCCATCGCGTCGACAGCGGGGCAAAACGGAACGGAACCACGGCTCATCAATAGCTGACTCCGGCTTCACCGGTGCTGAAAGGTGATTTATCGACCGGCGCCAATGCACGTGGATTTCCGCTTGCCCAGGTTGCATCATTGTTTGTCTTTTATTCGTGCAACTCTCTTCAGGTCGCAGCACGAAAACGTCACAATAAGGAAGTCGTACGAAATTAATTCCGCGTTGATTTATTGTTATTGCTTATTGTTTTCGTGAGCTTGTCGCTCGTCGCTCGTCGGTGGTTTCATTGACTTGAAGAAAAATTGGATTTTGCTCAAGGTTTTTGCAGGCAAAACTAGTTCTCGAGAACAACTGCAATTAAATAAATTTTTCAAAACCAAAAACAAAAAAGAACGCGCAAGATTAGGGTGGGTTTTATTTTCGAAAATGCTGCAAAGACAATTTCGGCGAACGGTGAAAATTGCAATTTGAAAATGTAGCCCTCCTCATAAAGCTGCCAAACGGTGCTCCTCGCACATTTGTACCTCGTTGCGTAAAAGCAAATCGTCCGTATTCTGGAATGGTTCTCCTGCAGGCGCAGCAAGTACGCTCGCTATCTAATCTGAAGTTGTGTAGTACAGTCGTTGGTTGGCTGGGGAAGGAAGGTGAATCAGGGGACGAGAAGTCCCATTATGTCAGCAAATTCCGACGCATTTCGTGCCTTTGTTAGGGGTTATCCAGACAGGAGGAGAAGAAAAAACAAACCCTCTGACTGCGTACACTGCATACTCAAACCAATGAGATTTTACTATTAATAATTTACTTTTACGAGCTCACAACTACACGGAGAGCGTGCTAGGGCTGAGCTGAAGTCGTCGGGTGAGTTTTATTATATATTTTTTTCGGTTGCTGCCGTCTGATAGCCTCCTGCAAGGAGCCTTTCTTCGTCTTCACCCTACTCGTCAGGAAGGGAGAGCGAAAGAGATTGAAGTAGTTCAGCTTTGGCAGATAACATCGTCAAGACGCCCAGGGAGGGAAACCACACGCAACCGAACACCGTCGGAAAAGAAATAGAAACCGAAACGCACCGAAGAAAGAGCGCCATCGAAATGGGCCCGCAAAAGGATACGGTGAAATAAAGCGCCAGCGATATCCGGCTGCCAGGGTGCCAAGGATCGTTACCGCTGGAGGTTTTGCCGGGAGGGAAAATTAAATGCTCGCTCTTTATCATCGGCTTCAGGCGGACCGCCAGCCAAGCCGGTTCGGTTCGAAGGATGAAGCTCGTTACCAAGTTATCAGCTTCTTATCGGGCAGCGCGTTTACCCCCCCCCACACACACACACTGCCCAGGGATCAGGCAAATGTCTCGGACGGTCTGATTCATCGATCTCTTTTTTTTTTTTTGCTTTTCTGAGGTGAAACGAAACCCCGGTGCGTGGGGAACGCGAAACGGAACAATCTAATTTCGGACGAAAGGAAGTGCAATAACAGCACCAAAACAAGGCGTGGAATGTGTAGTTTCGGTGTGGATGTATAATGGATTATTAGCGTCCGTTTGGTCCTGGTCGAATCGGGTCGGTCGGTAGCATAAAAATTTATGGCAAGCCAATTGCTTATTAATGCACAGGTATTGCCTGCGCCGGGAAAGGAATTAATTAAATTCCAAATGAAAGCTAAGTGAGCGAGCGTTGATTTCATGTTGCAATCGTCTTGCTGAGATACGGTGGTGTACCTTACCTCGTTGGAATCGTTGAACCGATTTTCGGAAAGATTATTTGAATAACCATTCTATTTTAGTGTTGGGTGTTTCAAAGAGTGTTTGCTGCCTTTTTTCTTCTTTTTTATTTGTCGTTTTCTTTCATGACAAAATAAGTATTATATCGTTCGTATTCATCCTTTTGATTTTCCACTCAATAACCCAAACAATCTCTAATTTTAACAGGTCAAATCTTACATAAACTACCAAAATAGGGTATCCCCTCGATTCACCAGCATCCTCGGGATGAATTGAATCGTTTCCGATCAGATAAAACGTTCGGTCAGAAAGGGGTTTTCCAATCTACCGATATCTACCGGAAGGAAAAGGGATTACCATTTCTCGTTTACTCTTTAGAGCTTTCGGAGTTAAATCTTGCACATTCTTCTTCTGCCGAAGAGCTACCGGAAAACTCCAACAACACATCCAGAAACGGCTTCATGCACACTCTCTGCTCTTAATGATCTAGAAATAATTTAATTTACGCTAAATTTATTCCGACCAGTAACTTTAGCACACCCGAAAACGGACGAAGGCGTTGGATGCATGCTCCTCTTCCCCTCCCCTGCCCTCCATCCCGCCTCTTGCCTCGTAGCACATGAAATCGCACTTTAAGCTGCACTTCTGCCGTAATGTTCTCCACCTCTGACAACTCTCTTCCCAATTTCCTCGTGGTCGTTGAAGCTCGTGGAGTTGTAATTAAGCGAGACCCGTTCCGTGGAGAAGGGTAGGGGTGTTAGAAAAAAAGTAAAAAAAAACACATCCTGGACGCCATTTCTGGTGGTTTAATGCGCTGGAAATGAGTTCTCGCTTTTTTCCCGGGCGCTACCGATTTCCGGCACTTTTGGTGTTGTGTTTTTCGCCCACCCACATTTTACCTTTTTCGCCTGCAGCTGGACGGTATTGATTGGGCCCTGTTTTCCGCTGAATGTGTGTGTGTTTTCGTTGTTGTTATTGTTGTCGAGGCATTTCCTTACCGGAAGCGAACAAGCACACCTTCCCTGGCACTGGCGAGGTGAATCGAAATTAATGAGGTTTTACTTATGGCGAACTGGACCGGGAGATTTATTGCTATCACGTGTGCCTGCGAGAACGTAGTAACGAGATCGAGCTTTGCGGTGTGCGAGAGATGTAGCGAAGGAGCAGCGAAAGAAGAAAAAAATAACTACACGATGGTTACTTAGATTTCGATGGAGGCACCTTTTACGATTTCGAATTCGATTACTACCTTTACCTTCCGGAGCAAGCCAACGGTGGCGTCGGTTTTATTTGTCCATTTCACTTGTGTTTTGCTCCCATTCAGGACCATGTGCCGACCCGATTTCGGAAATGAAGCTGTTTTATTTCGTGTTATTTATTGATGGTGCGATTACACCATCACGGGACGCGCCGTTCCGGGTGCGAAAACCGTTCCGTTAGTAGATTAAAAACAGGGAAAAATATCTTTCTTTTTTCGTGCGCGATAGAATTTTTTTTCCTGCGATTGCCATCTAAATGGGATATAAATTAAATAACCCAAAAATGTGTTTAAGCGTGTGTATAAAATTATTCCACCGGCAAAGGATTGGCTCGATGTCGCAAGACGCGCAAGTGGGGTGGGTCTGGGGCGATATCTGATGGAAAAATAATTGCTTTCACAGTGAGACGCGTTACAGCAGCACGTGCCTCTTTTTAGCGATGTGAAAAGTTTCACCTAGCAGAGAAAAAGATTTTCCAATCAATCAAGCGGCTGGTGAAGTTTCCTGCGCCCGGTGTCTATCTTGACTGTGCCGAGAACGTGTCAAGAACAATATGAAGGCGCAAGACGTATCGCGCACGAGAAATCGCAATCCGAACGCTGTTTCTCCCCTCGCTGCTGCGAAAGAAATAACATGTTTGGAAAATCGAGGAGTGGATTTCGCTTTTGAAGTTTTTCATCCCGCAATGTGCGCATTTTTGGGGAGTGAACGTAACCTCCACCGTCTGAAAATGTCTCTGTGCCGATCTGCAAAATAAAGCCACTTTTCTCCGCCTTCGATTGGCTAATTTATGATCGGCATATGATGGGGGAAAAGGCCAAAAAAAAAACACAACATAAATATTTTCAATTTTCACGCCATAATTCGGATCGCCCGGACGTGTGGCGCTCTAAGAAACGGGCGAATTTCGGGTGTAATTCGGAGCAGAACGGAAAAGAAATCCCGAGGGGAACAAACACGGCGCCCTCAGCGGAACGGCCAAAATTTGCCAAAAGTCATTTACATAAACAATTTCTACGAGCCGTGGTCGGCGATTTTTGTCGGCGTCCGATAAATCCGATAAGCTGTTGCGTGGCCCGTTGAAGAGGATTTTCGTTTCTTAGTGGTGATGTGTTTTTTTTTTCGCCCTTGCCTTTCTTTTCCGACCATAAAAACCCAAGCATGGAACGGAAATCGCTTCGATGGAGGTGGATGTTGGTGGATTACTCGTTCGGATGACGTCTCAATGTGTGGAGGGTGGAGAAGAAGCATAACATTTATTCTAAACAGGATCCTTTCAAACTGTTAGCCAGGACACCTGTGCCGGATTATGCAATGTTTCATATTGTGAAGCTGTCATCTTGATTTTTGTTCTGTAAAGAATCCACTTTTGGAAATGAATATTTACAGATTTTGATATTGAAGCGATTGAACGATTTGTTCGTTGATAAATTTTTCATGGTAAAGCATTACCCGGTATTGTGATGTTTTGGATTATTTGGCTCTCTTTTCCTGCGACTGTTTATATTTTAAATAATTTTCGTTCGTCTAATAATTCGTAGTAACTACAATTTTGAGTTTACTGATACGTATAATTTAATCAGAATGTAAATAAAACAGCTTTCTTTTTCCGGAAATACACCATGGATCATAGATTTTTTCGCCCTTCTTTCATGGATTTTTTCTCGAGAAAAAGACAAGCACCCAAATAAAAAAAATCTCTTTAAATTCAGCATTGGCCAAAGGCCAAAAAGCTACCGCGAAAAATATTATTTTTCCGATCGTGGGCTCGTGGGCAGCCAGTTTCGCTTCCGCTAAAGATGGAGACGCCCGGGTTTTGTTACTAATTTCATCGGAAAAACGGTACAACGATCTAGGCGAAATCGAACGCCGGTGTGAAGTAATCAGTTTTCCGATTGGGAGAATTTTTTCGGCTTTATTTCTGTGGAATTGTTTTCTAAATTGTAACGAACCCCATCAATCAAATGACTGCCCCGGGATCTGAGGCGGTCTGGCGCGTTGCTGTGCTGGTGTTTGCGTGAAAAGCGCGGCAGCATCGTGTAAGATACCTTACGGCGGCGGCATTCCCATGGTGGTGGAAAATCGGTGCAAGATTTTCCATTTCATGGATCGTTTGCTTGCCTTGGTGTGGCCGTGGTGATGCGACTTTTGAAGCGTCGTTCATTTTACGGTGTTTTTACTTTTATTTTTCCTCCCCATTCTCGGTACTATCTGTTTCATCGTGGTGTAGTAGGCGCCGTTTTGTCGCTGTGGGGCAATGTTTGGGTTTGAAGATGGTTCCACCGAAAGGCACATTAAAATTTGACTGAAAACGCTTAAAGGATGCTTTTTGTTTCGCGTGAAAAACATCGATCCGATACGGAGAACGTGCTTCAAGTGCTCGAAGAATTCGTTGCGTTTTTTTATTTCCTCTATGGTGCGTTGAGGTTTTGATTACAGGTGATGCGAGAGGTGGCCGAGAACGGAACCTTTCCCTTCTGGTGACTGCCATTAATTGAGTGCTTTTTCGAAGTAGAGTGCCCGAAGCAGAGGGTGTGTTTTTTGGTGCGGAATCGGCGGTGAAGATGGCACGACAGCATCATTCGATGCTGAATTTCGAAGGATGTTTTCCACCATTCAGCAAGCAACCGCACGGCATACACACGTCCAACAATCGTCCCCAAAATGATGGATGAATGTGCTTTTGATTAAGATATGTTCGGCTGACAGCTTTCGGCAAGGATCCCCATCTTGCGTACGAGAACGATACAGTTTTTCTTCGAACAGAAACAAATAAATGGAAGTAAGAAAAAAAAAGAAAGGGGACGAATTGAATGATACGTTCATGTGTTGCTTGCTGCGTGAAGTGATGTGGAGAGGAGGATATGTTTGAAGCACATATCCTTAGCAAGAATCGTCTTGGGAAATGAACTGACATTGACATCCTACGAGAAAGTAACTGAATGTTATGGGAAGACTTTTCGTCATGCTCAAACAAATTTATTCTATGTTTTTTCTTTATTTTCCATTGTAAGCTTGTCCCTAATTGTTGTTTTCTAATTTTCTTGAGTGTTAGATTACTTAATTTTTTTCTGTACTCTATCCTTTCAGATTTTTTTCCTCTATTGTTGAAAAAGTTACCCAAAATATTTTAAATTAACATAGTATAATCTGCCCAGTGAAAAAAATTCAAATAATCTGATTTTTCTCAGCCATTTTATGCTTCTAGGTGTATGATTTGCTTGCCACTACTTGTATGTTTTATGTTAAAAAAAAAATCACCTTTAAATCTCTCAAACAACTGTAACATCTGCTGTCATTGCATAAAAAAAAAAACGATCGAACCAAAAACTTAACCGTGCCTATTTTTCTCATCGCAAATCTAGAAAACAAGAACTTCAACAAACCCTAAAGCCGTTCCATAACGCAATGGCAATTTTATTTTTACCCTACCTCTTAAACAACCACTCCGGACGAAAGTCAAATAAACAACCGCCAAAAGCAAAAGCACCGGTGTTCGATTTTCGGCCTGGATTTTCGTCGTCGCCCCACCCAACACGACACGGGAACATTGTGTCACTACACCCGGGACAACAAACTAATGATTTACAGGCGCCAAACAATCGCTTCGCTCACCTGCAACGAATGGCAAACCAGAATGGGCCGAGCTCGCCGTCTTCTTCTAACGGCGGGGGTCGGGTGGGGGAAAACAAAAGGGAAACATAAATTTCCAGCGTTAGTTTTATTACATTCCGTGTGCCCCGGTGTGTTCACAAAGTATGAGCAGCGGCAGCGAAACAAGCAAAAAATCTCGCTCACTTTCCTCGAAAAAGCTCACGCTAGCGAAATGGCGCATCCTTTGGCGTCCGTATTTTTGGTTCGGTTTGGGAAAGGTTTGGTGGAAAATGAGCGTTTTTACAGAACACCGTTTTGCGGGGAAACGAGGGAAGGATAAAAAACCATTTCTAGCCGGAGCAGACGGGAAGAAGGTGAAAAACACATCAGGAAGTGAGAAAACTCGTTAGCCTCCTTTTGCAGTTACCTTTTGTCGCAGTTGTTTTTTTTTATTCTTCCTCTTCGGTGAACCACCTGAGAAAGGAAACAAAAAGGCAGCCTCCGAGCGAGTGATGGGAGGGTTCGGAAAAGCGTTCTAGCATATAGTGTTCCGTGGAAAACCGATACACCCAATGATGCGTGTCTTCCTGTTCGAAAGGAGAGGTTTTTGGACTGTTTTTTTTTGTGCTGGTGTGAAAAGCAAGGATCTCTGACTCGCTGGTGACGACGTATGTTCGATGAACCATGGGGTGGAAGTCGCTTCTAAGGTCCTTCTTCTTACACAAACACACATGCGAGACACGTTAAATAATGTATTATGCTGTTTATTGATTTTGTATTATGGTGCTCGTGAACATAATTTCCCAGATTTTCCAACTCGAAAGGGAAAGCGATGTAGGAAGGATGTAAGCTTTTCGTATTATTTCTTTACGACCGTTTTTGTCCTCTCTCTTCTACCCAATGCAAAAGGGTCTTTTTTCGTTTTGGATGATTTTAGGTGATATTTAAGCACACTTCTTTTTCAATAAACACTGCCGCGAGAATGCCTCAAAATAGCGTAAATGTGGCTGGATGGGGATGGGTGAAAATTTTATCGGAAAAAGCTCCAACAGCTTAGCCGATCCCGTTTCGAGAATTCCATCGGTGGATTACGATAGCAATAAATTAATTACCTAGCCGCTACCCACCGCACGACACGCTTGAAATGACTTTGTTCCATGCGAGGGCTAGCTCCCGAGTGACACATTTATCATAGGAATTACTAAATTGGTGCAGCGATGTAAAATCGGGCAAGAGAGAAAGGCAGGTAGCATACGGTCAGTGGGTAAAAAGCTCGTTCCGTGGTGGCTTACGGTCGCTTTTTTGTCGCCATTTTCCATCCAGGCGAGGTGTGCTCACACCAACACCGCACAGGGCGATGCTGGTTAATTCCGGTTGCTTTTCGCGCGATAGGATATCTGGACACCAGCTATCCCGCCATTTGGGATGGCATCACTGCACAATGCTGGGGAACAATCCCGGGTGAAATGGTTTTTGTTTTTCGCTCGTTCGTTTCACATCGCTCTCTATTATTTCGGATAAGGTGGGTAGTAAATTTTTATTTGCATCCACTATCCCTAGTCCATTTCGTGGGCTCCACAAAAAAGGGGTGTTTTTTCCTATCATTACTTTCCGTGGGACGCTCTTTTTATTGCATAAATCTTCATTAAGCATACCGAACTCGATCGCACAATCGATAGTGATGACTCCCAGTTGGGGTTGCAATTTTTTCTTGGAAATTTGGTGGGCTTGACATAAAATTTAGCTAGCCGAATTCCTATGGTCTCGACTGTGTAGCTCGGGGAATGGATATTCTACGTGATGGGAAGGAATTTATACGCATAGTCATATTTAGGTATGCATAAAAAGATGAACAAAATCAAATAATGTGAAATTTTTTATTTGTTTTAATAATGTTATAATGTAAAAGAATTATTTGTTATTCATTTTGTAACATTTGCTTTCTCGCTAACGGTTATAATAATCTCGACTTCACTGTATTACACAAACCTGAATTGACCCAGAAATGAGGCAGTTTTCGGTAGCAAGCGATCGAATTAATTACCGAGCTCGCTTTTTTCCGGAAGAAAACGTACATTTCCATTAGCCTACAGGAGCATAAGAAATCCGGTCGACCACACCGAACCGGATGTCCATTTCTGGTCCAACAGGCGCCATTTCCTGTGGCTCTACATATCGAAGCACAGCGCGTAGTACGGGTTCACCAAAGAAATGCGTAAACACACCCGAATAAACACGTAATAAACACTCCAAAATTAACCTATCCGTGATCAGCCGAACCGAGCACGACGACCGTTTCGATCGCTTCGCCGTTTGAAGGTTGATTTCATCATCATTCATCAATGCACGGCGTAGGGATTAATCATCGCTTTAAGCGCGAACCAGTTTCACCGGCCGGCCCGGTATGCCCAATAAAACTCGATGCGAAATAAATCTTCCGACAGGAAATCGTTGGCGTAGCCTCGATCGATCGATTGATTCATGCGAATTTTCGGGTGACGGTCGAACGCGACTCGAAGATTTATTGGTCCCGACAAGCCGTCAACGCACAGGGAGGGGGACAACACAAGGTTTCTGTTGCTTTACTTAACAAGATTGCTTTTATAGGCACACGATTCGGGCAAGCGCAAGCGTGATGTCACAAAGGGATTGAAATTTTGGCTAAAAGAGCTTCAAACTCAAACTCTGGATCACGAGCTGGAGTTTGTGCCGTCAGTGGAATTGGAAAAATGTTCAACAAATCGATCCTACATCATCATCATCATCATCATCACCATCGAGGAAATGAAACCGGGAAACAGGGAAAAGCAATATTTTTCCCATCGACGTCAGGATTGACCTGAGTCATGGCCAACGCGCTTTGCACCGCGCCCCGTTCCCGCCAAAAGGTATCTCGGCCCGGTTTTTTGCCTTTGAATGATAAATTAGTAGGTCATATAACCTTCACGGTGACGGTGCACCCAACACATCTCTCCGGTTTAGCGTACGGTGTGGCCGTCCCCAAAACATCGGTCGGAAATACCTGCGATTTCCATTCCGTTCGGAAGCTTCTCGGACGCTTGTTGAATAGACGAGTGCCCCCGGGTGAACCGCTCTCATCGATATGAATACTAAACAAGCGCACACAAGTGACGAGAATCCGGCTCGAAGGACCCGAAAACCTTTTCCGAGGTGCAGCCCGGGGAAGGAAAATCATCTTTTGTGTAAATTTTCTTTAGACCAACGACGCCTTTTGGCCAAAAGCTTGCTGCGACGGGAACGCTCCCGGGCGCTGAAATACTTTGCTTTAAATTATTAAATTTAGTTTCCTTTTCTTTGACTCGGGGAGAGGGGGGTCGGGGTTTCCGCTCCCTCCCGGGCGGAGAATGCGCCGTGAATTACAAAATCCTGCCGGGTGTCCGCCTGCCTGCCTGGGGTGCGGAGGCAATTTAACGAATTGCTACTTCGAAATATTACCAATGTGTGAGCTTTTCTTCTTTTTCTTCTTCCTAGTGGGCGAAAACCCAGGCAGTGAGCGATGCTGCACAGCATGAAATGCGAAAATTCGGGGTCCGTTTTTTGTGTGTTCCTGCTGGTTCTTAGCCAAGGCCCACGCGGGTGTGTGAATGAAGCGCTACTCTGTTAGCATGCTCGTCGTAGGAAGATGAAATCCGAAATGAAAGTGAAACAGGTTTGTGAAGGTAGCGCTTCACTGAAAGACACTCCTTAATTAAGAATGTTAAAGACGGTGAGCGAAAAAAACACAGCTGAAAGGAAAAAAAAATGTTTTCCCCGAGCGTTTTCTTTTTCCATCCCGTGTAGTAGCGTGGGATCGGAGCGTTTCTTTGATGCGTTAGATTGTGCGACCACCAGGTGAGGTTTCGCGGGAAATGATAGGAATGAAAGATATTTCATTTGATATAACCAATGAATCTGCAAACATTCTGTCGAAATTAATTTCCGACGTAACAAACAAGATCAAGAATAGATCTGCAACTGATAACAATTTACTGAATAATAAAATTTCTGAAACTGATCTAAAAAAATTAGGAAATCGTTGCAAAACATTAATATTATATGCAAATTGTAAATATTTCATCTGCGAAATTTTGTTTGAATATAACAATTTAACATCCTGAAAGGTTTTTTTTTACTTTATATTGACTCTCCAAATGGAAGAAAAGCTTCTACCAAGGAGATAAGATGAGAACCTTTGCTAACCGCTTAACTTCGATGTAAAAAAGGCACGTCTGGATATAATACCCTTCCTTTAGAATATCTTCTTTACAGAAAACCCATCATACCTTTTCCACACCATCACACGCGCACTATCTAGGCGCAAATATCGGGCGAATTCATCAGGTCTCCTCCCTTACGCAACATTAAACAGCGACCAAGCAAGGGATCGCCCGGGAATAGGGGGTCTAACGAACCGCCCCGGCGCAATATGATACAAAAGCAACCATCACCCAGCCCCCCGTCCCACCGACGCCCGACGCTTATCAGTGCGGAGAATGATTTCATATTATAAATATTAAAACTTTCGAACGTGGCATAAAGTTCCAAAAGAAACCCAAACGGGAGGAAAGAAACCCCTCAATCTCGGGTTTACCTCCCCCCCTTAGCTTCCCCCGGGTTGCTGGCGCTCCGCCGAGGGAGTAAAGATTTCCTGTGACCCTCGTCAGCTCGGTTTCGCTCGGTCATCCTTGGGATTCAAAGTATCAAAGAAGGAAAAAAAAGGCGGCGGAAGAAAAGCGAATATAGGTCATCCGGACTAATTAGTAGTTGCTGACTTTCGCAGCAGAAAGCCGTTGCGTTCGGGGTCGGGTTGATACGGGCCGGGGCCGGCAGCCATGCATTAATTGTGCCCTCCTTCTCCCACAACCACCCCCCCGTCAACACCCTCCACATCCAGGTGCAGGTTATGTAAACTGTCAAAAATAGCATCGTTCCATTATTCCGCTCAACCCCGGAGGATCAGGTGCAACTTTTGATGCGCGTCGTTCAGGTGGGACATGGTCACTTGTCGGGTGGGAACAGGAGGAGCAGGGAGCATAAGCATAAGAGGATTGTTTATGCAGCACTGCCGAGTCGATAATTGGCTTCGGTGAAGCAGCTTCTGCTGCGTTCCGTTTATGGTCAGAAGGCAAACGCCCCATTGTCCGCAAAACGCACCCGGTTGCAGTACAGTGGAGCGCTTTAGTATGATCCTTTTTATTGAAGCATAAATTGGACGATAATACTATCGTTTCGAATGAATTCCTGGGATACATATAAGTGAATTTTATAAGTGTACATATTTGAAGAATAAAGTTTTTTCACAGCTATTAACTCTCTTTACCTGTTGTTTAATTTATTTATTTTGCTGGTACATTTTTTTACATTGATTCAGTTTATGATAATATTTATTTATTATTTTTTATACATTTTTAAACATTTGTGTTTTGAACTAAAACAAACGAGATCGTAAACATGGGTTCATTCGAACGCCGTGCACTGTACCAGCGTACTTGATAGCGGTTGCATAATTAGACCGATCGGGCTCACCTTTCTCGGTTTTTGGGGCGAACCAGGACCGTTCGGGGCTCGGTCTCGTTTCCCGCCCTGCTGCAATGTTTTATTATTACGCCATCAAACCAGCCAGCGAGTATGCGGGATGCTCGCCAAAGCGCCCGTATGCACACAACGCACAATTACGATGCAATTTGTAAGACGAGCGTCTCCACAAAGGAAGGAAGGGTCCGTGCAGCCCGTGCTCTGTGAAATTCATTACTGGTGGGTAATTGCATGGTGCCGGGAACTATAAAAAAACGAGCGATCCAAACGGATGCCTCAGAGGAAGTGGATAATCATCGACTCCGGCAGTCTCGGGACCGCACCTGTCATAAGACTCGCCTGATAAGACGCTCCAACGTCTTATTGTTACGAGGCGAAATTCCACACAAACACACACACACACACGCAAGTCAACGTGGGCAAATATTTGTGTACGTCAAAATTGTGGTGAACAAGAAACAAAGCAAAAAAAAACAAAATCGCAAAGGGGTCGCTAATTCTAATGGGAAGTCTTCACGCGCTTTCGCTGACGTTTTCCGACGAAAACGACGAGCTTTAATTTGTGTCAAAATTTATGATCATGTAACGAAGATCGTTTCTGTAAAATGTGATAAATTACCGCTTCCTCGGTGCGATAAGATTCCATCTTAGAATGTGTTTATTACGTCCGATGCTTTTTGGCAAAAGAAAAAAAAACCATCCAAAACCAAATTTGATGCTTTCCTACACGTACGAAGCTATAAAATGGTTCCCATTACTTAATGATAATTGGACAAGTGGTTAAACATAATAAACATGTTTGCAACAACAAAAAAAAAAGATGCCTGCTTTGTAGTGTTTTGAGTGGGAATGTAAAATCAACATGCTCTCGGTGCGCTCATTACTTCCAGCAGGGATGGAAGAACGGCCACGGATGGCATGGAAGTATTTATCATTCGATCCACATTCTCGAGTGCAAACCAGTGTGCGAAGAACGGTTTGCTCAGCAACAGTGGCATGGACGGGGACAGGGTTTTATTTATCCGGCGTAATTAGAACGCGATGATGTGGCTCCCCCTATTGACGGTCGATATAACGATGGGTGGGTCCCCCGTGTGTTTGTGTGCATCGCGTTTGGGGCATAATTATGATTTGATGTTGTTTTTAAATTACACATGACCGGGTAGCTGTGGCGATGCTTATGGACAGGGTTTTATGGTGATGGAATGCTAATATTACTTCCTTTTACGATACTCGAGTACGTGCTCTGTGATTGATGGTGGTACTGCATAATAAGTGATGCTTGTTTTTGTCTTTTGTCTCTATTTTTAATATATTATCGAAGGTTTAGCATTCTAAAAATTTCTGGTATTTTTTTACATCATAAAAATATGTCTAATTTTCAACATAGGACCCATTTATTCCTTTAATCCTTTCCGTAAGCTAACTCTTTTCTCGCGAACTCTTCTGTATTTGCCTGTTGAACATGGCAAAGCCAACCCTGTAAATCGATTTCGGAAGGGGTCTAGCAAAATAGTAGGTCGACACCATCATAAAACCACAGGAAAAAAAACCACACCAGAACAAACTATTGTCGAATTGTAAAGCGACCGTCCAGCTCGCGCCACAAAGCTCACGTTTAGGTGACGTAATAATCATAATAATTTCCATTGTACACGCGATACGGTTTCATAAACGGACGCAGCATGATGTGTGTGTGTGTGGAGGGGGTTATAAATGGCGTAAATGTAAATGCAAACAAAGCGAACTTACATGAAGAAAGTACAAAAGAGCTTCCCCTCCTCTCCCATGGCTTCCGCCTCAGTGAGTAGAAGGAGTTATTAAAAATTCTATTACACTCACACACACCCACGCTATTACTACCATCGGCCACCAGTAGCAGCGTGCGGGACGGTTAGAACGTGAGCTTTTATTCCGCCCTCTTCAGCCGGGGCCTTCTCCTATTTCATCATTAACTTCAGGACACGCGCCTCCACCGTGTGGATATCATTTAGCCGAACGGTTTGGCCTTAACATTGGTGTGGTGTGTGTTTGCTTTCCTTCCCTTTTAGTGCATTAGTAGGCGCATGCTGCCTTGCAACAAGCGAGATGAAAACTTCACCCACGCATGTGTTGCGCCCACGCGAACGAACCATTCATAATTAGGTATAATTTCATTAAAATTAATTGTTACATAATAGCCGGTGCCGGGGTTTTTACTTGCGCACGTGGTTTTTACTTGTCGCCCGTGCCGCGCTAAGCCGGTTCTGTCGGCAAGATGGGCGACAAAAAGGACGACATCCTGAGCTGCCCCCCCCCCCCCCCCTGTTCTCTGTTACCTGTTGTTTTGCCGCGGCGCAGCTTCGAGAGCGTTATTAATGGCGGCGCAAAGAGGCGAAACTCGTAGCGAACAATGTTTCATTATGCTTTATAAATTATGTTGCCGCGTTTTGTGGGGAAGAAAAAGTGCCACTCGTGTGTGTGTGAGTGTGTGCAAGGGCTGTGAAAAATGTGTTGCTGCTGCTCACGTTGATGAATGATGTTGTTGAGCGGGGCTCGTTGATGAAATTCTTCGAGTCTGCATTCTTCGAGACAAAAGGACCTTATCTGCAGCCAGACGCAATTTGGGTTGTGTCTCTTAATATGACAATAGTACGTTTTAAAATCGCATGTAAAACTTATTCTTTCTCGTTTTCCTCTCTCTCTCCGTCTTTTCTCCCCAGGTAATGACTTAAGTTGCGTGTTCAGAAAACTTCAAACGTTTACGTCAACGGCCAGGTGCAGTATCTACGTATTGTGGAATTATTTAACTTACACTTGATCTCCTCTCGCTAGCGCTTATGTAAGCGTCTTCTGACACACACACCCACTCATACATATACTGGTACAAAATCTGTTTGCAAAGGGATAAGCACCGGCGAATTTTTGCTCCATAAAGAGCACACACCCTTCGCCTTCACCGAGCAGAGCTGGCACCGAGTATGTTGACGACGGTTTGAATAACCGCACCAGACAAAGCCAACAGCTCCTGGCTCATCCTGACGCACTCTCGCTCTCCCCATGTTCCTATGCTTTAGGGCCAGCTCTAGAAATAGGTCACATGCAGGAGGAGGAACCAACGCAACGAATATTACCTTCCAGCACCGCACGGATGACACGGCCGAGCTGGGGGCTGGATTTTAATCGTGTATTTTTTGTTTTTTCGTTAGGTGCTTTCTGTTGTGCTCCAGATTTTTCCAACAAGCACACGGAGCAGGAAAAACCCACGGTGTGTTATTTATCAACGCTACCTCGGGGGAGTGATAACTTCATTGCACCAGCCCCGAAAAGGTGCGCGGCCGTCATGGTGGTGGTGGTGGTGGTGATGTAAGAAGGGTTAGGATTTGGGCAATTTATTTTCACCGTGCAATTTTCTGCCAGGCTCCACGGGGCACACCTGCGCCCGGAACCGGGACGACCGGTGTGTGGATGAAGTTTATCGATTTAAATTAAAGTGAGTGTGTTGTTAGGGCCTTGGAAAGGGCCAGTTTTTAAGGCGTGTCTGTGAGCTGCATTTTTACTGGCTACAATTTTGCGATCTCAAAAGCTTAAGAGAGTTTTCAACATGGGCCGTATATAAATAATTAAGGTTTTCTTTTAAACGAACACGTTTTTGTTTCTCACAAACTTTGTTTTATTCTTCATTATAACTTTAAAATGACTTTGAAGTTTTTCCAACAATTTTTTTATTGTTAAAAAATAAGGCTTTTGTTGGTAAGGCTTTTTTGAACCAAATGGAATAAAAAAATGTGCAAAAAATACTTGTATCTGTTGATTGAACCTTCAATTTTTATTTATTTATTGTTTAATTTTTTTTTGAATATTTCCATTTTTGAATATACAACGTCACATTTTGTTCAATATTCTCGCAGCTTTTCGCAGGATGAAATCTCTGTAAAGGATTGCAAGCATAAAGCAAAAAAAAAACGTTTCGTTTCTGTACTCGTAGAAGCGAGTCAACAGCACAACTAGCCCTTTACTATCTCGCTTACCGGTCCGCCGTGTCGTAATTATTTTGTGCCGGGGAATAGAACAATCAAACAAATGGCATTCCTATTCATGCAAATCCACACATGCAGGACCGAAAGGGTCAAGCGTTCCGGCGCGTTCCAGCGTCAGATACTGCTGTGGTGCATGAAAAAAGGATAAAAAACGCACGTGAGCATGAGAAAGGGTAGCTCACACTGCACTCTAGCCCGACCGTCAAACAAAACCAGCCTTCCGTGGAAATATTGCTAAATTCGTGCGCGAAAAAACGCGCGTTTGAAGAATGCCACGAGTCGCGACTGGCAAATGGGATTGGACGCGAGGATGCCCAACTGTACCTAGGGCTCGGAATCGCATACACACGTTTCATTATTTCGGTTTGCGAAACGATTCTCATAATGATGTTCCCGTACTTTTGTGTGTTTTTTAAGGTTTTTTTTGTATGCTCCACGCTGCAGGAAAATTTGGCGAAGCGAAGCGGTTTTTGATAACTTTGTACTCGGAACCAAACGCACCCGACGGACCCTGCATATATGATGTGACGCAGAAAGGGATTTAGGATGATATTTTTTTCCACGTTGGGAAGTACTATCGCTAGTGGTGGAAGTAGTAGCAGTACCGCAGAAGTAGAAACAAACCTACCGAGCGAGGCTTACCGAAGGGGTGGTATGAAAATTTAACCACTCGCTTGGAATGTCCGATAGCGGGAACGGTCTGGCATGACCTTACTGGATGCTCATCCATCGCCATCATCATCATCATCAAAGACATTATAGCACACCAACTAAACAAAAAAATATGCAACGAACGCTTTGAAACGTTATTCACTCTTTTTGGTACTCTTTCCGGAACGTGGCCAAACCAATCAAAACATGGAATCATGGTTTTTTTTTTCATTCCCTGCTCCAAAGATAGAATGGAGTTACAACGAATCACCAGACTGGGAAGATTTTGCACATGAAAATTGGACCTTACCGTTGCCGTTTCCTGGGAAGAGCGATGGAGAATAATGGTTGCGGAACGTTCGAAAATTGTGCTGTTTTTTTGTGGAGAATAAATATCCGCAGTTGAAGATGGCAAGTTGGCCGAACAGGTAGAGGACTGTCAATTTACCTTGTGATATTTTTAGGATCAGCAAAACATATGTCAAACCTGTTTGGATGGCAAAGTCGTAGTTTGAAGAAGCCAAAATGTAAATGGATTTCCTGTAATAAATTCCAATGACTAGACAGCGCTCGATTTTAAGTGCTCCGGACACTTCTATGTTTATAAAGAATATTTGATATGACTTTTATGTTAAAAATAAAAAAATCTTTTGATAGCTATAATTCAATTCGGTAAAAACATTTTTAAGAATTTCACTGTACACGTGCTCGAATTCTTTCCCATTTGTTTTGTACAAAATCCCACAACAGCCCTCTCTAGGGAGGTACTGAATTTTCCAGCTGCCGAGGCACATTCATACTCCAACTCGCTAGCTTTTTTTTAGCTTAAATCCTGTACCCTGCGCACCGTTGCTACGGTAACGGATACTGTGATGAGTGTTGCAACGAGCTTCGAGCTTCGTGGGAGGGGGAAAAATGTCCAGCAGCGGTTCAACAAACTAGTACGCTTATGCAGGAGAGAGAAATAGTGGCAAATACCCCACTCACCGAAGGAAAGAACGAGCGATTGCCTGCGGACGTTGGCTCCATTCATCAAAGGATTTTTCGTGTTCAGAGGGGGAGGGAGGGGGGAGGGAGGGCGACCACCTCCCCGGATTTGCGTTGCATCCCCGGGGAAATGCATATCGCGCTCGTGCTAAGGCTTGCACCCGAGCGCCCACTTGCGGGTGACTTTGATGACCGTATAATTATGATTGTACACATAAATAAATTTAATTCCATACAATTATGCGCCGCGCAAGCAATGCGATGGGCAATGGGTGCGCATGCTGTAACTCGGTCCGGGTTTGACGCTGGATTTATGGAGCCTCCGGATGCGCTACACCGATCCCCGATCTCCACCACTGGCGTATGCCTTTGATGTTTGAGGCGCTTGTTGCGTAACCACACTGCCGTTGAGAGCCCGGTCGATCTCTTCGGAACGACACAAACCGGTCACGGAGCAGCTTTTTTCCTTGCTCTTATCGCACGGGATGCGGTATTGCATCCTGCCACACCAAGCTCCTGATTGATTGTCAGCCCATCAGACGTTTGGTGACGCATCTCGCATCGTACCTGCTACCTGCTGAGTGCAGCTGCATTCGGTTGCAGTCTGTTTTTTAAGTCCCTGATCGGTGTTTTTGGAAGGCTAGTTAGTAGTTTTTGCTACCAGTGCCATTGGCGTGCTGAAAGGAACGCGTGGGGATTTGTTTGATGAACACACATTCATATCCAAATGGATGGCCGGACGCTAGCTCCGGGCTGCCGTGTTGTTTGCTTACTTTTTATTGATTAAACAACGTGCCGGGGCGGAAATTCCCTGTCCCGACTGTCCCGGTGTGTGTGTTTGCAGTGGAATTAGTGCGATTGCATATGATGGATGATTGGGTGCAACGTGAGTGTGTAAGCCGTGTTGGGCCTTGTGTACTAATCCCGTATGTTCGCCTAGTGTCTGATATATCTATACTCAATGTTGTACACATTTGTGGGTGAACGTTGGTAGGGGAGACTTATCGAAACAAATCGATCATCGAGGTTAAATGGCACAGATTACTTCCGACAAACGTCACATAAAATGAGACGTTCGCAGGAAGTAGTCCCAACGCAGTCCCAAACTCCCCGGAGGTCACGGAGCATAAAGTTCGCCTGAGCTCCTCAATCAATAACATCATCTGACAAACTTCAAATTCAATCATTTCAAACGAACCCGCCGGAAGACATCTCCTGGGTGTTATCAGTGCGCTACTTCCCACCTGTTCCTCTTCGTGCCCGCGGTTTCTGACACGGGAAGCTCCCGTGCACGAGATACGTTAATATCCCACGGGAAATCAACCAGCTCCGAGACTCTGATGTAATAGTCCTGGTGGAGCGCGGGAGAACTTGGAGAACGCACAATATGTCACTCATGTGTTGTATGGATGCCCCGACACATGGCTGACATTGCGGACCGAGGTTCAGTACCGAGGCGTTCGGCTCAGCAAAAGAATGTCTTCATTCACGTCCGAGAGTCATCCAGAAATAGAAACGGAAATCGTTGCTCCAAGCGGGAGGCGGTGGTCCAACGTGTCTCGGCTGTAGCAGCTTTGTTGATTTTAACTTGTCACGAGAACGGCAACGATGTTTGTCGGGGGATGTTGGATCGACATTTTCGCAGATTCACAGAGAGACCGCAGGGTGAGCAGAGGCGAAGGCGAACGCGGCTCCTCATTTTCCTCAAATTAGCCCGTAAATGAGGCGTACTAATTGGAAAAATATTGGTGATGTGCGAGCAGACACGGTACGTACCGCCGGCAGCAAGGTTGAAAAATGCTTGTGAAAAATTAAAACTGACAGCAGCACTGCGCCTGGTTCGAAATTTTGCTCCCATACAAACATGGCGTGCCTGCCGATTTTAGCGTGCCTGGTAGGAACTGTCAGCGGGTGCGAAAGAGCAAGCGAGAGTGTCAAAATCGAACATCACCTGCTACAGATTTTGTTTTGTTGCGCGAGAGGAAGTATGTTTTTTCGAACTTAACTTTTTATGGCTTAGTAGGCGATCGATATGCTCCTGATTTTTGATAGGCAGGGGAGTTGGGGCGTGCGGGATTGTTATGAAACGGCTTTTCGCACCGTTTTTGTTTCCCTTCGCGCACATCTAGAAGACGGAAACTTTGCTTCCATCCCGAAGCCCTGAAGCGTTTGGAATGTGTCCTAATTTCGGTGTTGAAAAATCGATTCTTTCGTGCGGTGCGAAATGAATAATTAATATCGAAATGGATGCTGTGTGACATCTTGCGCTTCCGTCGCCTCGCAGAAGGTACTTCTTTACCGACACTTCGACGAACGATAAAAGCCCGCCCGGGCTTGGTGCGGTGTGTCATCGATGACATCTCGAACAAACCGCCAATGTTGGTGTTGGGATTGTGCTAAAGCAGCGTTCGCTCGGTTCGGTTCCGTGCACAGTCAGCTCCATATCCGGAGGAGTTCGACCCGCGCACGACGGCACGAAGGAAATTGAAGATGTCGCCCATAGGAACGGCCTCCGGCAATCGGATTATTAATGCTGCCGTCGCACCAGCTCTGTCTCTTCGACGACCGCACCGTTCGATCCGTTGACGAACAATTTGCATAGATCAAATTTCAAACTGCTGCGGCTGCTGCTGCACCACGGGGCCACTCGAAGCAAGCGCTCGGAGCATCAGCCTCGGAGACAAAAGGCTGGGTAATTAATCATAAATTTAAAACAAATGAATAAGTAAATGATACGATTCATTTCACTCTCGTTTCGGCTTGCGCATAAGAGTGGGAGAGGGAGGGAGAGAGGAAGGAGATGGTGGTAACCGTGCGCTGCATTTCCACTCCGGACTCCGTCGTCCGGGTAAAAGAGTTGTAGCCGTCGGGGGCGGCGGCCGCACTAGTCGAAGCGATCGTTAAATTTATTATTTATCGCCATCTTGTCAACCTCGTCGAATCGCCCATTTATAATGCAAAAATGGCAAAACGAGTCCTTGCGCGCGTGCAGTCGAGATTCGTTCGCTGTGACATCAAACAACGAACCAAGCAGTCCGGCGTGGGTTGGTCAAAAAAAAAAAAACAGAACGTGCCGGTTTTTGCATTTTCATTTTCATTTTCAACGTGCGACAAAGTGAGTGTTTTCTTGGGGGGAAATATTGGGAAAATTGTTCAACCCTTCACCTGGTATTTATAAACTCAAAAGGCAACGTTTACTCGATGGCAAGTACTAATGTCAGCTGACAGCTGTCAATCGCTCGGTGGCACGTTCTGTCTGTTTCGATTTCGGATTTCGAATTTTGTCCCCCTGACGAGTGCAATCCCGACACGGTGTGCGCTTCCTTTCGACCGGGATGCGATGCACCAAGGACACACCGACGTCGATACCCGATACGCCGAGGACGACCGCGATCATGCTGATGACGAATATAAAGATAATGATGGTGGTTGGTCGGAGCGTCCATCTAGCCGGTGCCGGCGGGATATCCCGACCGGCTCCGATTGCAGCCTCAGAGTGCACGGGTGAAGTGTCCCGCTGGGCGAGCGCATCGTTCCCTATCGCGTTCCGTGGCCGTAAGGACTTCGACCGGCAGTGAGCCGTTTGCCAAACCGGGTGGAAAGAAGATATCTACCACCCGCGCCCGCGCCCACCCCCAACGGGGTAAGATCATTTTTCTTATCCGCTTTCGATTCGGAGCGCAAAATTTATTGCCATCGTCGATGGGGCCAAACAGACAGTTGGTTTTCCTTTTTTTCGTTTTGTCCGTGTTTTCGACACTGACCTCGACCATGAGAGCGAAAACCTCGCCCGTGATGGACACTCGGTTTGCTGGATCGGGTTCGGATGGTTACAAGTCAATTAATGTCCGGCAAAATCAAGTCCGCTCACCGAAGGGCTGCTGTTTGGGTTTTTGTGTCCAACACAGCCGCATGCCTTCTCGGGGGAGCGATACGAGAGAACGTCCCTCCGTGGTCGTTCCATAGCGCACGGCAAAGAGGCGAGCTAATGAGCAAACGAACACAAAAACATCACACATCCGATCGGATGCCGTTTCTTTTATAACGCCATGTTGACGTAAGGGCCCAGGAGTGGAGGAGCTGGTTCGTTCGGATGGTTCTAGTGCTACTGCTGCTGCTGCGACTACCCATGGAGCAGACTAATTAATGTAAATTGAACTATAATGTGCCTCCCTGTCACTCAGGCATCGGGAGTTGAACGTTCGTTCGCTCAGGCGTTCTCCTCTCCAGCACAGACGATGGACGTCAAATTGGACAGGCTATTTTTAGACTCTCACCTCCCTCACTACCAACAACGACAACGACGATGTACAGGCAGGCAGTATGGGTTCGTTTTTTTTTTTTTTTAATTTTACTGTCGAAGGTGCCACTCGGTCTCCACTCTCTTGGCCCGTGGTCGGTGTGTAGGTATTTAAATTTAGTCCATCACACACCCTCACACCGCAGATTGTCTGTGCGCGGTTCGGAATGTTTGACAACCGCAGTGTCGTGTCGTCCGAGATCTCCGGACATAGTAGCATTCTTGCATCTCCTCACAGAGCACTTGAGAAAACAAACGCGTGGACGCGGTTGTGTTTGGTTTTCGGGTTTCAGCTTAAAAAAAAAACCGACACATCCGGAAGGTGGCGTGCTTCGGTTGGAAACACACACACACACAAGCCACACAATTGAGAGATCGATCGACATTTCGCTAAAAGCATTCCGAACGTGGCGCTATTTTGCTACATCCGATAGAAAGCGCCATCTGGTGTAATTAATTGAACTGTTTTAATGTCTCTTTTCTGGTGCGGGAAAAATTATGATTTCGTCTCATGTTTTCGACGGGGAACTATCATAATAACTTCATTTCTATTTAATTACCACGATGATCGGCTTCGCGATTGCCTCTAATCCGCTCGTGATAGAGCTCTATTAATCAACAGTCAATGGTCGTTTGGCCGGCATGGTCGAGAACATATGTTCTACGTCCACAGGTTCGACTGTGTGACTGGAAGTTGAGAACATCGAAATTTCACCCTCGCGCAGAAATTAATTCCTAGCCACATAAATCAAAAGACCATACTCTACCCCCGAGCCTGGGGTCCTCGGGTCGATAAATCAACGATTTCTAGGTGTGTGTATACTTTGTTTGTGTGTTTTTATAGGTGAACCCCCAATCCGGGGGTTGGATTTGCATTATTCGGTTGGAATTCTGGGAACGGAATGAGTGTGTTTCGTTTGACACCGTATAAACACACACAATCTTCTAATCCGGCACGAATAAACATTGCAAATGTGAGAAAGCACCAGCAAGAATGTTTTCCCGAACGCAACCCGAACGAGTTACATCCTACTCGGAGCATACAGATCGAGGTCAGTTATTTATGAGAAATCAGATCTTATCGGGCGAACTCCAAACCGGCCGGCAAGGTTTTGGAGGTTTTTTTTTGTGTTGGTTTTTTGGTGTAAGGAATGTTATCACAAAAACATAGCATTCTTGGGCGTTGGAGGACCCACGTTTGGCTCCCTTCCCGTGCGCCCGAGAGGACTCGTCGGACGTTGTAATATGCCCCGGTGAGAGCCCATTAGTTGCACGGACCAGCATCGAATTGGTTCGATTTTAATCTGCCCCGTGCTCTCTTGCCTCCATCGGTCCAGCGGCGGTAAACAAACGCCCCAGCGGTGTGTGGAGTGGTCTCAATATCCAATCGAACTCCAAAGTCGACGGGGCTCTTACGGGGCGTCGCATAAACATTTGATGAATATTTATGGCCCGAAGCCGCCGGCTCGAACGTGCGGAACGATCGCGTGGGGCTGCGGGAGAAGCGAACAGGAGGAAAGAATACAACCCACCAACACAAACACACGAACCCTGTTTAAACAATGAATCATTGGTCCGTTATTGGCTGTTTGGTTGGTTAATTATACGCTTGTTATCTTACGCAGGGTGGAGAAGGAGCGTGGCCGTACGGATTTGAAGTAAAAATACATTCTCCCCCGGAATGGCCGGAAAGAAGCGAAGAACGGAAGACAGGCGTAACATATACACACACACACGCGTGCTCCAAATGTTTGAAAGGTGATGAGAGGGCGATCCTCCGCCACTCGCCTTCGTCGTCGTACGCTGAGTGATGATTGTCAGAAAGTGTTTCCCGAACCTGGAGAAGCCAACGAACTCCCGGAGTACTGGAGGTTTATGACACTTGAGATTTGGGAATGTACCGTTCCCGTGTGTGTGTTGGAAAGATCGTTTGCTAGCGATCGGATCACTAGCATCAGCTAGTAAGAAAGAAAAAAAAACTCTTCCAAGAAAAGGGAGTTTCAGACTTCCGCGGGAGTGTAATGTTCACCATGTCCGCATTTTGATGACAAACTTCCCATATCCGCGGGGTCCTACGAGCAAACTTTGGCTCATTCATCAAAGCCATTAGTGTTTTCTCGGAGGGTGAGCAAAGCAACAAAAAGAAAAAAACACACACACAGAGAATATACTCAGAAGTCTTATCGAACGAAGCGCGCAGTAGGAAAGTTTTCGTCCCGCTCCAGTGTCATCGTCGCATGATCACGTGCCTGGTTGGTGCCTGCGGGGAATTTATCCTTTCATCGTGTTGTTCCGACTGTACCATTTCCGTCTCCATTCTCATGCCTCTTATCATCGCATCAGCTCGCTTTCAACGCTTATCTCACCGGCTTTTCGAGCCAAGAATACTACTTCGAGCGCGCAGAGCTTCGTCCAGTGCCAATGTGCGCTTTTCCCTTTTCCGCGTTTTACTTCAGCCAGTCGCTTAAGCTTAAGCTCTCCGGATGGATTGTAATTAAAATTCTTTCCTCATTTCAAGGGCTTTTTGCATTGCAAACTGCAGTTTCTCTTCGCAGGGCATGGGAACTTTTACCACAAACCAGAACAACTATCCCGTCTCGCTCGTTCGTCCCCTCGCCGTGGTTTGGTTTGGTTGACACGCGCGGAAACGGATCGCTTGCGAAGGCGTAATTAGGAAGGTTAAGAAAGAAAGTTCCTGACGCTGAAACCGAAAACATTTGGCAAAAACTTGTGCCTTGTGGAGGTCTCTTCATGGAGTGGAGAGCTTTTTTATTATTTCTTTTTTGTCTTACACTCTCTCGTGTCCCTCCAGATGAGTGTTTTGAAGTAGCTGACTTTATGACGTTGATAGCTCAATTGAAAGACAGGTAGCGAAACCGGTCGCCTACTTGGGCTGGGTGGCTAACCTCAAGCATCATCGCCCGAAAATCTTCGTTTACTCTATGGCTGCTTCACATACGGCAATTAGCATGGTGACTCTGTTGGCCCGGCCACCATTTCCCATAATGGACTCGACCCTTTTTCCGCGTGCAGAAATAGCTTCTCTCATGCTTCTCGATGCGGGATGCGCTCGGATGCGGCAAGTGACGGCGCTTACAAAACGTCATGAAAATCACTTCACTTACGCCGCGCCATTTCGTGTGGCTGGCTGTTTGAGATGGGCCTCCGGAAAGAGGGTTACCTCTGCGCTCTATTCCCCACCCCCTCTCCCCGCACGAAGCTCTGCCCAGCGTTAAGTGGCTATTGCATTGCTTATTAAAACCACTGCTGTGCACTGCTTCTTCCCCACACACCGAAAGCAACACCGTTTCGCGTGAGCGTGTGGGCTGGATTGTCAAGGATAGGTAAACAATCCATTTAGCTGCTGGATTGCGGCTAATTTGAATGGCAAACGGCTCGCTCGGGGGAGAGTACGCTCCAGCGAATAATGGATGCGGAAACCGGGCGCTTTAAGCGGCGCGGCGTATTTGTGGGGAAATATGGAAACAATTTTCTCCCGCTGCTTCGGTGTGTGGCATTGCTTTTAAGTGCGATTGCCTCTTGCGAAGGTCTGCATGATCTCGTAATGATCGCCTTTTGGTTAATGCGTTGAGGGTCACTTTTCGGGCTGCCAGTTTTGTTTGTTTTGTTGGGGAAAATGGTGGTTTTCAAGAAGGAAATTATCAAATCAGTTGTAACAGAACCATTTTACCATTTTTTTTTATTATTGTTTTATGTCGTATTGAATCTGCTGGTTTTATAAAAAGAATAAATAAATTCTATATAGCTGGTTTTATAAATAGAATAATAAAAGAATGGGCTTTTTTAATTTTTGGTATATTTTTTGTATTTGTTCCACTAATGTCAGGATTTTCAGTAGTCACTAGTGATTATTTCACAAAATTTGTATAATTTTTTACTTCTGTTTAAAATCCAGAATCCAAACCTTCCTTGTCAACCTTTAAACTTTATTTAGAGTGTCTTCAAACTAGAACCTGTCTCGTAATTTAAGTCAATCATATGCTTCGCTACCAAGAATCCACTTCCAGTGCAATTGATACCCGTTCAATCGTCTAATTTGCCACACGAGCGCGCGCGCTAAACCAGAACGAAACTAACACCAAACCGCTCGCTTTTCGGACGACCCATCAATCAAATCTCGAGAACTGTAGAGAACTCCGATCCCTCTCCCCAGTCGGAAGGGAAAAGTAGCTTGCAATCATATCAAAACGCCATTCAGGGCCCTCCCGAATCCCCGGGTTTTTATAATCTGTTACGAAACAAGGGACCCACCAGTTTCGGGTGGTAAGCGGGATTTAAGAAAAAGGAGTAAGAGATGAGCACACAAACGTTCGAGCACCCGCATCCCGGCACGCTCGCCGTCACGTTCCGATCGTGCGAGTTTAATCTTTTCCAGCCAACTAGATCGACTCCCGCGAGATACCCGTAACCAAACGAGCGAGCGAGTTTCGGGGTTGAGAATGGACTGGACAGGCGCACGGGACAGATAAAAGCGAAGCTAAGCAAGCGCGAAGAAAGAAACGGTAGAAAAAAAAAACCCGCCCGGAACAATCGCGGGGTGGTGTGACTATGTGTCTGGTTGGTGCTGGCGGTGGTGGCTCCGTCATCGAACACGAAAATAATTCAACCACGACCGTGTTGTGCCGCGTGACGGGGGAAAACAAAAATCTAACCCCAAGCCGAAGTGTTTATTTTTTTGCCCCGCTCGCCCGGGACACCACACTCCCTAAAGATTGGCGTGAGCGATGAAAATTGTTTCCAAACATTATCCAGCCCCCCGGCCCCCAGGGGGAAGAGAGCGACTCGGCGTTCGCTTTTCATCGTGTGTCCATCAGGCGGCGGCCATCATAATTCCCGCAGGGCTTTTCGGGGTCCGCACGCGAAGAAGCGGTGACAATGCGTGGCTGGCTGCTGCTTCTCTACCGAAATTTGGCAGAAATATTTGGTGTCGCTGATGAGGGGGGTTCCCTCGAACCCGTGGGTGATCATTATGTTTCCCGGGGTGGACAGTATTTAATTGCTTTTGATTACGGATGTGTTCGTTTTCCTCTGCCTTTGCTAGGCTAGGCAGGAATGATGCGTGCGGCTATTGCTGATAGATCGCGAGGTTTGTGTGAAGTGCGTGTTCCAGTTTTAATGACGTTCCAGACGTGTCAGTCGATAATTGTAGTGCTCCAGCATTGGCTGGTCCGGTTTGTGCGTGTGCGTGTGTGGGGAGATAACGGAACCAGGTGTCATGTTGAGGGAAATTTGACGCCTTTTGTCGTGTTTCATATTTCAGAGGGTTTTCAATTAAAATTCTTAGCTGGCGAGTAGGTTTTTTTTATTTTCGCTGTTTTCTGTTAGAAACTGATTGCGGAGATACTTTAAAAAGAGCCTGTTTGAATTAGAGAGCTGTTTGAATTAGGTCTTCATGAAGAAAGATATTTCTGGGTGACTATGAAATCTTATTTGGGGCTCTTAAAGTTTTCAATTAGACTTTTGATAAGATGCGGAAAGTTACCTATTTCTGTCAGTGAAGCAGTCCAATGTAAAGTCTTATCTCGTCATAATATATTAATTTTATTTATCTCTTCTGGATTTGCGACGGATTTAAAGGCATTTTTGTGAACGTTATAAATTATCGCTCCTGTTTCTTTAAGTGATTCCAAGTAAATACACGTCTTCAGTCAAGATAAATTCAAAACAAACCACATGACGTTTCGTAAATCATCCAAATTATGAAACACACTGCTCGGTTCGTTTATCCCGCAAAAGCGGCAAGAAAATAACTTTTGTTTCTCATCAAATCAATGCAAATTTCTCAACACAACTCTCGAATCTGTCTTCTAATTTAATAACGAAACAATCGCTGCGTCGATGCCGTGCGTCGACAATTTAATCTGCATCTTCTGCACAAACTTTTGTCGTGTGTCGAGGAGAGCGCTTCCGGCACGCAATTTGCATACTTCAACCGACGAAATATTGCCGGTGTTCTTTCGGTGAACCAACAAAAAAAAAATGAGAGCAAAAGCAGAACAAGAAATCGCTCGGTGCGTCTCATTAATTATTCCTGTTTGCGAAGCGAGAACCGCGCGCGGGAGTGGGAAATAAAAGTAACGCAGCAAACCGGAGCCTTCCTCCGCGTATTGGCATGTTTAAATCAATTCAATTATCGCCCTCGCCCGTGGCCGTGGTGGCCGTCGTGTGCCGAGCGTATCGAATCGAATTTCCGGACATTTCCACCGCCGCTTTCCCGGCGCGGATGTACTCAACCTCCAAAGCGCCCGAGCCGGCGCACTTGTTGTCGCGATTTGCAACAACGACACTTTCTTATTTATCGCATCGCGTCCGGAAATCTTCCCGCGGGTGTCGGTGCGAGCGCGAGCGTTTCCCTCGCCAGGAATCGAAATCATATTATTGTGCGATAAAATTCAATTTCCTGCACAATTTTCCTTGTCGGCGGTCGGTGTGCGCCGATTGAAGTCGGCCTGCAGGAATTCCCGCGTGCAGGAATTCCGTCTCGTAATCGAAATCAGCAGCAGCAGCAGCAGCAGCAGCAGCAGCAGCAGGAGGAGGTTAGGAGATTTTTCCAGGAATCGACCGAACCGACATCAACACCCATCCATCCGGTGAAGACGACGATGATGGCGACGATGATGATGATGATGGCGGATGGTAGTGTCTGTCAACCTTCGCGACGCGTGCCCGCTTGATGATGGAAGGGCAGGGCAAATGGAATCGCGGTTCGGAATCGACCTTTTTCCATTGACTGGCGAGAAACTGGCGGTGAGAGTGCCGCGCGATAGCATCGAAGTGGTACGATGTGTAGTACCGGGTAATTGAGCCCTCCCCAACGCGGGCGAGTCCCGGGTGTCGGAAAATTCCATCGCTTTTGAAGGCATTTCCGGCATCCGAGGCACAATATAAGGTGCGAGTAACGCGCGCGCGAAAAGCGAAACGGAAGTTTCCCGTGTCACACGCAGAAAAGGAGACCGGAAGGCGGGATATACACCGAGCCCGGGAGGACTCTTACATCGGGAATCGATCGATTCGTCGCACCAAAAAAGGCCAAATCACTTTTGGGGCGTTGAGTGATACGGCCTGTATGTGTGTGTGTGTTGGAGAGTCTGACAGCATTAGCATCACTTCCGAGCCGGTGTTTACCATCTGTTTGCCGTTTGGTGTGTCATTCGCTTTATGTGTGTATGTGTTTTTTTTCGCCTCGTACTATCGACAAAAAAATTCATGATCACACGAAACATACACCATGTCATCATAAAAAATTAAACGTTGCTTTTTATTGCGCACATGATAGAGATGGAACGTGGAAAGGAAGTAAAAAAAACGACGTTTACATATCTTAAAGCGATGCTTTGGGAAGCGTTTTGGGGGCGAAAGAATTTGGGGTATTTAGTACGTGACAATGGATCGCACTTTAAGGCTGAGGGGACTCACATGGGACAAATTTAACGATTTTATATTCGTATGAACCACTGCAATGTTTAAAATTAAACTTTGAGAGCTCGATTAATTTTATTTTTCCTGAAAAAATCCCTTCAAGTATAGTAATCGCTGTAAGCTTATCTAGTTAAACTTTTTAAATTTTGCTTAGTTTCCACATCCAAGCGACCTTGTAAAGGTAACCACGGTTATGTTTAATTCCTAGAATTCAATACTTGAAATCTGTGCACGACACCATCATCTTTGAAAGAATGTTGCTTTCCGAATCAGACACACCTGCAAACGAGATTTCTCGCAATCCCGACGAACGATTCCGGCAATGGACGGCTCACCGAGAACCTCGGCTAATTGATTGGTTTTAATTATGGCTTCATCGAGCGTTCGTTTCGCTCCGTGCTAACAATTCTATGTGCACCGACGTAGAGGAAATGCATCGGAAGGAGAGAAACATTCGATTCAGTCATATGTCAGAGCGATTAAAGCTGCTACTACTATTATCTACTTCCTCCACCGTAATTGGAAAGAGGGGGTTTTGTTGTAGGGTAGATCCGCGCCACTTTCACCCGCTGGGAATTTGGGATGCTTCGATTTCGACGCGCCGCAAGGATGTAATCTTTCCGCTCCGATCCGCTTTATCGGATATCGGTTGTGATTACGTTCGCGCTTCTTTGTCGATTGCTTTTGGGATTTTGTCGCTCATGTATGCGTTTTACTTTTGGTTTTCGTTCGTGTTCATGTTCCAGATCCGAATTTTAATTAAAGCTACACATGATATTTTCACATTCGCAACCCTATCATCAAGCGGAAGACTTGAGGGAGCAGGCCGGGCCCGGTGACCAGCGAATATCGAACACATATCGACCCGATTGTAGCCGACGGTTCGCTTAATCATGTCGACACCGGAGGTGTACGGAGGCTTCCGGTTCCCTTTCGCGCTCCCTACTTTGTGTAACATGCTGATTCATGACCTTTTTGGCAGTCGCCACCGGACGAGAGGAACATTCGTGTAGCGTAATTGAATAATTGCGGTCAATCAAACGGGGTTGGGGGAGATTGTTGTGGAGTCGCGCGGGGAGGTCAATTGAAAGTCGCAGACGCAGATTTTTAAGGCAGTTTTTTTTTTCATTCACCGACAACGTTGCGTTAAACAGCGCCACAGAGACGTCCTCGCACGGGTTGGGTTTGGAGTAATTGTAAGGCCTCTTATAATGGTCTTCTTGCTGCTACTGCCGGCCGATGAATCGGATTGGTGCGTTTTCGATCGGACACAATGGAAACGTTTGCAACCGAAGGTGGCAGCAAGTTCGCGCGTTCAGGAACGTCCAGGCTTTGGGTTGTTATTTTAATGAGTTGCAAGTGAGATGACTCTCCGCGAACGGACGGGAAGGTCGTTCAACGACCGGCTGTGGAAGAAGCAAAGCGCAAAACCTCTCCAACACGGGAGCCATCCCCTATCCGCAAACGCAGTATACACGAACGATAATTACATGCGGTGTGTGTCGTTGTCGTTGTCGTCGTTGAGTCAATGGTGGGCCTCTGTTAGAGAAGTATGATAAAAAAACAACCCTCACCGGGCGCTTACGCTGACAAATCAGCCGGGAAAACGCACCACCACGATTTGAAATGCAGATGAGGCCACCACACCAGACCGAACCGAACGAACCAGGCCACCACTTGTGGATGGGCGAAAAAAGTGCCAAGTTGTTTTTATTGATTAAAAAAAGAACCCCATGCACACATTGAGGAAAGCGGAAATGAACACGGAACTGGGTGACTCATGCACCGGCAATATCTCCCTCTTCAAGATAACCACAAGCACCGGGGAAAATGTAGAAAACCAACAAAAAATACGACATTAATCATTAATTCCGTGGCGCACCATGTTTGCTCTCCATTATTTCGCTTCAAGTGAGCGTGCGACGGTGGTTTCGAAAAAAAAACTAACGATGCCATTTCGGACGGTGTGGCAGGTGTTTGTGTGCGGCGCGTTTGAGTGTGGCGTGGGTTGGTTCCGAAATCCTAATGACGCGTTTCGGTTCTCGGGAAAGGTAGTCATGCAATCTCCCACCCTGTTTTTCTCCGCCCGTATCAATACATACATAGCGTATGTTATACTTCAGCCAGCAAATGAACAATCTCTCCCTTCGTTTATTTCTCCCGCAGGATCGCCACGTGAAAAAGCACGGAAATGGTGAGCCGCTGGTCGACTCCTCCCAGGACTACGTGCTACTCTTGGGGTACGAGAACCAAACGCACACGGTGCTGCGTTTCAAGCGCAAGCTGGACACATGTGACGTGGCGTATGACGTTCCAATCACGGTGAGTAGAGATGATCTTCATTACAAGAGTGATACTCCAGCGTTGACCTTTCGAGATGACACCAGCTCATGCGTGGCTGGGTGTATTTCTTTATTTATACGACAACCCATTACGATCACCGATACCGATGGGGAGCTATCGAAAGTCGGCTTATGCAAGCCTTCTTCATGCATGGTTCCTCCCTTCTTAGGTGTCTCATTACGAGTGCACGAAGCAATAACAATGCACACAACAATGGAGCGACCCGGGTGGAGTGTACGACAGATAAGCGACAAAGTGTTGGTTTACAGCAACAAAAAAAAATCCAAATGATCCCAAGTGCACTTAAACGCTACCAGTCGGCGTCGATCGATCTCCTCGGACGTCTCCATTTAGCGATCGTTTCTTTTGTGTGCGTGGCGCAAGTGCCACCGGAGGGGCCACTTGTCCAAGGTGACGGATCGAAAGCACCGAGCCAGCGCGTACTTGCGATCGATCGAAGTAGGCCACAGGCGAAACGAACCCGAGCGAGCTGTAATCAATCGCGTGGAGGACAAGCTGCATGCCTCGAAGCAGCGAAGGAAAAAGCACAGAATCCGCTCGCTGTTTGCGTGATTGTAATTAATTTCTCGAACGCCAAACGAAGTTGCAAACACGAAACCCGCCGCGAGCAGACGTTCGCGTTCGCGTCCGATCCGTTCCGAGATGTGAGCAGCGAAATTGTTGTATTTACGAAACAATCCAACCTCTGCGGTACGTGCGGCTATTCAAGTGAAACGCACTGCGCTGGGTAATGTTTGCACAGGCCCGAAAACCGATCAAATATTGATTTTGGTAAGTGCGGTCTTTAAGGGGTGCGTGATTGTGTTTTGAAAAAAAAAAAACGATTGCTTCGACATCAAACGGTCGTGTTGTGGCGGTAGTGATGTAATGAAGCAAGCGAAGGAGTGATACAACAACTCATCTAAAATTTAACAGCACGGCGATCGGACCCGTGCTGGAATGTTTCAATTTTATATTGTTTTATGCCGTTTTCTATATTTTTGCTGCAAAAAAGGCATACGTTTTTCAAGAAACATTAAACTAATTTTTGGAAATATACCATCATTTTGTAATTAGAGAAAAACTTAGGTTTGTAATGATATTCATGTTTTTGTTAAAACAATTTCTGGGTCTATATACGATTTTCGGAAAATAATGGTTACGAGAGAAAGATTATCGATCCTTAAAAATGAATGATATAAGACTTTGACTAGTACAGGATTGTTCAAAAGTCCAAAAGTGTTGTACTAGATCCAAAGTATTCTGTGAGCAGTGATTCTGAAAGCAATCAAACTACTCGTATTCCACATGCATTCCAAATCCTACCGATTGGTACGATTTGCTTACCATCAGATCCTATTACAAAACACCACCATGTTCCAAACGCCCCGAGTGATTGATTTCTCCTCCACCGAGCAAAAACAAAACATTGCTCCACCAGAAATCGATTCTCCCTCGCCTACAACAGCCCAACTTCGCCTCGTTAATGGTGGTTAATCGAGACACTAATGTTTGGCGGGTGTTTTTGTTTCCTTCTGTGTGTTACTACAAACGTAAACGGCACAATGTTAACCTTTTATCCGGCAAAACAATCTCTTCTCCCTGCCCGGAATCGTATTGGCTTCCGCCTATCGGCATAATTAATCAACATGAAGGTCTCATTTTCATAATTTCGCTCGCATCGTGTCGCACCGATCGGTGACATCGAATGCGGCGCGAACGCGATTAGATTAAAAATGATGGCCAAACAAATCGATATCATTACACGGCGACGCGGCTCCCATCATCTCTCGCCAACCGTAATCAATCATTCGGTGGTCCTTCCTCCGGCCGGGGGAACACATTTGGGTGGTGGGTGTGCTAGGACAGGTGTTGTTTTAGTTGTTTTTCCACGGTGGTTACGGCTTCTCCCTTTGTGTTGCTCCCGCACAAAACACGCGGTTTGCTCCCACACTCACGCACGAGCAGGTGACATAACCTCAGAAAAACGTGTGCGAGTGTTTATGTTCAGCGCGGTAAACAGCGGAGATCGTCACACGTGCATGTGTGTGGTTGTGGTTACGGCTATTCGTGGTCACGTGTTGGCAAGCCTCTATCTATCTGTAAATGGCTTTCCAAGCATTCCAAGCAAGATCGCATCGTTTGTGGTTCCCAAAAAAGGCCGATGGTAAACCTGGCGCCTGCCAGTGGTAGGTGGTGTGTGCGTAATTAAAATCCATAAAGTGGCAATTTTCCCTGCCGCTTCGCTCCGAAAACGCGATTATCTTTCAATCAGCGCCAGTTTTCCGGGCCAGTTTCCTCCTGTCCCATGGATGCCTAATCCGCGTACGCGGGGAAGCTTTCATCGATAGTGCAACACACACCGGGCGGGTTTGCGATTATGCGAAATCGCGCACCTCTTTCGCGGTTCGACGCCAGGGAGATTAAATAATGCACACGCGCGCCTAGAGCAAAATTTGCTCGCTGGCCCAGTTGCACCAGTAATTGTAGACATACGTGCATGCGTGTGCTTCCCGGATGGGAGCCGGATTGCGTCGCTATACGGACACCATAATCAACATCATCATCATCGTGGTCGTTGTCGGCGTCATTTTCGCATGTCGGAAAAATAAAACAAAAAAAAGAATGCAGCACGGGACGCTGGGAACCGGTGCATAGTAGATCGTTCTCAAGGTGCTTCTGTGTAACTTCTTCTGTCTACTCACCGTTCATGCCCGTGCGTTAATTGCTGCGAGCTGAATGGAGAGTGGAACAGCAATCAGGTTGCTGGGCAAAACCAGGCCTCTTTACACTGCGTCCGGAAGAGAAGTTTTCCAGCCTGAGGGCGTGCGTCTTGAGTGCAGCTTTGCGTGCTCATTCTCACTCACTGTCTTCGCTGGATGTTGGTTTTGATCAAAGAAAGCCTGCAAGGCCTAGCGAAAGAACTAGTTTGCTGTTTGAAAGCTTATGGAAGCTGCATCGGTTGATTTAAATTCAGAGCTTTTATATCTTTCCAATACTGAGTTTTAAGAATATATATAGCTATATCTTTTAGCTTGTATTTTGTCTCTTTGAACTGATTTTTTCAGACTTTATAAATACTATTTTGAGAGTCAAACATTTCAATTATAATTCTGATTGAATTGGATAATAGTATAAAATTTATGTTACTTATTATTTACAGAATTTGTTTTTCAAAAATATTTTCTTTGCCGAATGAATCCAAAAATGATTTAATATAATTTATTTTCGATTCGCCGCTCCAAAATGATAGTTCCAAATCATTTGCTTCAAAAATAATTAAAATTTGTCCGTCATTTACACACCGATAGGACACGAAACAAGCTGACCTTTTGGCGTTATTAAAGTCCTTGGATGATAACGTCTAACGTCTAACACGAAAACAGCAACTAAAAGTTCCAATAGACTCCCGACATTAACAATCCCCTCGTCTTGCAGACCCCCCGCACGGGTGATGACAATTTTTCATTTCACACTTTCGCGTGCTAAACGCAACCGGTGAAGCTTCCAACTTCTCAACCTTTTTTTTTGTTTTCCGTTTTGTTTTTTTTTTCGCCACTTTTCTTGTCCGACGATAAAGACGCCCGAAGAAATCGATTGTAAATTATCGGGTGGGCTCTCGGCTTCGTAGGAGGCAGAGGAGGGGCAGGAAAAGCGCAGAGTGCAGCAAAGTTTCGCAGCAAATGCGTCATGCCAGCCCCGACCTCTCTGGCCGTGTGTTAGTGTGTGGATGCGGGTCGCGCTTCGATTAATTTCCTTTCTGGCGGTGGCGGCAGAAGCAGCTTGATAGTTGTTCGCTTGCTAACCGCAGAGCGAGTCTCGCGGTGGCCCCCGGAATCACCCGGGCGGGTGGGTGGGAGGTTGGAGCGAGGTTTTGTGTAATCAATTTCCGTGTCACAAGCAGCAGCAGCAGCAAAATCGAAGACGAAGGCGGTTCGTCTGCCACTGCCACTGAGAGAAGCACCGGTTCGTGATAAGTTCGAATGACGTTCGCGCTAGCGATCGATTTTACTTTGTCTTTCGTTGTCAGCTTTTTACATCGTAATATCGGCGCTTTATCCCGGCTTTCCCGTCACTCCACCAGCGCGCTTCAGGCGGTTTCCCCGCTCAGACTGTCAGTGGCGCACGCGGGGGAGAGGAAGGGGGAGATGTACTTTAAGCCAATTAGTAGAGCAAATACTGCTTTATCTCTCCCGCGTGGTTGTTCTGTATTTTATGACGCCCGGAAGCGACTTTCCTGGCGCGACTTAAAGCCTCTCGAAGCTTAAGCATCGGCGAGCGCTTGGGGGAAACGAAAAAGAAACGATCAACTTGTCGCTCCTTGCAGTAGTACCTGGCGGGGTTGCAACTACTTCTGGCGGGTGCCTTCTTGTTCAACGACCGAGATAGCAAGCCACTGACAAGTTGCTCGAGGAGTAATCAGCATGCTCCACGTGCGCTCAATTAAATTGCAATTGGTTTGCGTGTTCCCTTTCATCGAGCGCTCTCACTCACTCTCCCTCTTTCTCTCTCTTTGTTCAGGAAGATCCAGCAATCATCATCATCGACTCCACGGCGGCAGTGACGGTAGTGTCAATTGCCTATCACTTCTGGACGCGGCCAGTCGACAATAGTTGTCCGTCCGTGCGGTGTCTTCCGATTGTTGGTCACTACACCAACCTCAACCATACACGCATGCAATCGTCCAGTGCCGCAGGGTGTTGGTCAGAAATGAATTGCATTCCATGGTGGTGCTGCGCTTGTTGCAAGACGTGGTTTCATGGGCATCATCATGCGCGTGATTTCATCACACTGGTGTGGCAGCGTCACATGCTCTGCCGTGTGTATATGCCGCAAGTTCTTGTGGTCACATCCGACGGCGGTTGTTAACCACGGCTGATGACGAACCGTAACCCCTTCAGGCGTTTGAACTGAAGCTCACTGAGCGCAAACCGAACCCGGGGTTAAAGCAAGCAATCAACCCGAGAGACGTGGTACTCCCTTCGCATCAAAGTGAACCGGGCGCGATTGCGTCAAGATTAGCAGCCGGAAGCATATTAATACCGTGCCGCACACTTTGATGATGGACTTCGGTCTCCGTTTCCAGGTCAACCGTGTCGCTTTTTGCGGCACATAAAGTACAACCACCGCCTTTTGCGCTTTTGGGTGGCAGCAGAAGAGTTATTTTAAAAGTTTTTGCACACCGGAGTGTCTCTCCGTACGATATTAGAACGGGTACGCGTTAAAAGCGTTATGATGCCTCTGCCTCTGCACAACAATAACAACAACGCAACGGGCAACTTCCACTCCATGCCCGGCGATAAAACGTACCAGTTGTTGGGGTTCGTTTTTTGGCACTTAGCCTTTCGGCGAACCGGGCTTGTGGGAAGTTAGGTTCGCAAAAAGTTGGCCGGTTCCATTTTCCAGGCGCCACCCGGGAGCCACTCCTGGGAAGCCTCCGGGCTACCGATCAATTATCTTAATGGGTCACTTATCTTGGCAATTAATTGGGCCTTGGGTCGGGCATTGTTTGGATTGCAGTTTTGCGGCGTGTTGTTCGGTGCAAGTGTGCATTATGTCGATTGCATTACTTGCACCGCCCGTTTACGATACGGTGGCGAGATTATGCGGGTTGTTTTGATTAAATTGGAAGCAGGTTCATGTTTACTACTTAGTGTTAAAAAAAAAACGGAGAGAAACTTCCGCAGTTTTCAGAAGTTATCAATTATTTGGACTCCCTTTTTACGTCATTAACATTACGTCCAAGCATTAACCGATATGCATTTTAAACCTCCTAAGAATTAGTGATATTTTATTCCAGTCCAATTTTTATTATTATTTATGCAACTATCTTTCTCATGAATACTTTATCGATGTATTTAAAATAAATTGTTTTATGTGCTGACGAACGTCGAACTAAAAACAAAAAGAGTTTAAACCTATGTTTCTTATTAACTGGCTGCACAAAAAATATTAATATTCAATTTGAATGTCTTTTTCAAATCGCCAACTTTGCGATAATGCGAAGAATATTGGTTGCATGTTATTTTCAATGATTTCTGAATCGTCTTGGTCCTCGTTGCATAGTAAAGTAAATGTCATTTTTCAACACAAAAACCCATTAAATGTTCATACTTTCTTCTTCTTCCATTCCAGAACGACACGATGCGCGTGATCTACATGTACCACAGCAAGGAACCGCATGGAGCGTTCTACACGCCCGGCAGCCTGCCCGATCCGGCGGAAGCATTCAAGCAGGCCCGTTCGCTCTTCCTGACGCAACGCATCAACCAGGCGCCGCTCAAACCGGACGCGCACCTCCGGACGATGGAGCTGCTCAATCAGGACGTGAAGTTACCGCAAGGGGACGGCACACTGCACTGGTGCAAGATGTTCAAGCTAAACGATATCAATCGCAAGCATCATCTGATTAGGGTACGTTCCGTTTCACCCTGCTAACGAACTCCGAACTCCGCTGATTTCGTAGCGTTGTAAATGAAGCTAGTTTTGTTTATCTTTCCGAGGGAGCTTGTGTGTGTGTTTGTTTGTGAGTATGCATACGTCCTGCGTTTCCTGTCCAGAGCGTTCCCCGTTCTCCAGGAGTAAACGAAGATATGGGCAAGTTTTATTTGCCTTTTATCTGGCTAACCGAGGAGACTTTGGGCGAAAGTTTTCGTCTTGGGACCAAAGACGTGTTCGTTAAGAATCGTGCCGTTGCCAAAAAACCCTTTTCCCCACGATGTAGCGTGATTATTTATATGACCCAGACCGGCAGCAATCAAGTCTTCCTCCGCTCTAAACCTGTTGACCTCATCAGGACACTGTAACGGAGCGGTTCACGTCACGTACCAGTTTCTGCTTTATTAAATAATCAAATTTGGGACACACCAGCGTATCTGCAGCGTTCCAAACGCTCGCCCCGTGCCATAAAGTCGCTGATAAAAACAGCTGTTTCCGAAAGCGGTGCAAAAAGGCGACCATCTCAAATGACAGTTGGTAGAGCAGAGTGCAACCGGGATGAACTCACAAATTGGAAGCAATTTAAAGAATGCTTTTAACAAACACAACCCGTTTTCGTTGTCGTTTCTCCGCTCTCATCAGTGCAAATCGAAATCACTAAAACTCGCTCCATTATCGTCATCTGTCGTGCAGTTTTAGGGTCGATCGTGAAAAGGCTGAGATTTCGTTCCTACATCCCTCCCGTCCGATGCAGGCAACGAGGCAGTCGCAAGTTCAAAAGGTTGCCATGCATTCGTACACACCGTGAAGAGCGGCCCAAAAATAAAGAAAAAGGAAAACGCAATCGACTTCTTCATCGGCCTCCGACTCCGTCCGTTTGTCGTCCCAAGCAGTCCGTGGAGTTTTGGAACCAAACGGTGAGGTTCCAACTTTTCCGTCGAGGTCGAAGTTCAGTTCCGAACACGACACGGGCACCTTTAAAACCTCGGCATCCCATTATCTTAAAACAACACCCATCATCATCAGCATACCATCGAATCTCGTTGTGCTTTGGATTTGTGAAACTCTTTCGTCTGATGCTGCTCGACGCTTTCTCGCCGTGACAATAAGGCCTCCAGATGCTTT
Source organism: Anopheles farauti (assembly GCA_000473445.2). Lineage (NCBI taxonomy): Eukaryota > Metazoa > Arthropoda > Insecta > Diptera > Culicidae > Anopheles > Anopheles farauti. Next base: position 3,410,074 of record KI915045.1, read on the forward strand.
GCCACCTGTGCCAGCATACAATTGTATGAGTGTGTGTTTGCATGTGGACATGTGATCGTTGTCATACATAATTGCATGCTTCATCATCCTCCGTACGCGATAGGTGTTCGCTTCTTTTTTATTTTGCTTGCAGCTAAAACCCGAATGAGAAAGTAGCATGTGAATCTGCAAGTTCGGTTGCATTTTTTATGCAACCGAAAATCGTTTCTAGAGAGAGAACTTTCTTCTTCTGTGAGTGCGTTGTGCGACTTTTTTGAAAGCCAATTACTGGAAAGATTCCTTGTGAAAGAGAGTATATAAGTTTATGTGAATAATTAAAAACAGTTTAAATATAAAGCTGATAGATTGTTTTTTTCTGCTTTGTATTTTTGTAAATAAAATAGTTTAAAAAATCTTTTCGACCTTCAACTGCTGTATTTCAACCGGTAGCATATATGCTTGTGGAGCAAAACCGTGAGGAGTTGAGATAATACACAGAAAAAAAACAGACGCTGTTCTATTGCAAGCCATGCTCCAATCCCTAGCCATCTCATAATCCAACCTAATGCAACGTTCTCTTATCTAATTGCTGCCATTGTTCGTGAGGTCGTCGTCGTCGTCGTCGTACTTCTTTCGCCAGCACACTGTCTCCGCCAGCCGATCGTCTTTTGCCTTGAGAATGGAAACGTAAAAAATGGAACAAAAAACCCTCCCGCTAAATTGCTCCCCAACACACATTTGCTTTCGTCGTTTGGTGCAATCGTTTGTTTTTCGTTTCGTTACGTACAAATCGCGCGGTTACACCGGTTAACAGTGCATTCAAATGACTCGTCAACTCACACACACTTGTACGCAGCAGATGAAAGTGCATGCTTGCATAACCAACCCGCACCAGCGGAATAGTTGAATGCAGATGGGAATAGAGAGGAAAGCGTCCGAGGGTTAGATAGAAAGAGCAAGAGAGAAAGTGAAAAAAGTCTCTGAAAGCTGTTACATACAATTTGACGACTGAACATGCTGCCGGTCGTTTCCAGTACCATGTTTGTTTTATTGATTTGCTGATATTTGAAATCGGGTTTTCACCGACCGACCCGAGTTCACCGAGTGGAGCAGGATGCTTGGCAAGTTTACTACCGCTGCCAGTGGAGGTTTGCCGCTTTTTTTGCCTCGTTTCATCTGTGTTTAGTTAACGTTTCGTTTGGTGCGCTTCATGGGTGAAACCATTTTTCACTCGTCAAACTCGTCGCGGAGGCAAATAAGACTGCGAAGGAAAACAAACCATCGCTATTGCTATTGTTATCGCCGCGAAGGGAACCGGTCGGTGGCGCGGTAGCGAAAGGAAAGTGCATTTTGCACTGCATAAAATATATGCGCAAATCCCCCGGTGCCGATGTTTTCCGTTTGCCGCCGGTAAATATTGAAAATAAAAAAAAAAACCACCCCGACGAGGCGTACCGAATGCGGTAAAAGCAGCGCGCGACACCTAAATCGTGCCTTTAATAAAAGTGCAACATTGCAGCGACAAATGTTTGCAACGCCACATGACAACGACGGACGGTTTTACCATGACGCGCTGCCGTTTTTCGCCGCAGTGCCAGGCGATTGTGCAATTTTTGTCATTGACAGTGGCCACTGCCGATGTTTAGTTCGCTTTTGCGCCGCTTCCGTCTGCAGCTGTTTGATAAACACCTCCGTTTCATATGCCGCGCCTCAATGAAACGTGAAATTGAATGTTAATTTTGTTTTTAACCAACGTTGATGGGTGGTCGCACGTTATCTGGAACGGAAGTGTGAAGCGGCGCGTTTAGGTGTGAGTGTTTTGCCTATGCACCGAGGGACACATTTTCATGGCTTGTTCTGGGAACCGACGCCTTGAAAAGGGAAAATAATTATACTTGATGGTTTTGAAATTTAGCCCGGTGCTTTGTTCTTGTGAATTCTCCTTGGGTCTGTTGTTGCGAAATATGTTTATCCAACCACGTTTATTTTGTTTCCAATTTTATGGAAGTTCTATTGGTTATTTTATGCTTTGCTTTTTGATAACTTTTTAAGTATCATATTTCTGAAATATTGGATGCTTGCTTACTTAAAAAAAAACCCTTAGTTTTTTATTTTTTTATTTTTGCAGTGTCAAAATCAGATCCAACCTTAAATAAGCCATATTTAAATCGACCATAAGCGCACGTCAAACAACACGATATGTTTAAGAACAGCTTGATGAAACGTATTAACAGCTTCGAAAAAATGCTCACTAAACCCATCGGGAAGCTAAAAGGATCATTTCATACTAAAAACACAGTACACCAATCGCGATGACAGTTAAAATATCTGCAAACTATCCCCGCGCACCGTACGAATGGGTCCCACGAGAGGGAGAGAGAGTCAGAAAGGCAGGAAAATAGAGGGACAAAACGGTGTTCGCGTTAAATTTAATTCCTTTCCGGGCGGGATGGTGTTCACTGCTATCGCTATAGCTCACCACCGTCCATTTGGGTGATACAGGAAAATCTCACCCGACGAACACGGCGGAAACGATTGGTAGCGATCGTTTGCATTTTTTTCAATAGCAAAAATGAAACTCGCTCGGGTTTTCAATGCGAGTCCCATTTTCCCACACGTGATAGGATCCGTCATTGTAGGTTTTTCCATTGCACGTTTGCTACTAGAATTCATTTGACGTTTAGTCGTTTTTTCTCCTTCACCTCCTCCTCGTCCACCGGACCCAATCGCAGTTCACTCTACTTAGCACCAGCGGGAGAGTAGAAGAAGGCTCTGCTTCATTTAGACAATCTGGTTTTCACCATCACATGCTCGTTTCTATGGGAAACGGCATGCATCGTCCCGGACGGTGCAATCGTTTAAATAGGTTCCATTTTAATTATTGATTGGTCTTTGCTTAAACACTTGGGTCGGGCATTTTGTTTACTTATTTCGTTTCATTTGTCCGTTCGCCACTTTTTTTTTTGTGCGTTTGTTTTGTCGTTCTTGCTCCCGGTGCTTTAGTACATTGTGACGCTTGCTCGTTATGTTGGGGTTTTTCACATCGCTTTGCTTTCGCTGGATGGCTCTTTTTTTTGCTCTCCCCATTCGGTGTGAGTTGATTTGCTCCATTTAAATGACACCGTTGCAATTTATACGTTTTCACGTATGCGATTTGTCGGTCCGTTCGGTCGCAACTCGCTGCCTGTCACGACAAATGATGGCACCTGCTTGCATTCGATCCGGCAGTGGACGCGGGGCAGCGATATGTTTGTCATTAAATTACTTTTCCGAGTTTTCCATCCACCCGAACAGCGAGTGGCCGCCGGGTAGGAAATGCAAATCGATACGCGCGGCTTGAAAACGTGGAAATCCATCGCATCAATTGTGTCGTTATTTGCAGTCGTTTTAAATTTGCCAAGTTTGTTTTGGTTATGCTTTACTGTGTGCCTTCATCTGCTTCTTTTCTGGCTTTAAAGTGAGCTGGAAACGGAACCGGTTCGGAGAGAGGGATAATCGGCACGGATTGCAAATAAATTGTAATTAAATAGGGAAAATGTATCGTTCCGGGGTTTTCCCTTGCTTCACTCGTTTGATGTTTTCGAGCACGTTTTTCGTGTTTGATTTGTTTTTCCTCCCCATCCCGACGTGACCTGCCGCAAATGTAAACTCGCCCTGGCCCCGGGAGGACAAACTTGAAGGTTGATAGCGAACGTTCGCAAAATTAAACAAAAACGAAATTAACCATCAATCGTGCGGCAAAGGCTTTTTGGGGTTTGCCCTTGACTGTGATTTATAAAATACATGTTTCCGGACTCATACATTTAACCTCTTTCGCTTCTCTTTATTCATTCCCGTTTCAGTACGAACCCGTGTTCGATTCGAGCACAAGCGCATCGTATGTCTACCATATGATTCTGCACGAGTGTCAGGGATCGTCGCCGGAGCTGGAAATTATGTCACGCAAAAATGGCTGCCCGTGCTATTTGGCGGATAAATCGATTCTGACCTGCAACTCGATCGTTGCGGCATGGACGCGCGGTTCTGAGGTGAGTTAAACCCGTCGTAATCAGTGATTGTAAATTTTCAATATTTGTTTCAGATGACTGCTTCATCGGATTTTTTATTTGAAAAAATAAGAATCGATATCAATATTTCAAAACGAATCAAAGGGAAATAAATTTCCCATCCACTGTCGGGAGTTGATTAACAGCAATCAAAACTAGTAAATGATAATAAAAATACAAACGCATCAAAGTGATATTTTCTTCGAGCGCCAAGAAACCAAGAAGAGCTACCAAAAAATAAAAGACAAATCAAAACATTTTATAGACCACTGGATGTTCGCAAAAGCGTCTCTCTTCCATGCTCCATTCTAGGGCCGTTTGGAAGTGATGAAAATTTGAACCCACCGTTGTAGAAACTGTACGAATCTCAATTAGTGTTGGTGCGGTGCTGGAGACGCAGATATCCTGCGCGTGTTCGATCAAATTGAAACACATAAAAAGGCAAGCGGTGGTTGCGTGCCACCAGGTCCCTTCTCAGCCCAAATGGAATGGAACCATTAGAGCACGTCGTCGGTCGGTCGGTCGGAAGAAACTGGCACCTGCTACGGTGGAGATAGTGTGTGGCCCGGAACGCTTTGTTGGCGTTAAACTTAAAAAGAAAAACCCCGACACAAACGGTCGTGCCCGTCGTGCGTAGTAAATCGGTTACCATATTTATGTTCCTTTTTCCATCTCCCTGCCCCGCTTTTCCCCGTGTGGCGCCGTTCCACGGAAAGCTTTCCCACATAAAACTTTATGGATTTCAATCAAAAACCCATAAAAAATTGCTCCCCAGCCCGTCGTCTCCTGGTGCTCACTGTTTTCCACCGTAGGACTATTTGTATGTGCAGTTTTGTGCGCGGCTTTATTTATAAACATTCGTACACGGGGGAAAAACACACCGAGCGGAGTTTTCCGAGCTGGCGAGCTGGCATTGTTCCGATTGTTTTCTGCTACGCTTGCTATCAATATTTTTACGACTTTTGTTATTTGCTTTGTTCGAACGGGGCGAGTCAATGGACAGCGAGAAAAAGAAAGCGAGAGACGACGGGGAAAATGGAAAGAGCGAAGGAAGCTTACTGCCATTAGTGTATGTTTTTTGGGCAATTGGCCAAACAGGACACGACGGTTGCGGGGCTGGGCAATAAATAAATTTCTTGGTTATTGTTTTTTAATAGAGCTACCGGGGCTGCACCGGTGCCAGCGCGCTGACCCTGTTCCGGATCGTTTCATGACCTGTTTTTTTTCTCTTCGATTCTCTCGCTTACAGGGCTTTTCCTTCCCCAGCCAGGTTGGCTATCCGCTCGAGTCGAACCAGGCCCGGTTCTACCTGATGGAGACGCATTACAGCCTCACGGCCAACGAGTACAGCCGGCCGTCGAAACCGAAGGCAATGGTGGACAACTCGGGCCTTCGGCTGTTCTACACCAGCAGCCTTCGCGGACAGGATGCGGGCGTCCTTTCCGTCGGGATGGACCCAAACTGGCGGCACATCATACCGCCCGGCCAGGAGCACGTCGTGTCCGAGGGACACTGTGTGGGCGAGTGCACCCAGCGAGCGTTCCCGCACGATGGTGTCCACATCTTTGCCGTCATGATGCGAACGCACCAGATCGGTAGGCAGATCAAGCTGCGCCAGATACGACACCGGGAGGAACTGCTGCCGATCGCGCACGATCGCAACACGGACTGGAACTATCAGGAGTACCGGAGACTGTCGGCGCCGGTGCGCGTTCTACCCGGAGATCGACTGATCGCCGAGTGTATCTATGACAGCTCGGCACGGACGGCGATCACGCTCGGTGGACTGACGACCCGGGAGGAGACGTGCCTGGTGCTGGCACTGTACTACCCACGGCAGAAGGAACTCACCACGTGTCACTCGCTGCCGAGTTTGCCCACCGTCATCAACTCGCTCGGCATCAACGAACTAGTGCCGTAAGTTTTGAAAGTTCTTTGGACACTTTTCTTTCTTTGTGGCTTAGTAACTCATCCTCTCCTTTCTCTTTTCCTTCTACACTAGGGGCTCGAATCCGGTTCGGATCGCTTCACCACCGGAGCTGTCCGGGATGACACTCGAAACGCGGTTGATTTCGTACGATTGGCGTAATAACTTCCGCAGCTTCCAGTACGTTACCAGGCGAGGGTCATTCAAGCCTCTGTGTTGGAGTGCCAAGAACCAACCGATGCCGGTAAGTTTCTTTGCTCGGTTCAAAAGCCACTTGTCAAGGAACGAAATCAATGCCTCTGAAATTCGTGGTTTAGAAAAGTCGCAAAAAGTTCTCCGAGACTTCATTGGTATTAGGTGTATTAATGTTTATAAGATTCACTGATTTGATTAGTTTCATACACCTAGCTGGTATTAAAACAAAAAACTAAGCTGCTCACAAAACAAACGAAAGCCCTGAGTATCGATTTTCTAAATCGGAGATTTAGATAAATTGTCCTTAACAAAAACTTCACAGATGAAAGCATTTTTCTTTAATAAACATCGATGTCAAAGATGAGGATTAGCTTTTAAGCTACCATTTAACCTCAATGACGATTTCAATCAATGCTTCGGGAACGAATCTTTTCGAGACCTTTGTCAAAGATACATTAACAACATCTTTGTCAAAGATACATCTTAGTAAAATCTCTAAGGAAAAAGCCATTACGTTGGAAACAAGGAGATTAAGAGTATCGAAGCCTTTGATAGCCATTTATTCCGTTCGATAAAGCACTACATCCCGTGCTCCATTCGCAGCAAACATACGGAGCGAATGTGGATCAATTCAATCAAGCCGGCAAATAACGCACTCGGAACGATGCAAATGAAAAAGCATTTGATTTAAAACAGGAAAACCGATCGTTGTGCGCTTGGTTTTAAAGCAGTAGACCTGCACACTCCAGCTCGGTGAGCAAATTTGATTTAAATAAATGAAATATATACGGTAATCCTTCTCGCCGGTAGGCCGGAACGGTGCGCTTCATGCAAAATGCAATTCACATTCGTGCAGCTTCCTGCTACCGAGCGGGCTCCGGCATTTCCTCGGCTTGGAATGGGGTTTAAACCCTAAGCAACAACGTACTCGGGAATGTAGCGTGCAGAGTACTTCCGGCGGTGGCATCTTCTTGCTGCTGCCGCTTCTGGTGCTGCTACTGGTGCTGCTGGGTTTGCCTCTTGGAAATAAATTTTATTGATAAGCACCCAGCTGGCAGTCGATGAATGTTGCACCGGGCTTGCGCCCGAAATCCGGTTGCAAAATTTATCGGCCGACGTTGAGTTATTGCCCTGCCTTAGAGCGGCCCTGCCTGGCGGTGTTGTGTTCGTGAATTGATGCACGTTAGGTTCTGGCGAAGGATGCAAACTTGTTCTCGTTGGCAATTATTAGCAATAAAATAGCACACACATCATTGTCTTGTATCTAAAATCCTACGTTCTTCGTTTCGCCCTCTCGTTCTCTTTCTCCCCATCGTATCCGTACAGGGCACGGAGAATCTGGAAGGTTTCGCCCCGAACATCACCAAGTCGTACAAGCTGATCCGCTCCTGCAGCTTCGTCGGCAGCACTAACGTCGCCAACGTGTTCTACCAGAACCGGAATCGGTACGTGACGGAGTCGGAGACGGCCGTCCGGGTTGACGACGGCGACGACGACGACGATGATGATGACATCGATAGTAACAACGTGATAGAGGGCGCCGCCCGGAGCAAGGTGTCACGCAGCTCCGTCACCGAGTCGATGGGACTCAGCGGAGGGCCGGCCACGTTCCGTCCGCTCGGTGCGGTTCCGAAGATGTTTGCATTTCTGCTCTTCATCATCTTTCTCAACTCGTTCCGGATAGCCGGCGCCGCAACGGTGACCCGGCCAGCGCGGGATCCACTAATACCACAATAAGTAGGCAAACAAATTGGGCAGCACAAGCGTGCACGCGGCGCGGAATGTGAGTGTAAATACATATGGATGATATTTGTGCAGAGATGAGTGTTTTTTACCGGCGATGGTGAAAACTGTACCGCTAAGCAATGCATGAACCGGGGTTACCTTTAAATTCCACCAGGTGGAAGTGACTATTCGTTTAGTTTTCCTTTTTGTAGTTGAACAACTAGAAATCGATGTTGTATAAAAAAAAGAAAAACAGCAAACTGCAAAATGCTAAAGCGGGAAGTTCCAAACAATATGAAAATTGTGAAACAGTATCCTTAACATGAGGAAACCCAACCGAAAAGCCTAGGAGGTAAACATTGAAAATATTACAGAAGCGGAAATAATGAAATTCGAATGCAAAGCCGAGCAAACTAGGCATGAAAAACTGGAACACTTTCTCCGTTTTAAATTTGTGTACATCTTTCTGTACATAGCTTCGGCCTGCTGCTTTCAGGCGAGTGTTTAATTTTATGTAAATAGTGCATTTTGTATAAAGCAAGGAAAAACACAACCTTAACACTGTAGCAAAAGCGTAGAAAAGAAAACGTGCAAAAATTGATGAATGAATATGAAGAAAAAACACCCACAAAAAAAAACTACACGAAATACTCGTAAGCACTCGGTAGCAAGGAGATAAAAAACAAAGTGAAATTTTTAGATGTCCGAACGTGGTAGCGTAATTAGACCGTACAATAGCCATCGCCAGTGATAGGGGGAGATCGTAAACGGGAGGAGGAAAAAAGAAACAAACTGTGAAAAACAATACCGGTGTCAGTTTTTTTTAAACTCTGATTGCATGTGTGTATGTGTGTGTGGGCTCAAACCAAAAAAAAAGGAATCTGTGGAAAATTGGTCCCGAAAGAAAGTATGTGTTGGTGTGTGTTTTCCCCTCCAATTTTCTCCGTGTGAGAGGCGATGAACCGTTTGCACAGTTTTTGCTTCGGCCCGTTAGATGCCTATCCCTGTTCCGTGCAGCTTCCGTAGTAGAAAAGCTCTATTGTTTGGTTGTTCTTCTGCTGTTACCTTTTCGCAAGTTTTATCTGTTTCTAGTGACTGTTTCAAATGAGGGCGCAGAAGATGGGGACGACAAGTGTTTTGAAAACGAAGCACTTGAGAAATAGTTTAAAGATGTGTATGTGTATTTGTGAAAAAGAATGCTACTATAACTACCACAACTAACACAACAACAAAAAGACGAAAGCCGTCCTTCTCTGTCCGAAAGAACGTGGAAGTGGCTCTCGCTAGGTTTCCGACAATGTAGCCCGTTTTGGTAGCCAACATTAAACAGCGTCCGTGGCTGCTGTCACCCGCGGAAGGGGCTGTAGGGGAGAAGGTTGCTAGTACTTCATCCTCGTGTTATGGTCTGTACTCAGGGCTTCGGTCCATTTTCTTCCCTTGCCATCGTTACGTGGCTGTTTGTTTTGTTTTATCACTTCACTCCAACCCACTTCGACAGTATGTTCACTTACCCCAGGTCAGTCTGTGTGCTCGCGTGTGACAATCATAAAATCGCTCAAATTTATAGCCAAAGAAACATAAAACCTGAGCGTTTCGTGAAAGGTGGGTTAGCTGTAGCAGGACGCAGGAAATCGGTGACCGAATGGGGAAGGTTGAGAGATTACTGACCAAAGGTAGAAGTACTTGCTGCACAAGGCATTGTAATTGGGTTTAAAAATGGCTTGAAGATTTTTTTCTTCATTAATTCTTCTTGTTAATTAATTCTTCTTGATTCAATGATTTATCCCTTGGATTGCTTGGAAAAGTTTTTTTATGTGAAAATAATTTTAAATGATTCCAATCGTTGTTCATAAGTTATTTTGTAATTTTCTAGATGTGAAGATTGTTTATTTATTATTAATATTATTCTTGTGACGTTATGTTAGCTTTTTTCCCCGGATAAACATTTTCAACAGTAATTCCTAACCTTACCAAGTACCTTGACAGAGGCAAAAACGTGACAAACGCTAGGCACAAGGAATAATTTGCAGTATTTTACTAAAAACTCAACCAAAAGACGAAAAAAAAACTACTAAAACCGAAAAACGTATCGGACAGCAGTGAAGGAGAATAAAGAAAAGGATTGAAATGAACCGTTTCACATGTGATAAGGCCCACAGAAGTAAACTAGAGGTAAATTTAGCTGACTCGCGTTATAAAGCAGCAACAGCCGTAGTTGAAACCGTAGACGCAGTAGAGCATTAGACATAGTATAAAGGAAAATTCATCGTAAATATCCTTCAACGCAAGCGAAAGCAATCTCCCAACTCAAAGCAGATAAGCTTCAACAAGTGAGTGTAAATAATACCTAAGGGAAACAGTTTCCTGCTGCATAAAGCACCGTGAAGATAGGAAATGTTTTATATTTTCTATAACTGCTCCGAGCTCCCTAACAAAAAAAGAAACAAGAAAAAAAAACAGCTGATTCCGTCTGTATCCTGCAAACTGTCCTCAAACCTCCCGGTGCATTCTCAGCTACCTGGTGCATTCTGCCTTCCACATCTGACTTTCCTCGTTTTTCACACACTCACGCGCGTATGGTGAACTTTTGTCTCCCACCGAAGACGTTGGCGTAGCCGAATATCCGAAACAGACATTAAGAAAACTTGCGTGTAGTGTATTTATTCGATGCGTCACCGAGGCAGAGGTGGAATGGAAATGAAACAAGTCTGTCCGTTGCGACACACGGAAAGCGTGCAAAACAGTGAAATGAGAGAGCACAAGAATGATATTTGCAAACCGGAACTGTAAAACCGAAACATTACCGAATAGGCAACATGAATAGAAAACTAGCTAACGAACATGAACGTATATACATTTGAAACACCATTATTATGTTACAAACATAAGAGAAAAGATTAAAAACAATAACAGTGTGAGAAATCTTACAACTGTATCGAAGGAAATGGGAGCCAACAAGCAAAATTTGCAAATTATAATAATTATCTGAAATGCAGAAAACAGTCTAGTCAAATGAAAATGAAGCGGTTTGTGAAAGCAAAACGCTACTAGTGAAATAACAGATGGAATTCATCACTAGACTAGAACCAAAAACAAACGACTATTCAGTTTTATTTAAAAACCAAACGTATCTTGAACAAGCGAGTCGATCAGATGAAACGATGAATAATCGATCGCATTCTCAAACGGTGCTCGAACTAGTAACATTTGGGGCAGCCCATTGCAGAAATAGTGTACTTACTTTGAACGTAGAGTGTATGTTGTACCGCCAATGGCTTACGGTTTTCATTTCTCGATGTCAAATTTGAGGCAGAACGCTAGTGGCTATGCCACATGAAAAAAAAAACTAAACAAAAGATGTAACTTTAATTCGTGGTAGACTTTTGATTTTAACACGAACGAACCGTTCCTGCATAGGAGGGAGGAAAGGATAGTTTGATGGGTGGACGGAACCTTAAGGAAGCGTGGGAAAGGCAGGAAACGATTGTTGTAAAAATCATCCCTACCGGAACTAACCCCCGGGCATGGGGACGGAAAGTAGAACCCACTACCCACAGCAGACCCATACCCATACACACATACACAAACTCTCACTTTGAGCGCACAGAGACAGCGGGTCGGTCAAATGGCGATGAGAAAAACAACACGTGGATAAAGCAATATGAAGTGAAATAAATTTAGATATCGAAAGCGAAAACAAGTAGCTGCATTGCGTACTGTGTATTTGTACTATTTGGGACTAGAAGATTTTTTTTATGCGATGGTAAGTACGAGGTTAAAAAAGTTTAAAATCTTTCTTAGTATAATATAGTGTTTTAATATAAATAATACAAATTTAATTATTTTTTGTAGTCAGTTGATGTTGAGTGTGTTTTGAATGAAATTTTACTGTTTTTATAAACGTCAAACAACATAATCATTCATTTATGTTCCTTTGTTATTGAACAAAACAACACCACACGAGATTTTTGCTATAACGATTCAACAAAAGCTTCCAATAATCAGCTCCAAATTTGGCATTTTATGCCCAACAAGTCTCACCCCTGAACTACTCCGCGAAGAGCACCAACGGTTTCTGCACGGTTCCCGCTGAAACGGTAACAATGTTGCGGAATTTACATAAAAGCTGGCACCGAAAACATCCCGAATCAACCGGGATTGACCGGTCACCGTGGCGAGTGGAGCGAAAGAAGTTTTTGTGAAGAAGGAAATCAAATTAGCTACAGCTGGAAATCCGTCCAATAATCTGTTGCTGTGGCCATGTGAATGGTTTATATCGCCACCGTAAAACTAAATCATCGAACGACATTAATTCCATGCCTCCCTTTCCCCTTCCCAGGGGGTTCGCTCGAAAGTCCTTCGTTCGTGGCGCCTTTCGCGAACGGGATGCTTCGTTTTGCCTGACACACGCGAACGCACCTCGCGCTGGACCGGACGGTTTGCTGCGGTAATAAAACATTCACAAAACAGACGACGATGGAATCGGTGGTAAGGGAGGGTTGGAGAAACCCGTCGCGCAACATAAGCTCCGGACGGAGGTTTCTTGCGAAACATTCCGCAGTTTCCGATCAACGACGACGACGATGCGGTCGTGTGCTTAATGGACAAAAACCGGTAGTTGGAGAGGATTAATTTAATATTTATTGAAAAGAAATATTACCGAAGCGTCTGTCCGGTCACGCAATTGGTTCGATGGTGGTTCGTTTTCTGTTTAATTTTGCATTTATCTTCTTTTGGCTCTTTGATAGTGTTTCTTGAAAGTTGAACTAGTTAAGATTGGAAAAATAAAATTCTCCAACAATATTTGGATAAATTTTACGAAAATAAAGGAATAATAATCAAATTTCTCTTACCGCGTATTTCTTTAAACCAAAAACAAATAGTCTGTTAAATGAAAAAAGCAAAGTATGTTTCAAACATGTTTAAATTTTGTATGAAACATATTTGTAAATTATAAATGAATAAAATTAAAATTGGTTCCTTCTTGATTTCATAATTATTTCGATGAAATTAAGGCAAAGTTCTCAAACAGATCAGAACTGTACACATATCAAGTTCACAACGGTTTAGGTTTTCTTCTCTCCAACTCCAGCTCCTAATCACCTAGATCGAGACGTTCCAGCCGGCAAAGCTCCATCTAATCGATATGACATTAATATATTCTAAATTTATTAATACCATCAATATGAGAACGAACCGTCCGATCGATCGGTGTCTTATCCCCCAAAACCCGCTCGCAGATTTCCCCTGTTGGATTCAGGTTTGAAGGATTATTGTCGATGATTCGCTGCGTTGCTTCCGTGCCGTGCCGTCGGTTGTGTCCGTCTGGGTTTCCCTGTTCCCAGCGCACCCAATCAATTCAACACCGTTCGAACGCTGCGAGCGGAAGAAAGGACGGTTCGGCAGAAGCAGAAGCCGAACAGAAGTGACCGCGATTCCGTGGCTGGGACGCGTTTGTCTTCGCATACTCCGGGTGTCTTTCGCTTTGCTGCGGCGGCTGCCGGCTGTGTCGGTGATGCTTGCGGGTGAAGAAATAATGGCCTGTATTCCGCTTTTATCATTTTTGTTATTAATATTTACATTCCACCTTCGGCACCTCCACCGCAACCGGCCGATGCCAGCTTTCTTTGATTTTTGCCTTCTGCCTACCGTACCGCAGATTACGCTGTAATCAATTCTGTCTCTCCCCTTCTTGTGCGCTGCTTCGGAGATGAATACACCCCCGGTGGGCGGCGGCTACTGTGGCGGTGAACGGTGCATGAAGTAAAGGGGTTTTACTTTGCATCCTTTCCGTGTGGTGCTGCTGCAACCTTGCGGTTTTTTGGGCTCAATAATAAGCCTTATTTGTTAGTCGTTGCTTTTGGCGATGCCGGTGAGCGGGAAGCGATATTAAAATGATCCAACCGATCGTTTGATGTGCGGTGAAGGATAAGAGCGCTTTTTTTTGTTCTCCGGCCCAAGGGAAGGAAGAGTGCAGGGGGCGGGTTGCGCAGTTGTTCTTTCATTGGAGGTGGTACGGAATTTGAAAATGGTGTGTTTGGAGTGAAAATTTATGTATTAAAAAACAAATTTACAAAATAATTAAATAATGATAAAGAAACAATGACCAAGTGAAGTATGAAAATAATCAAAATTAGATTTATTTAAAATCAAAGATTATTAAATTATAATATAAGTTTCAACAGGGGCTAGAATATTGGAAAAGAACAAGGAAAATAACAGATACGAAAAACAGCAGTAGCAAAAAAATGGTAAATTCCATTTCAGATCATTCTATCGTAAACGCCATTGCCGGTTGCACGATGGAAAACATGAACACAAAAGCAGACGAACACAAAAATATATGCAAAACGTAGGCAAATGAGACCTGAATTTCGCTCGCACCAAAGCAGCAGCAAAACGCTAAAGCAAGGAAGCTGAAAGGAACTTCCTGACACCGGTATAAAGCGGCAACAATGCAGCGAATCCTTTATGCACCGCTACCATTCTTTCTCTCTGTGAGCTCAATCGATTTCGACCGAGCGCTGGAGCGAAGGAGTTATCATAATCGAAATGATTACGTACAAATCAAAAGGAACGTGATGCATTTCGTTGCCGTTTTTCTGTTTGGAAGGAGGGAATAAAGCGAAGATAGGAGGAAGAGATTATTGTTTTCTTAGCGTACCCGGTGCAGAGCGCTGCACTTTTGTGGTTGGTCCAATTACGCTGTCGTGGTTGTGGTTTGATGAAGCGAAGGCGAAATAAAAATGCACATAATCAGATGCCTCATGAGTCGTTATTATTACTCTTCTGCAGAGATAAGACGAATCGAGATCAGATAGATTAGGGTGCAATGTTTGCTACATTGTGCTCCGGTGGTCTATTCTTCCAACCCGATTGGAATACTTTATAAAAATGATACTACATTACCCTAAAGGTCCTGAGGTTGAACTCCAGCTAAGCATCTACAAAAAGATTCTCATAAAACGATAATAACATGATAATGAAGGGAAATATCTCAAACGATGACAAAGAGTGTGATTTCCACATCGAGAGGTAATCATTTGAATGGATCCATCATGCATGTGCGACCTTTCGAATCGTCTTCCACCGGGAGCGTAAGTGAAGTCTCCAAGTGTGAGTTAATATTTCCAGTCGATGATTTTCCCATCGAACTGGCATGGCAGCCTGCAGGAAGCGTCATTGAATATGATAAACCTTCCTGGCTTCATGCGGAAACCACCATTTACTTGCCTTTTGGTGGTGGTTCTTGGTAGAGAAAGGGCTCGCTCTATGATCTCGCGCCATATGGTAGAGTGAAGTGCAAGTGCAACTTGATTGCATGACGGTCTTAGGGTTGAAAAGAAGATCTCCTTTCGGTGCTTTCAAAACCGGCATACACGAGATCATGCAAAATCGTATTCCATCTCGCGTGAAGAAGTGAATTTTCTTTTTTTCTTTCTTTCACTAAGAAAGAAATAGTTAATTGAAAAGAGTAGCAAAGTAGTACTCCGACATGAAAAGAAATTTCTATCGCTACACGCCATTGAAACACTTCGTACAGCTCGTTCAAAAGTGAGTGAAAGATTAATCACAGTTGGCGCACCGAATGCCGGCGACTCAGGCATTGGGAAAGGAAGCTTTGCTTTTCGCAAAACCACGCCGGCTTCACTTCAGTGGCCCGCAAATCCCGAAAAATCCTCCAAGAAAGTGCTCCACCCTCCGACCGTACCGATGATTAGTGCCCTGCCGCGACCGATTCCGGCCGACCGGTGTGACATTTTGATGAATTAACAAATCACATTTTCGCATTTTACGTCGCCTGTCGCGCGTGTCGTCTCGGCGAGGAGAAACATTCGGGCGAGAGAGCTTTCAACCGGAGACGGTTCTTTGAACCCGTCGTGGTAAACGATGAAGTGAAAATTGCTACCAGAAGTAGGCGATGGAGCGCGTTTTCCCGGGTTCCTTCCCGCTCGCGGCGACGTTTCCCTCAAGGTGAATTAATGAGTTTTCCTCCTTCGAGCTCACAATGAGTCGGTCTAGCACCAGTCTGTCCTCTTTGTCGTCGTCGTCGTCGTCGTCGGCGTCATCTTCCGATGTCTTAAGAAATGTAAAATGAAGAGTAATGATCCACCTACCTCCCCTCCCCAAAATGGGGACAGTTTTCGGCGCGAGGCCAAGTGCTTTCTGCTTTCATGCCACTCAACGAGAAGACAATTAGATTAGGAGTCGTGATGGTGGTGCGCACGCAAAAAAAAACTCCCAGCACCCGGAGTGTCATTTTTCAGACCAGACTCATTTCCGGGATTGCGTTTTGGGTGACTTGTTTGCTTTTTTTTGTTTTCGGGTGAGCTACGAACACAAACTGGCGCTACATTTTGTAACCGACAACGAGCTTCGGCGAAACTTTGAGTGCAAAACCTTTGACAGCGCAAACTTCTAATTGCGTCTTAACGCAGTGAAAAACACTCTCTGGAAGCTTGCGGAAATGGAAAGATTGTTTTGTGCATGGTTTATTTGAACAAAGTTTTTGTATGCTCTTTAGCAAGGTGAACATGAAGTCGACTGAGGTGCAATTAAGGCTTTTGTTAGTAAATAAGAATTGAAATTGTGTTGTGTTTTTAAGTGGGAATCTTTTTTCAATTCAAGTTTAAACTATATTTGTTAGATAATTATTTATGTAGAATGCAATTCAGGATATTTTTATTATAATTTAGCGCAAAATTTAACCTTCTTATCAAAGCAATTGTAATCTTCAAGTTGTTCTTTACTATATTTGTCAGCTTAGTAAACTTAATCTATGAAACTCAATTGTTTCAAAACATGTTTAATTCAGTATAAAAAGTTCTTTACTTATATATTTTTTTAAACATTATACCATAAGTTAATTGCTGAATTTAACTAATTAAAAAGGCAGGCTTTGAACAATTTGTTATAGCGACGACGGCGATAGTGATATGGCTTAAAATGAATTGTTAAAATTTGTTTTTATTCTTTTTTAATTATGCTAGTACACCGCTCCATACACTGTAAAAAAATCCTTAAATTTAATATGTTTCTTCTTCAAACTAATAATTTATAATAATGTTCATCTCTCTTTCTTCTCAACGAATTAACAAATCATCCACTCACCGGGAAACAAATCGCGCCCAATAAACCACCCATCGATACCGGTTTCTCGGTGTTGATTAACGAAATTATAATATAATCCTTCGGCACGCACGCCCAAAGTTCCCATCAATACAAACATTGCCACCGTATTGGGATGGGTATGGTTTACGTGTACAAAAGGGATTTAGTTTTCTTCCTTCCGCAGCCGAAGCCGGGCGAGAGCGGAAAACTTGCGAAAGAACCACCATCTCCAATCTCAATATTATTAACACAATGTTCTTCGGCCGCTCTTCCACCGCCTGAGCTTCCGGGAAGTTGTACCATAAAAAGCTGTCCCAACTATCCTCTTCAGAGTTGGGAAAACTTCCGCTGCCCGGCTGGCCGGGCGGGAAAAATCCCTCGACGAAGAAAAGCAGAGAAATAACTATTTCGACTCCTCGAACCCCAAAAACGGAGCCGGTCCTTAAGCGAACAACGAATTACGATTTCGGAAAAAGAATTACCGATTTCTGCTTCATTGTTAGCTCGCCCGTTTGGCGAGCGCTTTTCCGATACGGATTGGACCGGAAGCAAAAGCACTCACGCCGAGGGGAACACAACGCTACGAAGTGCCAGGGTTTTCCCGGATCTTCCAATGATCAATACCGCTTTTGGCTTTCGTTTGAGCGGCGTTGAAGGGAAGGATATCGCCTGTAGGATATTGGGGCTCTCTCTCACTTTCTCTCTCGCCTTTCTTACTGCCTTCTGCGTTTGTCATTGTCGTTCGGGACGACCGTACCGTTCGTGTCGTTCGAATGGGAAAGTTTTCACATTAAGTAGATTAATATCAAGAAATCGAAATCGATGTAATTCCGGCATAGGCTTACGTCGGGTGGCTTCGCTTCCTTCGCTTTACACCACAAGCGACTTTGTCGCAGTAAGTTTTCCCCAGCAAAACGAGAGGGCATATCTCGTCGGTGAAGCGTTTGATATGTGTGTTTGCCATTCTTTCGCTTCGTTTCTGTCTTTATTCTTCGGCTCGCTCTAATCTCTCGCGAGTTTTGCATTTTCCCCATCTCGGGCAGCTTGTGGAGCTTCCGGAAGAAGCTGTTGCAATTTCTGGTCGAGCGTAGAGAGAGAGAGGGAAATAAAAAAGTTGTTCTTATTCATTTTGCTTCGATTAGTAACTTCAATTTGCCGCGAGGACTATTTGAGGCATGAGCTGATGCTCGAGTTCCATCACATTATTGTCAGTCGGAAACGACGCGTTCGTGTGTCGTTTGGAAGCATTCTAAAAAGGAAACTTTTCGTTTTTTTTCTTCTGCTGTAGGATTCAACCTCTCAAGCGGGGGTTTATCTGGCTCGTTTAATCCTGGAATCGAAATAAAAGCTTCCGCATTTTGTTGTTGCTTCGTTCTTAATCCTAGAGCGCGATTGGTTTCGTTTTTCCATGTGAGATTATTTGTCGCTGGAGGAAATGGTGAGATTTTTTGAGGAATCATGAGAACTGGCATGTGAAATTAATAATCCTTTCTTGGTGTGTTTTCACTTCAAACTGGCGATTGGAGTTTAATGAAACAAATAACAATTTAAATTAGGTAAATTGTTTGGAAAATAAATTGCTAAAATCAACAACTCGAAATGCTTCAGTGATTCAGTATCGTCAAACGATCATTCATCATGTAGAAGACTTGCATCTTTCGACTACATCTTTCGTCTACATCAGCGTCCATCCTCAAGTGGCCAAAAGAAATGGTTCACAAAAGTCACCAAAGCGCAACAAAACGTCCCACTTGAGCCCTAATCCCTGAGAACCCTTACGGATCTGTCCCCAACCCCTGGCCGACCTTGTGGCGTGGCAGTAAAATTCGATAATTCGGTTCTCACCAGCACCGGCGCCGCTTGTTAACCGAAATTAGTGCACGAAGTTTGGAAGAATAAATTTTAACCCCACGCCGGCGCAACCATTCAAGCACCGACAAAACGGCTGAAAAGGCGTAAACCGAGAGGGAACCTTCGGCGCAGAAAGCAGTTTATGCCGAATTCGGGACATCCCGGTTTTATGGTGACGTTTGTGGTGTGCCAAAACTTTTCCGCTAACCAGCCTTGGGAGATGATTGATAAAGTTTTAATTGAGAATTTAAATTGGGTCCTCTTTAGTGGATTGACTGCTGCGTGTGGCTGGTTGGTTGCACGTGGAGAGCAAAGCGGTGAAAGAAACCCGACCCGGCCCCATCTCAAACCCATCCGCTTGTCACAGTTTGCAGTTTTCCGAAGGCAGTTGTTTTCCTCCTTCGGTGGGAGATATTTTATTGAAGAGCACCCAAAACCCCCGCCCCGGAAGAGTAGTTCCGTCGCAGAACAGTAAACGGAAGGAAATAAAATGTAAAACGAACGTGCACGCGACACGTTCGAACGGTGCAATCTTGCACATTTGCTCCGGAACTCCATTAACATATGTTTACACACATACGCCCGCGGCTGAGTGACAGCATTCGTTGCTGCTCCCACCGTGAATATTTCACGCTTCACTGGCTCACCCGCAAAACGGTTCGAATCGACAACGACATCATAATCAATTTACATTTTATTGCCACCGCGCACCATCTTCGCCGCGTTTTGGGCAGGTGTAGGAATCGGAATGAAAGGAATACTGGCACGCAAAAAAAAAATAAAAAAATAAAATACACACATCTACAAACCGTCCGCCCTGACAGCGACATGCTTTGCCGGTAACGTTTGCATCCGAATCAACCGTGTCATGAAGTGCAGTTGCAGTTTGCTCCATCAAACCCCATCGGCAAGAGACTCGCCACGATTCGTTCACATTTCGTTTGTCGCTTCGTCGACAGGCAAACACCGCCTGCCAACTGGATCTGGTTGTTTTTTTTTTTGTATTATTTTCGGTTGCCAGAAAGAATTTTGCTCCTTCCTTTGCGAGTGTCTCCCGCGCGCGTTGCACCACATTTTCGGCTCGCCCCGTTTGGCAAACTATGTGCGGGGCCAGTATGTGTGACACCAGAATTTGTTGGAAGGATTTATAGTGTCACAGGCAATCCTCACCGGGAGCTGGTGTGTGTGGGAGAAAGAAAGGGAGAGAGAGAGATGGAGCAAACGAAAGAGGATGAGTTGTAGGGACTATAAATTGAGCTTTTGAAAGAAATGAAGGGTTTGTTTGTGCGTTTGATGTACAACTTTTGGAAAGTTAAATTAATACATGAAGTTTTTATTTTATCTTAATTTTCCATGCCGAATTTAAATATCCGTGGAAAATATGACTTTCATATTTTTTAAAACCATTTAAGCCATTCATATTGAAGCAATTGCATTTTTATATATTTTAAGATCCCTAGTGTTTATTAACCTACAATTTAATGTATTTAATACAGATAGATAAAATAGAAATATCGTACTAAAATTAATATTAACAGCAGAAAAAGCACGATATTTCTTGGGAGAATGCTTTCGATTTATACCCTTTGAAATCAGCTACATGAAATTGAAGACATATTCTGCGCTCGTTCGGCAAACCCTGCAAAATCTTCCTCCCGGTATGGCGAAGGTATGAAGAAGCACTGCAGCAGCCACCTTCAAGGCGAACGGCAAGATTATGAAACAAGTGCACTAAACACACTGACACATACGCCGCATGCATTCTCGGTTTGCAGCGAGTTTAACAATTCTTCTCCGCTTACTTTTACTTCAATTTTCGGGTGCGCCACTGCAAGCGAATGTTTAACCGTACCGTCAAAAACCCGGGGCCCCGGCAAGGGCCAACCGCTTTGAAGTGTGCAGTTTACGGATGTTCTGGAACTGGAACTGACGTGAGCTTACGCTCGGTGGCTTTTGTTTTATTTTATGTTTTTTTTTTCTTTTAGCGTCACGGAAGGAAAACTCATCGTGGGCAAAATGTCATCCTCAAGCACGGGTTTTTTTTGGAAGGGGGAGAGGGGGAGGGGAGAGGGAGGAAGGTGCTCCACTCCAGAAGTGCACACACACACACGGTTAATGGCACACACGGAGCACACACAAATCCACTCCGACACCCGTGAAGCTTGCAAGCCGGGTTTTGCTTTTCTCTCTTTTGCTCCGTAAGTTCCATTTATTATATGCCTGTCTTGTTGCGTTCTGGCCAAGGGCTTTTAGCCGCTCGCTCCAACAGACTGGCAACCGATCGGGAGTGATATTTGCATTTTTCACGTTTCACCGAAAGTAATGTAATTTTTTTTAATTTTTTGTCCGCTGTCTTTATTCGCGGAACAATTGGCGGACGACTGAACCGGTTGAATAATTAATAAACTAAACGGTTCCAGAAAAAAAAACAAACCCGCGCCCGCGACCTTGCGCGCTGGGGCGGGGAAAACGCGAACGCGATCACGATTGATCGGAACCAGTACCAGAAGTGACAAAATGAACTCTTTTATCGTATTCCGGCCCCCGGTTCGCCCGACCGGTCAGGTTACAGCGTGTTGGTGAGGAATGTGTTTTTCGAGGAAGCCGAAAAACCGCCCGAAACTCGATAGTGTGTGAGATGTTTGGATTCCTTTTGCGGCCGGTTCCTTTCGGCCGTGCAGCTGGCCGGTTTCGAGAGCAAGGTAACTGACACCTTCCACCCGGACGCCACGCCAGCGTCAGTCGAGAATCATAACATTTCCATTCCACGTTGCCATGTCCCGCCGGACACTTTGGCGAAGATCTGGATCGGGAGCTGATGCTGGAGCTGAAGCTGGACCTCGGCCGGATCCCTGGCACGATGATTGATTGCTTCAATCATCGTCGCTGACAACGGGCTTTATCTTTGTCCACCCGCGTGTTTTGCCCTCCCCTTTTCCCGGGTGCCGAACCCGGGTTTCAGGTTTCGCGCCGGTACCATTGGAGCCTGCACGCAATAAAAAAGTGGTGTTTTCATATTTATTTTTTAATTAGCACCGCCACGGCTATCCATCGCGTACGCAACGCCGGGGTAAACGATTTGAGTCGAGTTGACAGAGATGAATTTGGTTCAATGGACACGCGGCTTCATCTCTCGTTGGAGCGGAGAAAGGGTTCGTGGGGAGGGGCGAAAGGGTAAAGTAATGCCATTTTAATTGTGACACTGGTCATCTTTTGTTTGCGAAAAACAAAATGCTTTAATGACGTTTGAGATGTATTCGGATTTGATATACGTGTTGATTTGTTAAGAACTCCACAATCTCTGTAGGAAAGGTGGTCAGAAGAAAAAACACAACACTATTTATATTTTGTACACATTGTTTTATTTATTGTATTTTATTTCGTTATTTATTAATAATAAACAACTGCCTTTAAAGTGTTACAAAAAATGTTTCCTTAGTATTAAAAAATGAAACAGAGAATAAGCCATCGAAAAGGCAATTAATACACACCATTTATTTATGGGAAAGCTTATAGCGTTGATTTTAATGCTTACATTGTACTACCAAGCTCTAATCCCTTTATCTAACCCGTAATTCGTTTACTTTCTAGCAGCAAATTTCCTCTTCCACAATCGAGAAAACCTCTTCGACACACGTAATTCCCACAACGAAGATGCCCGCGAGCCATCCTACCCTTAGATTGAACAATTATCCCCGATGCTACTCCATCGGTGCAGGGTTTGTGAAAACAATTATCGACCAACGGATGGCTTCGGTGGGCAGAATCGCGCGGAAAATCATCGTTCGATTGGGTGCACGGGAAGGAGCGCGTAACACTTTCTCATAATTAAGAAATTACTGCTGCAGTGTGTTACTTTTTCATCACCGGTTCCCCGAGGAATGAAGCCGGTAAATAAATCCCCGCAGAAAGCCACCGGGGCATTTCGCGTGAACAAATAGCCGCCAGTTGGCGGCGACCGAACGATGGTGTAACGTTCGGTTTGTCACCTTCGATTAGACGAGCGAGAGTCGCTTTCGATTCTCGCGCAATCGGGGCCAACGGAGGTGCCAGAGGAGCGTAGAATAATGTAGCCCGAGGACGAAAAGCCAATTTCCAACCGACCTCCGCTCCACACCACCCACCCACCCACCGCTAAACCCGATCGCCGTGCGCAGCAGCTGGGAAAGTTTAACTTATTTGCTAATTTATTTAACCGCAATCAAGAAATTACTTCGCACAGTCGCACAACTTTCGCAAAAGCGGTGCCGGGGAAAAGCCGGACGACGTTTGTTTCGTTGTTTCGACACCACCCCACACGGAACACGCAGAAACCACCGGAACCACCGACTCGGGACTGGTTCGCTCGAGGTTTTTTGGTTCAATTGAACACACACCCAAACCGAAACACGAGAGTGAAAGAATGCAGTTTCTAGAAGTTCTGTAACTTCGGTACCGGTGTTGGGATTCCAAAAAGGTGGGATTCCAAAGTTTTCCCTCGACAATTGCGCCTTGTCCGGGAGCAGACGACGTGCCGGGTGGCGAAATGGTGGCAAACCACAATCTCATTAACGCGGGACCCGCCGGGTTGTGTATTGATTTTGCCCTACACACACAAACACACGCGCGCGCTCATTTTGCTGCAAGGTGCACGGTTTGCGTTTTGAAGTTGCACAAGCTACACTAATAATTTCCGGTGGAGTTTTACACCCAATCTGCGGAGAAGTATTGCAGTGAACGGTTGAGGTGATTGCATATTTTTAGTCATTTATTTTAGCGTGAGATTTTCCGTGGGAAACGATCGTGATGAAGTTGGTTTAGTATTATGTATTCGTTTTGTATACAGGTCATTTGTTTTATTCAATTGTTTGTATTTCTAATACGAGTTTCAAATTTACAATTTAAAGTT
This sequence comes from Anopheles farauti, assembly GCA_000473445.2. Taxonomy (NCBI): domain Eukaryota; kingdom Metazoa; phylum Arthropoda; class Insecta; order Diptera; family Culicidae; genus Anopheles; species Anopheles farauti. Next base: position 3,433,796 of record KI915045.1, read on the forward strand.
CTTATCTTCGTAGTTTTAGTTAATAATTTTTTTGTAATATGTTCGTAGAATTTTCAAATTTTTATTATTATATTTTTGGGTTTAGAACAGTCTTTAACAATATTGATTATTTTTTATTTTTTATCCATTATTAGTTTTGTGTAAAATATTACAATTTTAATTAACAATTCAATTCTAGCCAATCGAGTGATGTGTAAAATATGTGCGAAGAAAATTCAATTTTGTTTTCGAGCAAATTGAATTTCTTGTAAAATATTTACAAATAATTCGATTTGCCCGAAAACAAAACTGAATTCGTTTTGGAAACAAAGATCAAAGCAACCAATACTTCCTAACTTAAAAAAACAAAAAATAGTTTCGTAAAAGCAATCTCGTCTTAGAACAAAACCAAACCAGCAAACGAATCCTAACGCTCTAGTGAGATAGATCTCCGCTTGCAACAACAACCAATATCTCTTCACATCACCAACGATCGCAATCAACACCCCAGCACCCAAAACCAGAGCCCGCCGGCACGAACAGCGAAAACGGAGCAGCTCGGTTGTGCAAATTGGCCACGCAAATCATTCGCGTAACCTTTCGCGTAACATCGCACGCAACGCGCACAAATCTGACCCCTCCCGGAGGGCATCTGCAAGGGACATGCAGAAGAAGAAAAAAAAGAAAAACAAAAAAACACTCACCGCTCGGCACGAACAGCAGCTCTAATTTGATTTACCTCCTTCCCAGACTCTCGGCGTAAATTGCCTCCTTCTTCGGCGGCGATCCCGGCCCGGGTATCGGTTTTCAATATCGAATCGAATGACGACCTTCAGCGATCAAACCGCCCACGATCGGCCCCACCAACCCTAGAGGCCGATGATCTCATTCCGCTGGGGCAATTAACGACGCCGAAAAAAGGTGGCCACATGGATTTCCGAATGGTACAATAAAGTCCGCCACGGTTAGGAGCGTCACACCTATTAACATAATAATTCTCTATCGCTTCGCCGTAGCTGCGACTCAAGGGGCACAATAGACGGCTAGTTTCGAGGTGTGGTGGCGATCGGCGGGACCCGTGTCTTGTTGTCTTGGCACAACTTAATTTTTGGCCAGCTTTTGCCGGTGCAGCTGCGCCCACATTCACGTCGGAGTGGTTCATAAGACACTGCATGGCAAACGGGTTGGAATTTCAAGTCGGTAAGCAAACGAAATGCAAATTGAGTTCAATTTCTGGTACGTTGGGTCGTTTTTCTTCGTTCGACATCAATTGACACGATCGTGAAACTGTCGATCGTGGTGTGGATTGTAAACCATGCAGGAAAACGAGTGTTGAACACTATTTTAACTAGGTACTTTAAGGTGTGACAGGATTTTTTTAATGCGAATTTATTTGTGGTAAATTTCGTTGAAAATATTTCAATCAAGTATCTCGGTTTTCAAGAAGGTATAATCTTAAAAAGCTTAAAGGCACCTTATCTAATGAGTGAGTCCCAGTGAGTTAGCCAAGAGGTTTGGTAAGCCAAAATTTTGCATAATATCTGCCATTGTGTTCAAACGTTAAAATGCATTTCATGATAAGATAAATAGAAAAAAACTTTTTTATTAATTTTAACTAAATTTAAATTAATGCTTTTAAACAGCTTTCTAGATGGCTGATTCTTATGAGATCCAGTTAGGACCATTTGGAGCCGAAACGGTACCATACCGTTAATCTTTTAATTTATGCACGATAGCAAACGACGGTTCAACGATTTGTTCTGCAACTGAAATACTGCTTCGTTCGCTGAATAACCTAAAAACCAGCAAGCGATCGAACGATCGAACTCGATTTGAAGTTGGAATGTCGCATTAAAAAAAAAAATAAATGCGAAACTTGTTTTACTGCAGTAGCGTTGCAGTTAAGGATTTGCAACAACTTGTGATATTATTTTTGTTTTTTTAGACAAGAGCAATCAGATCAGAACTCGAACGCATAAATCCGATGTTAAATGCAGATCGTAATTAACGCACTGGTATAATCCTCGGTTTACAAGCGTGGTTTGTACGGAAGAAAGCAAACCAGCTTCCCCGATTGACTTATTTTCTTGCCCCTCGAGGCACCAAAAAGAACGCTGGCTGCGGTTAGCGTCTCGGGCTTAATTTATGGAATCGGTTTATATCGCTACCGCTAATCAGCCGTGCACGAATGTAACACCCACTTTGCGTTTCGATCAATTCCATTTGTTAAAACCCCCTGGTATGTGCGTTTCCTTCGAGCGCTGTGTTTACGTTACGGCTTGTTCTTCGCTTGTCATCCAAACCGTCCATCCGAAAAAAACTTCAGCTCGAACAAAAAACAAAACCGCGCGATTGTTCTTCGCATTTGTTGCGGGTTGCGTTGGGTTTTCGGTTTCCGATTGTTTCCCCTGTTTTCTCTCCCACTCGCATCGTTCGGCCACAAAGAAACCTGTCGGCAACCTGCTTTGTTTGCGCGTTTTTATTTTTGTCTTGCCGTGCTCGTTCCTGCACAAAATATACATATCTCGACGCGTACATCGCGTAGAACATTTCGCATCGACAAGCGCTACAACCTCGGGCGGCTTTTCGGGCAGTTCGTCGGGCAGGAATCGGGCAGGAAAAATTGATGAAGATAAAATCTGCCTGCAGAACGTACTCGGGACAGCGGAGCAGGAGATAAACGATCGGGAGTCTTCGCCCCACCCGAGAACCCGATCGATCGAAACCGCTCGAGGACATATTAAAACATAATTTATGCCACCGTGTGTCCACGGTGAGGCCGTTCGCGGACGATCGCGGGAGACGGTGATGCCACGGGCTTATTAATGATGTACCGCATTTGTCAAACCGATCCGTCCGGCGCTCATTTGAATGTTTTACGGAGCCGCTGCAGTTGTGTTTCCCGATCGACACCAACACTTGGGACTTGGCTCGCCCTCCTCGGAAGGACGCCAAGAAGCTACTTTCCGAGGCAGCAAATATGTGGACTTTTGAGCAGTATTTAAACGATCGCTTCTTGGAGTTAATTACCCAGGTAATAGGACGGCGTCGGGAAATGTTGATTCGAGAAGTTCCCAGCAGTTAGCGGAAAGTATTTCCCAGCACCGGGAGCTCCGTGGGAAATACGAGTTAAACGGTTTGGTAGAAGTCATAATTACTGCGAAAATGTTGCAGAATACTAGTGCGTTTTCATAACGGGGTGGTATTTTTCAGAAATTGTGGGATTGTTGCAATATATCTAAGAGATGTTTGTACTGCATTTAGTAGTTTGAAGAAAACCTCGTCTTTTCTGTAATTTTTAATGTCAGATTTTGCTTCCAAAAGAATACAGATACCTTCTCCGAGGTAGTTCTCCTCTGTCGTAACGATTTCGCAAATAAAATATCACTCAAACCCGTTCATTAAAGAATCTCCTCCTGCGCATCGCTTACCCAATCGAAGAAACGCTGTAATTTAACGCTTACTGCTTCCACCTCGGGATTCGCAGGATTCAAGCGATAAGAACCGCTCGACAACCCCACAAATAACAGGCTCCGCAAGGTAATTGGCTCGCCCTAATGGAGACGGACTTACTGGAAGGGGACAAAAACACGGCAATAAAATGTCATCCTTCATCCGTTAATATGACACCCGGCGAAGATCGGCGAAGAAGCCGAGCCGATCCGGTCTTGGTAGCCCCTATTATCTATCCGGCTGGCAGTTTGCGGTGTAATAATTGCATTTCGCCGGTTCGGTGGGAGTGAAAAATAATGTATGCACTGCTTCCAGCAGGCACCTCAGTGGAGGAGCGTCGCGAAACATCTGATAAATGTGTCATATGTCCGTGTCTCCGCGTTCGTTTCTTCGCCTGCCGTGATAAGTCCACCGGATAAGCGAACGTATTTTTTTTTTAATTTTTACTGGGTACTGTATTTCCCTTTGCGTGGTAAAATATTCTCAATATCTGGCCCGGGTTTGATTTCCTGCCCTTTTGCGAGGTAAAGCCGAACCCGTGGCCGTGGTAATGATATTTCCATTGCTGATAAAATCATCATTTTTCTTACAGGTGGCATGGCACTACACGCAGTGCGAGCGATTCGATCGCGGGGATCGTGGTTCGTTCGTGGTAAGAAATGCGCCTCAAAGAACCCTTCACACTCGCCAGGCTCCGCAGCAGCAGCAACACTCGAACCGGTAGCTTAATGTGCGGACATTAAGCGAGTCACCCGAAACGAAAACGGAACGAGCAGCAACGCAACAAACACGGAAGGTAAGGGAAAAAAATCACTCTGGGAGGATACTTTAATAAATAACCGTTTAGTACTCCCGGAGCTTGGTGGAAGATTAATTCTTCGGCGCGATACTCCACCGTACAGCAGAAGAAATGCAAGAAAAAGCCGAGTCTTCCCGACGTTTTGCACGTTAATTTATATCCACCAATCGGCCACGGGGAACCGGGCGCCTCTAATCTGCGTGTTGAAATCGATTCCGAGATGGGCGAGAGCCCACGGTGGCCCTGACAATCCCGGAATCGGATTCGAAACGGTGCGCGACAACAAATCTCCGATAGATACCGACAGAAGCCCAGTCTCGAGCGGAGATGCGACTGTCAAGATACGGTTCTAGAGGGCGCGCGCGCTCGCGCTCACTCACACCCGCCCGGGGAGATGTCTCCCATCGAACGGTTGACGGTTTTGTGCTGCTGGGAAGAAGGACCCGCCTGGTCGGTCGAGAGATATGGACAAGAACGTGACATTCACCTGCCTCGCAGAACGTTTTTTTTAGCGATTTCCGCGATCGCGCTTGACGGCTGGACAAATGTTTTTCGGTGCTCGGGCTCGAAGTCGGTACGTGACAAGGGATCGAACCGCGGATAAGGATCGAACTCGGGGAGGGCTTCCGAGCCGAATGTCAGTGCCCCGTGGGGGCTAATTAACGACGGCCGGAAATGAGCGCAAGGCCCGGGAACACCGGGAGCCCGATTTACGATTGTGTCATTTTATTGCAACTTGAATGCTTTTTTTTTGTTTCGTTCCAACATGTTGAACATTCTTCCCTTCTTCGTGCATCCTTCCGGACGATCAAATGGAGTGAAGTTCAAGCAGGCATTGATGTTCGGAGAACAAATCCCATCAATTACATCGCTCTGTTCGACGTCTAAGCCGCATCTTGAGCCATCTGACAAACTTCAATCCTTTACCGAGCCGACTCTTGAAAAAAAAGAAACATCCCAAAGGTGCCAAACGGAGGGTCAAAAAGGCTTTTTAACGAACGAAGATGATTGTTCGCAAAACGCGTCAGTTGGTGTGTTAACGATCGTGTTCGGTTGCGTTCTAATAACTATCATTATCGAGTCGTGTTTTTAACTTCTGTCGTTACGCCGTATCTTCTGTTTGCCCACCGATTTCGGTGACATTTCAAACTTCGCTTCACCAGTGGCAGATGTTTGTAACGATAAAAACGCTTAATAAAACCAAAGATCCTCATGATCGATCAGCCCGCTGCTCGAGACATTACACCGACGAGGTTATTTTTTCCTGTAAATTTATCTCTAATCGAATGATAAATACGCTTCTGGGCGCAACCGAGCGGATGGAATCGCTCCGGACATAAATCTTTTCCAGCGATCGGTACAACCATTCGCCACGAGATGTGTTTTGCCGCCGGGCCCAACATTGGGCTAATTCTTGCACGTGAAGCTTTCAGGAGAGCATCCGAAAAAAAACCATCGCATGTGCGCCTTTTCCATCCCGGGCAGGCTAAAGTGCGACGGAAAAGGTGTAAAGTACAAGGCAGGGCGGGGGTAACGGCGGGGTGAGCTAAAAATATTGCGTGCAATTTGTTATCATTCCCCCAAAACCGGACCGGCGGTTCGTTTCGCATGTTAGTGTTCCATTCGCCCAGACGGGGCCCATCTTGGGCTGCTGCTAACTGGTTCAGGTTGATGGGAGAACACGAACCGGCGTTCGGTTGCAACCCGCAATCGACAATTATTTTCCAATAATAAATAAAGAAGTACAACAGCAGAGCAGCATCCTTCTCGTGGGCACTGTGGGAAAACAATGGACAGTTTGAAGGTTTTTTGAAAAGGATTTTTCGTGTATTTCTCAATAATAAACGACATCATGATTACAACAAACGGAAACCACGTTGAAGAAAAATCAATATTATTTTTTATTTCAGTGAACATATTATTATGATTTTATTATTATCTAGCAAGTCTGGTGTGATAAAATTGCTTTAAACAAAATTTAATTCAACTAACAGAATTTTAATTTACATGTTATTCCGCTCGCCGAAAATGCCGTAAATTTTGAATGATTCTATTATGTAAGAGTGTATTGAAAGCTCTTAGAAAAATAGTTTTGTTTCTTCTTAAATATTTTTGCAATATTTTATTGGATTTAAGTAAGGTACATTTTGATCTCTCCTTCCTCCACTTGCACGGTACATTGTGCACGGCGTCGTTATTTCATCCCCTTCCCGGCCCATGGTGTGTTCGTTTTGGACAAACAATCTTTAATTAGACCATTGCCGGCGCACTGAACTGGAGGAACTCCTCACTCCTGCCCGTTCGACGTTCGTTTGCGAGGTGATTTGCAATGCGGAGTCGGAGTCGAAGAAGTCGAACACGCAATTCGGGGTCAGTCCCCAAGACCCTCCCACCTTGCCCCCATGAAAATCCCGTCGACCGGCTGGAGATTGCGTGCACTTCTCTCGGAAGTCCTCGGGCTGCAAAGTGTGATCAGCTCAAATTAAACCCTAAAACGCAAAAAAGAAAACACAACGAAGCCTTCGTCAACCGGTTACCGTCTGTTGCCGGCCGGAGGAGTTGCGGTTTTTTCGGGTGCATTTGAATCTAGTCTGGAGCCTGCTTGCCCGAACGGGCGGAATCGTAGCTAGTAATTATTGGTCGCATTCCATGTGTCACGGACGATTAAGCGGGCCCGTGTTCGTCTGATTGGAGTGGCGCTCATGGTACAATAATTTTTATTGCACTCTAAATCGGGGTTTGGATTCCGCCCTGCACCGCTGGGTGCACTTCATACTAAGGGGTTGCATTATCGGCACGCCACCACGGCCCACACGGCCCAACTCGGCTCATTTGCATCCACGTCGCGTCCCTTTGTCGAATGTCCTCCAAATGGTCTGGTGCAGGTGTCGGTATTCACCACCTCTCGGCTCCGGTAGTTGCACCATTGCATGATTATTTAGCTTTTCCTTCACTCACTCTCTCCTTCTTCCCTTCGCCGAAAAGCAGGCGCAAACGTTACAGCGAGATTAAACCCGATAATCGTTTAGCTCGGAACAAGCGGCTTCAGCACCTCGGTCGGTGTTATTTCAGCAAATTATCCGCTCCCACCCCAGGTTCCCTTTCCCCTCGTCCCACCCACGGCACGGCGAATCATTATCACGCTGGGCAATGGGCAATAAATAATATTCACCCCACCGCGGTGCACACATACACGTGCTAATACCGAAACAGTAGCCAACATCGGCCATTAAGAATCGGTTCTTTAGGTGGTTGATGAAAACCGTGCAGGAATAAAATGCAGCTACCATCACCTAGAACCGAACTTGAGCAGCAGGGTTTTATGCTAACCAGTTTGGTGTGCCGAAGTGGACGGCTAAAGGCTAAATCAGCATCAAGTTGCAACTAGCATGCAGAAGCCTATGTTTAAAAATATCAGCCACTTGCATCCAACATTGGCCTCGAAGCGATATATTTACATTTTTTGTTTCAACATATTTGCAGTAACATGCAAGAAACGCTATGTGTATGGAAATAAAAACTGGTTTAAATGAAAAATCAAACATATTTATCATCAAAAACTGATTTATTTCATCTCATTAAGCACGGCAAGCCATCATTTACACATGAAAAATATATTGTTAATATCTGCGTTCGTTTTGCTTAATTAAAAACTTTTATAAGCTATCTATTATCAACACTTCAATAATAAAAACTCCAAATTGAAGTTTATAAATAGGTAAATACAGAACATTAGTGGTTGAAAACATTAAAACAACATTTTTTAATCTTAATTGAAGCTTTGCATACAACAATTTCTTTACAGCATTTTTCTACAATAGTAACTCGTTTTTACTTCCATTTAAGAGGCCATACCACGCTCGTGTTAGTACATTACCATAGCACTTTACTGATATTTGATCAAAATATGCGCTTAAGATGATAAGATCATATCTTTTGTCGCCCCGTATGCAGTCAACTAGCGATCACATAGCAAGCTACTGACTCACGTTCGTAGCAACCACGGCATAGTTCAATATTGCACGCGTGAAAAATGTCCCCCGATCTCGCATGAAGGGCAACACATGCATACCACGGGCGTGAATATTCCTATCGCAGCATGATAAACGCTTTCGGTGCGAAACTATTATCTTCGAACACTCGAAACCTTTTAGAACTGCGCACTACCTGGACCGGGGCTTATCGGCAGCGTAAGGACGGTGTTAGAAAAACATGAGAAATCATTTCGGCCCGCTCAAACGACGGTCGACGGGGGACAATCGAAAACTGTCAAGAATGTGGTAGCCCCAGCAGCTCCGCAAGCTGGCCAGCTCGTACTCGTAGCCCCCGGGCAAACTTTGCGTGTGTGTGAGAGAGTTTTTGTTCGCACTTGACGTCTCCTCCGGATCGGTCGTTGCAACATGAAAACCTGCTTGCAGTTTGCGTACCACCCGCTCGAGGCGCATAAGGCAAACCGACACCGTGCGAGGTGTTGATGTCTGTCCTACACTCACACACACACACACACACACACACACACACACACACACACACACTCACATACGAGAGCGTGTTAGGCGCACTTTTGCGCTTTCCATGCCTTGCGAAAGGAAGTCCGAAAGGTGACCTCTGACCCCCGCAGGGTGTGCGTGCGTGTGTGCAAGACGCAGTCAGGGTCTCAAGAAGAAGGTATCGAAATAATAAATATAGCCTTTGGCATTCATTTGCATCACATGGTGGAAACAATGTACAGCTGAGAAACTGGTGCGCTGCCGGGGCAATGATGGAGGGGTGGCAGGGTGGGTGGGTGGCAAAGAAAATGCAAGCCCAACACACATATGGTCGCCCGGGTAGCGTGGCACACAATGGGCACCCGAAAGCCGGCGGGCAAAAACCCGACAGCTGAGCCAGTCCGGGGAGCCACCGGGGCCACAGCAGGCCATAAATATCGGTACGTGCAACTTAAATCAAAGCGATATTTATTGCCTTTCTGGTTGCTAATTCACACCAAATCGTGCCGTACTATCGAGCGGTCGACCGGTCGGTCGGTATCACGTTCGGGGGTTTCATGTATGTTTTATATGGCAATGGCCACACACCCGGATGGTGCCGCACTCGCACTCTACATAAAATATCAATTTCAAATAAATGAACCCGAGGCGCAGTGTACGGTGGCTCACCGGCGGCGTGGTACAAATGATCTTAAAATAACTTTGAGTCAATCTCAAATAGAAGTATTTCATATTTATTTCACATCGAACGGATTTGTTTTTATTGGCAGAAAATTTACTTTCATTTTGAATCTTTGTAGAGAACAGGAGAACAGCAGTAATCTTCACCAAGATCAAACCTTTTACAGATGAATTCTGTTGATAAAGCTGCTCTGTAAGATCCTGGAAAAATAAATTTTTTTACATGTATTAAATGTTATGATTCAATTTGTATAAATTATAGAAATACATTAAATCATCTTCGTGGAGGCTACCTTACTTAAAACAGCATCCCTTTCTGACAAATCTTGTACAACGAACTTTGCGAAACACTGTTTAAATTGGCTCCCTAGTAACTCTTCCTCCCCGCAGGCACATCTTGCTGCCAGGAAGCTATACTAGGAAGCACTTTCACTTTTAATTCTAATCACAATGGTTCGGTGAAGCGGGTTTGAAGTGCTAAAATATGCAGCAACCATTTCTCCGACCCACACCGGAGCGAAATTTGTGCATTAAGCTAATGAAAATTTCATCTGACGGAGGCAATGAAGAACTGAAGCGCATCGCACCGTTAGTGGGCCGCGGTTTTGAGTAAATCAATCAAAGTCGACCGTGTTTGTTTTGACAGCGTTTGTGCACGCGCCCAAGTGTGTGTGTGTGTGTTTTGATGCAATGACAAACACCTCCTCCGCGTAATCGAGGGTGACAAGATCTGTGAAGGTTTGCGTCGGTTGGTTTGCGGGGTATTGGGTGTCCCAAAACCTTGCGTCCCCAAAAATCTCTGCGCACACGCTGGAAACGGACTCGGTTGGTGATTCATTACTTAATCGATTGACAGGTTGGTCTAGGTGGGCTAACCTGTGGTATGTGGTGCAGGCGTGGCGTGGTCCCCCAAAAAGGCGACCGCCCGTTCACGGGAGTTTGACATAATCACGACAAATAAGCGGCATTTTCGAACGGGTTACCCTTGAGCCACGCGTTCGACGCGGTTTCAATCACACTTCCAACACGCGGCGCTGCTCGGATCGTGCGGTTCCAATCTCTTCCATCACGGCTGCCAACTTGACGACAATCACACGCTACCCGCAGCAGCAGCAGCGGCTACAGCTTCCAAACGGCTACCAAAAATTCCAGAAGTCGAAACGGGCCAAACCGACTTTGATTGAGGTCTGTATACAGTGCCCGAGCCGATGGAATGTTCTCACCCCTTCGGCGGAACAATCGTTCCCATTCATCCACGACGCGACGAGTACGCCTCTCCGAGCACAGAGGAAGGCGCGCAACTCGAATCAATTAAATTAATAAATTTTATAGCTACTTCTTCTCGCAGCCAGCCGGAGCAGTCGGGCATCTCTGGCTAGCTTTTAAAGCCTTACCGATATGTGGACGAGTGTGGGATTGAGTGGATAATTGCGGTGCTCGTTGTGCTGAAGCCAGTATTGCTGCTACCCGCAGGAAGCTCTAAAATGGAAACGGATTAGAACCAGGACCAGGAATTTGGACAGTTGACAGGCGTGCGGAGTGGGGGCCTTTAATGTGCGATGATCGTAATGATGATAAGACGTCGTTAATCGAGGCGTGAACATCAGAAGTGGGCTTGAGCGATTTACGAAACAAATTTCGCTACTTCAGAAGAAGCTAATAACAAATTAATCGACCAGTGGCTCTTGAGACGTCACTTTGTGCTTGTGGCTCAAACAGAAGTGGGACTGTTTAACGAGTTATTTAACGATTTTCAAATCAATCTAGAATCAAGTTACTGTGGGGCTTGATGTTGTTCTAAAAAGTATACATATGGCTTTTTACACCCAAGTATTGGGTATTCAAGATAGAATGAAGCTAGTTTTAAATAAGTTCTCTCACAAGAGTATCGCTAGGTTTTAATAATTATAAAAAGAAATCTATAACCTGATTGATAGTTTAGTAGTAACTCATAAAAACAAAACAAATAGCAATAAATTTAATGGAATAACTCAAGCGGCTTCAAGTGCTAAAAATTGAAAAGTAAATACCAAAACGAAGATGTAAAATGCGTTGCAAACATTCATCATCCTCACACCTCGCTCGCAGTGGAATAACTTCCCGAAACACCTGCGTTGACGTGCGACACACAGCCCGAACTCCGAGCGGAATACTATTCCTCTAATTGCATCCGTTGCCACCAGATGGCGCAGCGCTAGTAAGCGTACGAAATAGTTCGATAAGCACAAGTTTCGTCGCAATAACACCTACACCAGCGGTGATCAACTTCGTGAGCGCCGTCTGGGTGTGTGGGTTGGTGGTTTACAGTGCAAAATATTAATTAAAACTTTCCACCGGCGTGGCAGGAGCGAGTTTAACTTTCCACCATTCAGCGAGGAGTTGTTTTCTGCGCCAAGGAATCTGAGGGAAGAAAATTGAAAATGCTACTATATCTCAAACAGTTTTTGGTACGTGCGCGGCCAAAAAACGTTGTGGCAAACTGGTTGATGAAGGAAGGTATGGTCCCATTTATTTGAACAATTTATGCCAAACGTGCTCTCTCTCTCTGCTTTGCTTGCTGGTTAAGGTAGTCCACTAATAGCTCCCGGTCGGTCCAATTTCGCACCTTCCTTTTACATTTGGAAGGGTTTGAAACCTGTCCGCTTGGTTAACACCTGAGCGGGAGAGGAGAAAAAAAGGCACACAATCTTGACACATGTAAGAAGTCAGCCGTTTACATGGGAACTGACACCCCAGTTTCCACCACCCCGGGAGGTGTAGACCTAATGGGCTAATGGGGTCAACGCATTATCCGTGGCAGGTCAGTTCGTGAAGGTGTCTTGAGCAGCAAGGTACGTGGAAAAAAAGTGATTAATCTGACGTAATCCTCATTAAGTTCCCAAAACCGATCGAACCGTTCGGGTTACGGTGTGATGTCAGTCGAGAGCAATATAGTTTGGTCGCAACAAAAGAAAAAGCGATTAAAATTCTTCACGGGCTCGCCTCGCCTCGTGGAGCCGGTGCGCCACGATTGGGTCACTGGCTGTCGTGGCGAGGTGAACTTTCGATCTTTCGGGCCTCATCTCTGGGTGGCCTCGTGCGCTCAAATCGAAACCGATAAACAAACCCGTCTACGGTTCGTAGACGGTTCAAACATCAAAAGACTTCATCGGGACCCAAACCGAAAAGATGATTAATGGGCATTGTTGTGGCCGGGTGGATTGTTGTGTGCAGTTTCGATGCTTGAGAGCGAAAGTGAATGTGCGGTGGCGTAGATCATAGACGCACACAGCATGCGTTGCGACCCGTTCGGGCGCGTGTTTGTGCGATCGCAACCTGATAGCTGCCCAAGCGTTCGGGTGTTGAATGCAACAATCAACCCCTGCGAAACCGTTTGGCCACCACGCCACGCAATTCATTTCCATGCTCGACGACACCGGCACACCTCGCAACATGCACGCAAACCCCGCTGGTTGATTGTTGTTCGCTGTTTCGTCTTAAATTTATTGACACCGGTACCGAAATTAATTAGGGCATGTTTTAATTGACAGGTAACGGCGCGATATGCAGCTCGCGTGAATGTTTTTTTCTTTTCTGTTGCGCTGTTGATGTTTTTTTCCATCCTTTTTCTCCCGCTCGCTTGCAAAACAAATGAGGAAATGCCGAACGCGCGCGCGAAACGGTGACACACACGCACATGTGATTCCGCGACAAGGCTGCAAGGTGATAAGGATCCGCAAGCTCCACACGAAGAGCTCGCTATGTTTCTCGCTCGGACAACGACACCGCCGATTTGGTGGACAATTTATTTGTGTTTGTGCGTCCTCTCTTTATCTTGCCTCTCTTGCAAATCGTGTGGTGTGAAGTAATTTAAACGCGTCCAGAGATGACCCTAAGGGAGTGCATACGAAAAGTCCAAGCAGATCACGAAACATACGTATTTTAATGTGGTCGACTTCGTTTATTTTTTTCAGTCTTTTCAAATTGTGATAAGTTTTTTTTAATTAATTCATTTGTTCTTCTCATGTTTGTGAATTGTTGTGAATTTTTGAAGAAATCTTAAATTTTCTCTTTCACCTTCCACAGCATGTCTTTGCATTAAAAGAAATAAAAATCCACCATAACCGGAAACGCATTCTTTTGAAGGAGGAACATTCTCCTCCAAAATGATAAAAATAACTCACGTTTAAATGAAACAAATCAGTGTTTACCCCTTATCAGGCGATGTCGATGTCAATTGATAATACATTTTCCTGGTTCTAGTTTATCGTTCTGCCGCCATCGAACCGCATTCAAGTTCGGCCGCGCCGCAATAAAGAGCGTAAAATATGTTCATTCTGTTCACAACGGCGTTCGGTGGCGTCATCAATCCAAGCCGACCGATCCTAAACCTGGGCGAATGACTTGATTCCGGAGAAACACCACCGTCAAAGTGAGTCTAGCGGATCGTTTATCACGCGCCTCGTCGTAGAGTCTTAATAAAGAACCGAACCGAGAACACATCATATCACTGATGCTAATAGGAGGTTGAGGTCTACGGCACTTCTTAGCTTATTTATGCGACCTCTTCGGCGCGCTCGCCTGCTGCTTGCCATTCCGCTAACAATTAGTCTTTCCCACCACTAACCGCGATGACATAACACACAACACATTAGCGGAGCGCGACGTCCGATAAGAAATCGGTTTCGTATGGCGGAACGCTGTAAAACGTCCCAACACATGTGACGGACCGATCGGCCGTTATTTATGGAGTCCGGTTCGGGTCGTGTGTGTGTGTGACACTAGAATTTAATTTCGAATTTCGTCCCACCGGTTCCGGTTGTCGGCATGTCGGCGTTGAGCGTGTGTGTGTGTGAGTGATATTAATGTGAGTCAAAGGAAGTCGAATGACAAGTATTTTCCATTCTCCACCGTACGAAACGAGTAAAATAAAGGTGTCATCACGCCCATCGGGGACCTTTCTTCCGGGGTGGGAGCAACAGGCTGCAAGCCGACTCTTTCGCCATGAAGTTTTATGATTTTGGTAAAATATGGTTCCCTTTTCACGGGTGTGTGCCCGAAACCGGACAGACCCCATCCAAGAATGGGAGAAGACGAAAAAAAAATGTAAGAAATCAAACAAACTACAGTGACAAGAAAAACTGCTCCAGCTTGTTGAATGCGATGTCGCCGGGAATGTGCACGACACCTCGGCACACCAACCTCCATCTGTTGCTGCACCTTCCACCCCTTACCCATTCCCCGAGAGGCCCCTTCAAACCGCTTCCCAAACGGAAGGTGGCACGAAACCGATCGTATCGCGGATATTGAGATGAAATTCCATATCATACGCTGGGGCACCCGTTCGGTGGTGGACTTTTTTTTAAATATATTTAAAGTAGTTCTTAAATATGGCTATTAAGATAATAAATTTCTGCCCGGCTTTTAATTTATTACGGCTTGTTTGGTAAAATGTGGTGTTTCCGCTTCGGTCGGAACGGCCGTACGAGGCCGGCGGTTGTTTTCTTGCTGCCCATCGGTGGGGTTTTCTTTTCGCCAGTAGGGTGTGGGAGGGGGGGGGGGCTGATGGCGGGATGGGAAGAGAGTGGGTAGGTGTGTGAGTGGCCTGTTGTCCGACAACGTCCGTAAGATGCATGCAGATTGCATTGCGGTGCACCGTGCGAAGGCTAATTCTTGTTGTGTACGAAATGGGCCCTTATCTCCCTAGAGGGAAAAATCAAGAATTAAACAAAGTGATTCAAGGTAAATTGAATATTTGAGAGAAAAAAATAGAGAGGGCTTTTTATCACAAAGAAAGGTAATAATAGCTTCAAAAAGTCTCAGTCTCAATTTACAACAATAAAACTGTGAAGGTTAAAACAAAAAAGAAAACAAAATAATTAAATAAGGAATGACGCAATTATTACCGGTTGGGCAAATTAAATATTAAAAAGTAAATTAAAAATTATTGCCTTTTTGCTATGTTTCATTCGATTTCGACTCTTTTCTTCTATTGAAAACATAAAACAAACCATTCATAAATAACCAAGCCAACGCTAAGCCCACAGTTGCCGCTTCCTCCGAAACGTATTTCCCACCCAAAACGCACTGCGACACCTTTTGCGCTGGTGGTGCAAAATCTGGCACCGAAAATCGCACCACAGTTTGCAGGGTTGGATTTTCTCACCGCATGCAGCAACAAGCACCATGCTGGTGCCGTTTTCTTTGCAGCAAGTAGTTGAGCAAGCACACGCAAGGAAACTCAAGCGGTTTGCTTCAATCCATCTCGGGGGAAGCAAAGTGGGAACAAATACAATTTGCATATTAACAATACTCGTCATTTTTAATGCATCTCAACCACCGTCGGTTACACCGATGTGACGGTTCCGATCATGGCGTCATATGTAGGGTGAGCTGAGGAAAACACGTTTCTTGCCGTACGGGATTTGCCCCACGGGAGAATGAAGTGCGCTTCTTCCGCCCCAGACACGATGGCCAACACAAATTCGCGTTGAATTCCCGTACGCTTCTCGTTGAACACATATTACATTAATTTATATGAATATTAATTTTAATGCTTCCATGAACATTTTAAAACAAATCCACCCCTCCCGCGAGCGGGCATGGTTGCGAAGATGTATTAAAGCAGAAAAGCCGTACCGGGCTCCGAAGAGGAAAAGAAAAGCAACACCGATCGATGCCGAATCTGTTGTTGGTTATCGGAATTTATTTCCTCACCGTCATACCTTTCCTGTTCGGGTGGGGACGATTTTTACATCCTACCAGCTACACCACGCACCGGATGATGGCCGTGCGTGTCGGTACGACCTTGTCCGATGGAAGCGAGATCACCCTGTTGTGATCGATAAATTATGATTACGCTGTGTTGATAAAAAACCCCGCACCGAACACGTGAAAACAAACCCCCCAAAAATTCATCCAAACGCAGACGGACAACAGAGAGGTTCGACCGAAATGTTGGCACGAAAATTAGGAATTGTTTTTATTGCCGTACGCGACGCCAAAAACAAGCGTTTTAATTTTCGTTAAAGTGATAGTTTTCAGTTCCATTTCTTCTGATTGTGTAGATTGCAATCTTTCCCTCGTGCTTGTTTGAGTGGAAATATATTAGGTAGCGAAAGTATAAATTAAACGTGAAGGAGTTTCATTTACTTGTTTTTCTTTATGAAGCAAAAGATGCTGTATTCTTTTATATTTTCATTGTTTTTTTTATTTGAGGTATTTTGAAAATTTAAATATTTAGTTGTTGAGACAATATTTGTAAATTTTCCAGCACAGAAATGTTAAAGCATGTAAAAATATTCTGCACAATTTCCACAAAAACATTCTTACAGATTTGAAAGATCAGATTTTCGAATTTATTCCCGAAAATATTTAAAAAAAAAACACTTCAGCCTCCAGTGTTCCACGCGGCGGAAGTTGCATTAAGCAGAGTCTCAAATCTTTTCTCCCATCATTATCTGCTTGACTGACCGATTATGAGGGTTATTTTTTTTTTGGCGAACCACAGCAGGTTCAGGGAAGCGGGGTCCCACGCGATAAGTCGCCAAGTGAGTGGTCCATTTAATAAGAAACAATAAAAGAAAAGGAAAAACAATTTCCAAAATCACCGCACATATGCTCGCGATAAAGCGGGCGAGGAGTTTAAAATAAAATAAATGATCGCATCAAAGGACCGGAGCAGTGGAGACGAAAATTTCGCATCGTTGACGTTGAAACGTGGCTGATGGTGTGTGAGTGTGTTTTTTTTTTTTGTTTTGCTTTTCGTTTATAAAGGCATCTCTCGATCGGCGTGCGAGGCGCGGATAAAAACAGAAAAGCTCACTATCGGCAAGCAGCTCGACCTGCTAATCGGACAGTTAACTGACTCGCTTTCCTTCCCGCAGCTGCCGGCCGATCAAAGCAATCGCTGCGGAGGCTCGTGAAGGCCGCGAACGAACTATTTTAATTCCAGCGGGCGGTGGGACGTAAACATGGGGCTAAGAATGGAAGCGGTTCCATTAGCTCGGGTCGGGCCACATGCTGCGGGCCCGCTCACCGTGCTGTGTTTTGACTCGATCAAATATTTGTTCATAATTAGTTGAAAATATTTAAATTGTCGAGTCGAGTAGTGAAAACATTCCATCGGTGGTTCGGAACCGCTTCGGGCGCATCTTGTTGACTTTTACGTTCGTTTGTTGGTGGTTCTGTTTCGAAACCAGTGTTTCTGCCGTGTGCCGCCCGGGTACGGCAGGAATCTCGGCTCGGTTCGGGCCAGGCGCGGTGTACGGAATGACCAACTAGAACGAGCTAATTCGGCTAAATTGTTGTTCGCGTTGTTACGCGGGACGATAATTTGATGCGGTGTAAGCGAAACGGTTCGCAAGCGTGCACCCGGAACGTGACGAAGTTGTGCCGGTTTTTGGGGTTGATTTTCGAGTGTTTGCCGAGCGATGGGGATGTGGGAACGTGATTTTGTTATGTCGCAAATTAACAATTATGTCATGATCTTATAAAACTCGTTATGGTTAAAAATTATTTTTAAAAGAATATTGATATTTTTAGGAAAATAATCCATTTTCGAGAAATCAGAAAGTGTTTGTGTCCTATTGTTATAAAACATAAATAAACAATATGTTAATAAAATTGAAAAACAGCTAAAGGTGAAATAAGGAGCATAAAATTCAATGAAATCACAGCTAATCAAAACTAGTTTAAGCTAAAAGATACAAAGTAACACCTCATTTGCTCGTTTCTTTTAAATTTATAAATAAAAAAATATACTACGAGAAACTTAAAATATAAAAGTAGCTTTAAACATCCGGAAATTTCTTCGTAGAAGGATAAATAAGTGAAATTAGCTCATATTTCTCACACCTTAACTTTCACCTAACCGTTTGGCTCAATTCCCGAGTAGCATTCACGATTGATGTCCACAGCTGTTTGCTGAAACGATAATTGAGTTTCCATCGGTAATTTATGTTATAACAAGACCCATGACACTTCGTTTGTTCGAAGGCATACTAAACTCCGGGGCTTAGTGAACCGATCGCCTCGATCGGTTCTCCTCGCGGGCATAAAATTATGCAAACTGCTACCCAAAATTTCAACCTAGTTCGAATGTTTGCGTTATGGCATTAACCTGTTGTTCCTCTAACGGGTTTCGGTGTTAGTTGGGTGGCTGTATGAGTGTGCGTCTGCTACCCCATCTACTACCAGATGGCGCACAGGTGGGTCCGATGACGCGGATTGCACGAGAAGAAAGAGGAAAAAAAGACGAGCAGGAATTATGGATGTTAATTGATTCGAAATGCATTTTAGAAACCGATCGAGCAGCTTCGATCACGGCTATCACTCTATTGAGGTTTTGCTAGGAGCAGGATATCGTTCCCGTTAAGGGAGGGAGAGAGAGAAAGAGAGAGAAAGAGAGAGAAAGAGAGAGAGAGAGAGAGAGAGAGAGGCGTTTAGGGTGTGCTGTAAAATTCGACCATCGCGCGAGCCTTTACTCATCCGCGACTAGACGCATAAATCGAATTTGGAAACTAGCCTAATGGGTCGAGAGCCGCGCGAGATATTGGATTAATAAACGACGGTATGGAATACAAGATTAGATGCTGAAGGCGTGATAAGATCGTTCCACGTCCGATTCGGTGTTATTAGCGTTGTTGTCCACTTCAGGCGATATGAATACAAATCGCCCACATTTGCTGGGGACCAAGCGGGAAGCAGGATGTTTTTTTTATGATCGCGGAGGCGATAAGCGTTTCGCGCAGTGCTGGGGGTCTTCTATTTAACAAATTTTTGTGTTAATTTTCTCTTAAAGTTTGTTCAAAATGCGTCACTATGGAAGAAGTAGAAAATGAAAAAAATAAATTTAAATCATAGCAAAAATACGTTACTTTTTAATTACAAGACGCATTTCAAACGTTGTCTTATTTTATTCGGATTGTCTATGTTAAGGGTGATGAATTTATTTGAAATTCAATTATTTATTTTCGTTTATTTTTTATAATCAAAATATTTCCAGGCCCAAAATAGGAAGTTTCGGTGAAAACACCCTCCGCTTCGGTACAAATATGCAATGAAATTGATACGTTGATGTCCTAAACTGTCACTTCAGCTACCACCACTATGCACCCATAGGGGGATCGAATTTACACTCTTTTAAATATTAATTCCGATTGATTCGAACGGCTGCCTGGTTCGTCCCGGAATGAGAGCGGTGAGGTTTATGGGAAAGGCATTGGCATTTATGTGTCAATAAATAAAAGTGAAACCAAACATCATCTTCCACAGTTTCGGCCCACTCGACCGGTCGCCCAAGGGGAAACTCCTACAGCTCCAGCCCAACCTGCCTTTTATTGATGGGCGAATATTTGAATATTCGCAGCTCGTTACAGGTCGAGTCGGTTTGGTCGGAAAAATCCACCCCAACCACACCTCAGGTGTGTTCCAATGGGGCGTACAAATTTCAAAGCCATTTCCTGTTTACCACGCCGGGCTGCTTTTCGAAAAACCCGGCGTAACGGCCGATTAAAGATTCACTTTCCCGCCACAAGATGCACCGCGGATGCAGCAGGGTAGCTTGTTTTGCTGCGGCTTTCTTAACGATACAACATTTGTCACAGACTTTTTGCGTTGTAAAAAGTAAAATAAATTCGGAAGAAAACAAGCACAAGAGCGTCGGCTCGACGCCGGGTGGGCATTTGCATTTAATTTCCACCGACGCGTTTGCAACGACGCGTGGTAATGTGTGCGCTGTGTGTGTCAGAGCCGACGGCTTCTGGAGGCGCAAGTACTGCCGGCGATGGTGTCGTTTAGTGGGTCTTTTGCGGTCCCGGTTCGTTGGGTTCCCTGGTGGAAAATTAGAATTTATTTTTAACGATCGCTTTACCGGCCGGATGATGGTTCGGGCGGTTTTTCTCGTACGGTTTTCCGCGCAGGAGTGGATCGTTGCGAACATTTGCTACTTTGCTTGGAAAATGGTCTTGGGGGAGCATTCATATGTTTTTATTTGCTCACGGGGGATGTTTTTTTTTCTAAAGAAAATTTCTTGTTAAAGAAATTAAAAGTAGTTTTTGTGATTTGTTACTAAATTTCGATTTCTAAAATTTGATAGAAAATTATGTATCTCAACAAAATTGAAATAGATCTTTTTTACTGCAAAAGTTTTAACATTTCTCTTCCCTTTGTAAGCATAGTCACTGACACCGGATCCAATGAAAAGGCAAGCAATCATAGCATTGACGGCTCACGTACGCCGCACAGATGATTAATAATAATCGTCACGGTCGAGTTCTGCAGCTGCAAATATGCAACTGCAGTCAGGCGGCACCACCAGTGGGAGCACGAAAACGAGCTACCAGAACGTCATTAATTTTAGCTTCATTCAGCGTTTTCTTCTGAAAATCCGAATCGTTTTTCACCAAACTACGCACGGACAGAAACATACACACACGCACACATGTCGCACATCTGGCGATGCCGAATATGTGGCACGAATTGAGGGATTTTGCTGTGCAAAAACGAATTTCAACCTTCTTTTTCTGAAAAGTGTAAGAAATGTGACATCGGGGAGGGAAAAGTTTTGTGTGACTGTGTGTAACAATTTGGCGAAAAACCCGAACATTGGCAAACGAGAGCTGAGTGGAATGTAAAAAAAACGGACTCTTCAAGAGTGGCATCCCCTGAAGAAACTGTTCGTTTACGTTCGTGGTTTGAATTGGAGCAGTTGGGAAGGATGCACATTTGCAACTCCAATTGCAATCTTTCAGCATTGCTCCTCCGAACGCGCCGATTTGAGTGGGAGGAGGGTGGATAGAAAAATTGGTCCCAAAAACTTTCGCTTCTCCGATTGCACCGAACGCACACAACCGTTGGCATCCGTTGGTGTAGTAGTTTTAAATATTTCATTCGATTTTCTAATATTTATTTTGCTCCGTGCTGCATGTAACTTTTCATGCCGTGTGAGTTTTTTGGGAGATAAAATATGGATGTAAGTGTGTGCCGAATTTATGTAAATGCCATCAACCACTGTCGAAAGTTTTGCCGAGGGTATGTTCTGTTTAAAGAGGGAAAAGAACTTCAAAATGGAGGGCTTTTGGAGAATATTTGCACAATTTTCAACAATTGTAATCATAAATTGGATTCGTAACATTTTTTTTAGCTCAAATTCATAGTTTCTTTTTGATTCAATTTTTAAACAGTTGATTAACTCTGTGAAGAAATAGTAATAGATGCAAAATAGGAAAATAAATTTTCTAGAACATTGAATTATTTCACTAAAGAACAATTTTAAGAAATCAGAACGAATAAGTGTGGTCTTTTGCAGAACAACCAACTGCTTAATGTTGCTCCATTCTGAAAAATTTGTATAGTACCCTTTCCCTTTGAAAGAAAAATCGCCTGACACGCGGAGGTACATTCCACACAATATTTTCTCGTCACTCGTCACTTCAGTCACCTTCGCAGATCCCTCACTCAATCACGCTTTTGTCAGAGCTTTACCCTTTGCCGGAGCACGATAAAGCTTTCCACCGACGCTGCACCAGGCGTTTTCGCCTTTTTTACTCCCGCGGAAACCTGGCAGCTGTGTTTAAGATTTGTGGCAAAAATTGTACGTGTACTAAGAATTCTTCGAAAAACGCAGCACCATTTTTCGTTGTACGATTGCAGCGTTGCGGCGCGAACAACAGTGCCCATATTCATTCGCCTTCATCCATTCCCTTCGAGTGAGGAAGAGGAGTGGAGAGGGTTTTTTTGTTACAAATATTTTTGCTTCAAAACCCCGCTTGCCAGAAGAAACAACCACAACCCGAAGCCGGCTTTCCTTTTGCGAGCGTTTGATAAGGAGTGGAAGACTTTTCAGCCCGCCGGATGACTCAGACATCAGGTGGCTCAAACGCTCACCGAAAGGCGCTGAATCGAACGTTCGCTTTTCGTTGTATTTTCTTGCCACATTTCCTCCTTCTTTCCCCTCCCCGCACAGGATCTGTCTAACGGAATTGAACGGACACCTTCAAGGATGAGCCGGTAGACGGCGAGCGCACTGAAGCGCAGGAAGGCGAGTGAAAGAAATCGGTGGAGATTTATGGTTTGTTACTCGAACGGGAACGAATGCAATTTATTGTGAAAGTTCGCTCGCTTGCTCGCGTTCCGTTGCGGGTGTTTGTGTTTCGTCCAGGATGCTTGGAAAATGCGGCCGAGGAGGGGTGGTTTTTCCTTTCTCTCTCCCTCTCACCTACTCTCTCCCCGAGGAGCGTTGAGTCTCATGTGGCCCGGGAGAGAGTGAAGTGATTTTTGCCTCCATCAAATCCCGCCCGGCAGAAGGGAGGCGGGGATTTGCGAAGCTGAAGTTATTCGCTGGCAACAATGAGATAAATGGGATTTGGATGGCTCAGGCAACCGGGCTGCATGCCAGCGACAGCAAGTGGAGGGGTGGGGAAACCACCCATACAACCATCATCATCGGCAGGATCAGGTGTGAATTTAACACACGGTGCATCGATTTGAAAAGAGCTTTTCCGGCGAAGTGCTACGATCGAACCATGCACCGACGTGCATTACGACGGCGGTTGGCGGAAGCGGTGGGTATAGATGTATTTGCAACATTTGCATCAGGACGACTTTACGGTGTCTTGACGGCCCTTTTGGGCGATAAATAATGGTAAACAATCGTATAATAATTCATTTCCCCGATGGGGAGCGTTTGAGGAGTGTTTTATTTCTTACTTATTGAACAACATTGAGGGCATTTATTTGATAAATCGGAGCAGCTGAAATATCAACGGTAGCAAAATGAATAAAATCCATTTTATTCAGTGTGAGTTTTTCAGTGTTTAAAATATGAAAAAGCTTTTTATTTAAATTTGTTGAGTGTCTTCAATATTTTATTAAATTTCCATCAATTTTCATGTCAAAAAACAGATAAAACGCACGAAAAAGCTGTAAAGAAACGATACCCAACGAAGACGAAAAAGTTATCAAACGGAGCGAGAATGAGCTCTATATAATAGAGATAAATTGAGTGCTTTTGGGATTCTCAGACATTGCGCAGTTGTTAATGCAGCTACGACGTCGTGGAAGATATTCATCTTCCATACTATTTTTCCTTTTTTTCTGATGGATGGTACATTTCCCGATAGAATTCCTTTTCGTTTCACTGATCGCATCAAATGAAGGATAAATTTTCACAGCTACACTCACACTTAGTGCAACAATAATCGTGGACCTGTTCCAATGCAAACCGAAAGAAAAACATGCTTCCAATAGCGGGCTCGTTAAGTACCTTTCGAACGTTGGTGTCTTGTGAAAATTTGTGTTGCCAATGGTCCGCTGCTTACAGATTCGACGAGGAGAGCCGTAAGCTCAATATTTGCGAAACGCATGCATTATTTTTAATCCACCTTTTCTGCATTCATCTGTGGCCACCGAGCAACGCCGCGAACGGTTCGATCAACATTATGGGACGTGTCGCTATGGGCCGCTTACCGGATAGGCGCTGGAGCATATCGGCAAACGGTTTTCTAATTTCGTTGGTTTTTTTTTCACTCCCCAAAAACCTCCAACATTTTCGCCCGTCGAGCGCGTGTGTGGACACATTTCTGTCGATTTAGCAAATTTGCTTGCTCGAGCTCGAGCAGGAAAAACGCAAACGGAAGGCACGCTGAAATTATCATCATCACACGAGCACGCACGCACATGATGACGGTAGCATGGTGTTTGGAAATGTTAGCCTGCTGCAGTGAACGACACACGGTCGTCGCTTTCGCTTCTACCGCTGGTTCTCCGGTGGTGCTTTGATCAGTGAAACAGAAGTTATTAATTAAACTCATGTTTGATTAAGCAAATGAAAATTTTCACATTTTCTTTCAGTGGATGGCAGGGGCAAAACTTGGTTTTTGCCAATACGTTGTTTAATGAGGCAACCCAAAAAAGATTTTACCAACCGACCGGCGAAAGAATCGAACCACCCGGGACGGGTTTAGTTGAGTTGAGTTTCGGGTGAGTTGAGAAAGTGAGGCAGTGGTCTGTTGCTTTTTCGTTTATTTCGTTTCGTTTCGTTTATTAACTGACTAATTTTATGAAACTTAAGATAAAGTTTTCAATGTAATCGCCTCATAATTATTTTATTTAATGCTTAAAAATCACATTCATTTTTATATCCTTTACTTCCTGCAGTAAAAATGTTTTTCTTGACGAAACCAAAAACGAGTTTCTGCATTTTATTCCAATGTTTCTTATGAAAATTAAAAAAATACAAAATATTACCTAATAAAAGAAAGACTAGTTTTATGGAGCTTATAACAAGCACCGCCTAAATTCTACCGCCTTCGCCCAATGAAACCGATTAGACCTACGGGCGAAACATTCCGTCTCGGTGCACACCCGGAAAACGCTCCAGCTCATTCGAGAAAAGGATCCGTTCCATGGGCGTGGGCATTTTCTTTGATTTCTTTGATATTGCACTTGCAGGCAGGCAGACCGGCACGGAAGGGGACGGGATCGAGTCCTGGAGATAATCCTTGCTCGCTTGAGAGCTAACAGAGCCGTGTCAGAAGATGCACAGCGAGAGGGAAAGAGATAGCCGTACATGTGTGTTTAAATTGGACACATTTCTGCACCCACAAGTGTGCGCCGTCAGTTACTACGGCATGCAGAAGATACTGGCAGATGAAAGGATTCGCTGATTTTTCGTTTCCCTCGCCAAGGATGGAAAATTTGTATGACACGATACGGTTCTGAAGCTATTTTAAACCACTGGTGGATGCCCCAAAAGGATTGTTACGAAACGAAACGTCGGTGTGGTAACCGTGCGATGCTAATTTCCGTTAAATCGTGTGACGAACCGTTGGCAGCCGCTAGTTGGAGAAGATGAGATCAATCATTCGTGTCACTGATGTCTCTTTGGTGCCTCTCTCTCTCTCTCTCTCTTTAAAAAAGAAAAGAAAAGGTTGTTTCGCTTTTTGGCAGCTTTATTATTACGCTTTTGTTTCTTATAATGACTTCGGGGGTCCAACAATGGCTACATATGTGTGTGTGCGTGTGTGTGTTTTTCTCCCGAGCCAATTGATCACTCATTCAAAATCCATTAAAACGAATAACGAGCCCAAACGTCGAGTCGCGGACCGCTCGAAACATCGTCCACCTATTTTGACTAAGATTTATGGCGTCCATTTGTGAGTGTGTATGTTGTGTTCGTCTCTCTCTCCCACCGTCTCTCCTTCACTCCGGCGCACCGTTCTTTAGTTTTTATAACAAGTTTTGGTTTTAAATTTGGGTCACCTTGGGGGCGACACGCAACCGCCCGGCGGAACATCTCCCGCGGGCGCGGGTTAATGGAAAGACCCGGCAGAAAGAAACTCCTTTCGCTGCGAGGTGCAATTAGTGGAGCTGTTAAGCGATGCGGTGATATAATTTATCGATCTACAAATACGAGCGGCAAGGTGGACCCGACGCGCCGAGAAATCAATCTTGGTTGGTGTGGAGATTTCGATGTTTTTCGCCCAGAATCGGAATCGCTTATCGCCGACCAGAATGTGACCGACCGGCGTATGTTTCCAGTGCGGTGCATAAATTATCACCCAAACTCTTAGCGCTGCCTCCGCTGTACCTGTCAAACACGGAGCAGCTTGTTGCAGCGCTTATTAAGCCGTCCTCCTTTCGCCCGGATTCGATCGGGGCAACCTTGTCGCTAAATTAAGAGGTTATCTATTTCGCATGCTCCGTTTCGTTCGCGACACTAACCGCGTGCAATAAAATCATGATCACCACGAATCCGGCCACTAACACGGTCAGCGGGCGCCACAATCTTGATCCCAAACACACACAAACACACCCAAACAATTCGTTCGGCTAACGAACTAATTGGAACGGAATAAATGAGAGTGTGTTTTTCGAGCCAATCGAACACCGCAACTGGAACTGGAGCAGCAGATATTCGGACGGATATCGGGGATGGGAAAAAAGGGTTTCCTTTCAACCGTGGTAGCATGAACTTTAAGCAGTTCGCTCGTTGTAAGCTCGTTAGCAGGATTTTATCGGCATACGCGCGCACCCAGTGCTTGTGCTCGGCTCTGTGTAACTTTTAATCACCCAAGAAATTATAATAAAAATTCGTTCTTACCGGTGGCGAAGGACAGTCGCTTTTACAGTCGGATGTGGGGAGGTTTTATGTGTTTTCGCTTGATATAAATGTGATGACTGTAAATTTGGAAATAAATGCTTGATGTCACGTTCAAATCGTGTTGAATCTGACGACATCAGATTTTAGATTAAATATTCGATGTATTAATTAAAATTGGCAGCAATGTTTAAGTGGAACATAAAAATTCTCAAATAATGATGATGAGTAACGAATGATTTTCTGGCTTTTTTAATATTAGCCATAGAAAATGAAACACCAATACAATTTTCTTACCGAAACGATCGCAAATTTTCATATTATGACCGAAATGTGAAAAATATTTCAATCTCAGCTCACAAAAAAAATTGAAATTAATGATCGTAACATTTCTCAGTAGCGAATCACCGTAGATAACTTTTATCTCGTTGAGCATCTCATAGAGATAACTTTATTCTCACCACGAACCATGGCATCATTTTCAAGCAAATCCTTCGTGCAAATGGGTCAACACGAGCAACAAACGAAACCCATCCCAAACGACACGATCTAAACAAACATTAATAAGCTATTAGAGAAGCACGAAGTGGTACGTGATCGTTCCAGCTCGAGTTCGCTTCCAGTCGATTGATTAACCACCATTTCCACCCCACGAATGGGGCCGCCCGAGTCGATCGGACGGGAAATTGAAAAATCAAATCATCATTTACGAGCGCGGGCGCGTGCGATTAAACACCGACCACCGGTAATAACAATAATCGTAGCTAAAAATTACTTAAAAACCACATTAGCCCACCGATCGGTGGTTGAGGTTTCGCGAAAAAAGGCATCAATTAAGCCGCACGACGACCGATTCGGTGCGGTGCAATCCACCAAAACAATACCGCCGAAAGTGATGGCCACCTCGGCCGGGACGGTGCTCGATAAAAGTTTATTACTACACCGAAATTTCTTCCCGCGCTGGAATGGATTTTCCACACCATTCATTTTCACTTTGGCACATCGTTAGCCACGCTAAAAAACAAAACGTGCACCGCCGGCCGACCGTGCCGTTTGAAGATTGATAGTTTTTGGTGCAGACCTATAAACAGACAACGCTCCGCTCCGCTGCTTAATGACGGGGATATTCTTTTGATGACTTTCGTGGGTCAGCGAAGAGTTCGATGAACGTGATCACGTACACGCTCCCAACGCGCCGTTCCCACCTGTGCATGGTTTGGTGAGAAACCGTCCGAAATGGACTACGAACAAAGGCGCAAGCTCAAAATCGAAGCAATTAGTAATTAATTAGTTTCTGATCACCCAGAGGAATTCGATTTGGGTTTGGTTTTTTTTTTGTTTCTAGTCTGTCTCAACTTTGTGAACGTTTTATTTTTAAACGTAAGATGAACGAATTCAATTGACCTGCTAATGAGATATTGCAAGGTACAGTTCTCGATTTGGGAGCTTAATTTCTGCAGGTAAAGCTGTGAGCGTTGTTGTTGAAACAAATGTTACAATGTTGTGGAGCAGATCTGTCGGTTCGAATATGTTTCCAATATTCTTGCTACGGACACTGAGGGTTGAGTAAATTAACATCCAATGAAAAAAGAGAAAAACTGTTCTAAAACCTACTTCACATGGAATAATATAATATTCAATTCAAAATTAGTAAAAACATTGCAGTAAATTTAAATTTAGTTTTTATTACCGTAGCTCTGCTCAGCAAACAAATGAAGCGAACCCATCGTCATTATTCATTCCTGGCAAACCGCCAGAAAATGATACCCATATGGATGTGTATCGCCCATTCGTGTTAGCCGAAACATTTGTTTCCATTCACTTTCATTCGCGTTCTTTTTAATTCTTCTTTTTCGAACCTGCCGCGTACCTTCTGGCGAAAATTTCAATAAACTGCAATCTGCTGGTTTCGTCCCCCCGGGGCAGGCAAACACGCTGATGCTGCATGAATATTTAACGCGAAACGTTAAAGCAAACCCTTCCCGACCCGTTTGCGTCGGTTTGATCGAGCGCCGCTCGTTACACCATAATGAACGACCCCGATAACCATCACCTTCATTTTAGTCATCCCAACAGGGTGGGTTTTACGTGGCGCGGTTTTCTTTTTTTGTTCCGGTAGCGATCATCGAAATCGCACTCTCAATAATTGCCACCATTTACTACCGAAAAGCGTTTCCCTGGCCCAGAATGGCTAACCCAGAACCGCCGACGGTTCGAAGCAGGACGCATCCTTCAGCATGCGTCATTACAATCAACTTTCACACGCAACTTTCACCCGCGAAAAAAGGGTCGAGCCTGGGTTGCAAAAAAGAAGAAAAACCCTAGTTAGATAGGGACAAGGGATTTTTCCGTTTTCGCTGGATTAGTGGAGTACGAAAAGGTAGCGATAGCGATTTGGTTGGTGAACTTGACACCATAAAAAATATACACATCCCATCAGGATATTTATCCAGTTTTTCAGTTTGGCCGAATTTTCGTCCTACGGTTTCATTTTGCCTCTTTCTCGCTTGATGTTTTATACCTCCAGTATCCTTTGAAGAAAGGCGCGAAAAAAAAATCGAAACCCTCCACGGGAACGCGAGACTTCCCGCGGGCTCTCTGGCAAATTGAAATTTGATACTTTGAGAAGCAATAAAATTTGTGTTTCCATTTTACCAGCTCAACACTTTGCTGTACCGCCGTCCAAGAGGGGCGAATGAAACGCACGCTCGCCGCTCGATCGGTTCGGAAGGTTTCGGAAAAGCGATTTTAAAAGCGTTCCTCCGCGGGCAGAAGTTTCGCCGTGAGTCGCCTTCCGAAACGTCACACCGGAATCTTTTCACACCCGAGGAAAGCGCCACACTTTGACACTTTATTTCCACGTCACGCCGCAAAATGCAATCAAATTTCGTGCATTATTCACGCGGCAAAGGTTCGTCACAGGCGTGAGACTTAAATTGAGGCAGCGACTTAAGCGACTTTCGGTAGAAGTTTCATCATCCCAGTGAATGCAAAATGCGAAAGGTGTGTTGGTGAGTTCGATTTTGGGTGGAAAGTTTAAATAAATCTGTTATTATCTTCGCAAGGAAATAAAGAATCTTTTAGCATTCTTTGATTATTCATTTTAAGTTTATAATTTACTGTTGTTTTTTTGTATCAATTTTACATAAACTGTGAGGACTGGTTTTGAAAAATGTATGGTCCATTTTCTTATGTTGTAAGTGAAAATTGCGCAGTTTTTTTTTATTTTATGCTCAATTTTGAAAGAAAAACTTGATAACCAAAAATCACGTTTGAATTTCCACAAACGAGAAGCCCTCGTAGGATCAGCGGCCACAAAACCGGACCCTTTCAAATGTTTAAATGTGAAACTATTTCCTTCGTGAATCAATATTTACCCAACAGATCGCGTCGCAAACTATTGAATAAAGCGAACTGCCACTGTTCTGCCATTTGCAGGGTGGCAACGGAAAAAACCACGACCGAAACAGCGGTTTTCGTAAAAAAAAACCGCCAACCGAAATGGAAAATAAAACGGTAAATCCCACTCGTCGGTTTTTATTGTTGGCTGTTGTTTTTTTGTTTTTGGTCGCTGCTAGGATAACTATATTTACCTTTTTCGGGCTGGATCGTTTCTTCCCCGCTTCGGCTGTCATAACTCTGCAATATTTATTGAATGGAATGACCTTTTTTATGCACTCGCGCTCATCCTTACCCTTACCGAGTGCAGTGTTTTTGTTTTGTGTTGCTACACTTTATTGAACTGTATTGAAAAGTAGCCACCGTCGAAAGGGGTGGGCTGCTGCAACTCAGGGGCGCAAAACCTTCCCCCTCCCAGGCGTGCAAACACGTGCAAACAAAACACGGACGCGGGTTCAGCTGTGTGCAGTACACGCACTCGTGGTGCGACTCGCTCGCAGCGGAGGTAGGTTTATTTATTTACGAATTTAGAAACTAGTGTCCTTTGGAACGAGCCACAAAAACGCCTCGAACGGGAGACAGGTAAAATAAAACGCCTTGCTGTAGCGATAAAAACCAAAACCAGCGCCAGGAGTACGTTTGTTTGTCCGGTTTTTGTGTTTGGGGTGACCCGATCGGACCGTTCGTTGGAGAGGACAGATTGCGGTGTTCTTTCCGAGGTTCATTTTTCATTTTTTTCCCCTGTCAAAGTTAATGTGGCACGGTGGAAACTCCCAACCGTTTTAGGTGTGCGATACGGCACGACCCGCGAGTGAGGATTACGGCGGATTTATTCGAATTTTCTGTCTGCTTGACGATAAATGCTTGTTGATTGATGGTTTGAATGAAATAAAGCAGACAATGTTTTAATTTAATTTGTTTTGATCTGTTTGTGTTTGTAATTAATTTATTTATTAAAATAATTGGAAACAGGAATTTAACAAATATTTAGTTTATTTGTTTGATTTTATTATTGCTGATACGATTTCATAATGTGCATACCTTAAATTCGTTATTTTTCAACAAAAATAACGATTTTTTTTGCCACGAAAAATGTCTTTTCCCTCTGCTGCCTTCTTCCATTGACAACCTAATCCATAATTATCAACCAACTTCAAAACAAATCTCCTGCTGAGGCCACCAACACGTTCGCTTCCTGCTTTCCGGTGCCGTACGCCACGCTCCCGTAAGGATTCGTTCCCAAAAAGGCGTATATCATGACACAATCTCTTCAAAAACTGCCTTACGACGCACGTTGAGTACCGAACCGACACCCATTATTCATCAAAACGCACCACGGGAGCGATCCTTTCTCGTCGCCGTGGCTCGCTCGCTATCGCTTTCGAGGCTGAAAAATCTGTAAATGAAAACATCTGTCCCGCCGGTGCAAGGGACCACATGCAAGAAAATGAAAGGGAACCGGAACCGCGTGTACTCATCCGTTTTTCCTGTCGATGCTGTAGTTAAACGTACGTTCATTCACATTGACGGTGCATTCAAAGTGTACCGAACGCAAAAAAAAAAACACGAAAGGATCACCCAGGGTCGATCTCGTGTGTGTCCTGCGTTCGGCGTTTGGTTTTCCGTTTTTTCTTCCCGTTCCATTTTGCGTTCCCTCGTAGAAGCGTGTGTATGTGTGTGTGTGTCGTGCGACGTTTCGCGACGTTTCGTGTGTTTCGCCTGAAAAAGGGTCGCTATGGTAACAACGGCAGCAAACTAGACGGCAAGTTCAAACTTCGCACGGCCAACAGGACGCACACTCGCACACGTTATGTCATTCCGATGCGTGTTTGTGCATCGCTCGCCGGCTCTTACTGGAACCAATTTCAAACGCCAACCCCCGGGTTGGCCCAGGCCACATAAAAGAGGGGTGACAATTTTTCGTTCGCCACGGGACAAAATCGATCGGTTCCGTTCCGCAAACAAACGCCAACGGTGTGCCGGCAAACCAGCAACAAAACAGAGCAAAAGGATATAGAGCACACGGTTGCATTCCACGGCTCGTTAGAAGTTCATTCGATACGACGGATTTAAAGGCGACGGATGCATTCGGTGAACCCTAGAAAAAGGACATCGTTTGTTTGCGAGCGCGCGAAAGGTCCACGGGTGCGGAATAAAACCTGCACCGGCGCTCGAAAAAGCGTGCCGTAATGCGTTTTAAATTGATGGATTTTTCTTTCATCCGGCAGCAGCGGCGGCACCGAAGGACGTGAGCTTAATATTCTAATCTGTTTCGTTGTGGATGGGTTTTTTTTTTCGTTTTCGTCGCAACCATTCTAGCAGCATTCTGGCCACTTTTATGTTCGCTTGTCGTTTTTTTCTCACTTTTATGGCCCATTTTAAAATGGCACGGTGGGATTTTTTTTATTGCATCCGAGGCTTTTACTTATCTCAATAAAAGGATATTAACGAGGACGGGGCAAACGGTGGACTAAGCAAAGGTATTACAAGCGGCTATCTTCTTGGAAAATTAGAACTAGTGAACATTTTCATGAGTGCTTTCGATAGAAGAAATTTATCGCAATGAATGAAATGGGATGATTAAATTGAAAAAAAAAAGTTTTTCATCTATGTTTCGAAATTTCCCTGTTTTAAGTTCCATTTAATGGATTAATGCCATTTTTTTCGCGATGACTATAAACAAAATTAAACACAAATATTTTCAGCAATAAAAAAATACCTTTATTTGCCCTTAATGAAAACTCCCATTACAATAAGAAATAGCATTGGTATAAAATAGCTTTCCTTCGCTAGAATGACCAATCATTATCATCTCAACCACTCACTTACAACGAATTTTCACATGCACCGGATGATTAGCGTCTTGTTACATTTGAGATTAATCGTATTACTCGGTTTTTGGGAAAGTGTCACTAACGTCACCACCACCACCACCATCGCTACCGCCACACGTGCCTGAGGCTTGTAATTTGATTTGCATCTCCAACCCCGCTGCTCATTACGGGCACTATTGTTCTGCCCGCGACAAAACTGCATCTGCAGCATCGAGCACGATAAATCAACATTAACCGCCAGCCGTTGTGTGCACGCCTGTGCGTGTGTGTGTATGTGGTGTTGGTGGCGGTTGTAAATCAAACATCGTTAAACCCTTTTCGCGTTTAACGTGGTGCGTTTTTATTTTCCAATTTCCAGCGAATCCCGCCTTCGGGGCCGGGCTCGGTGGTTTGTAATCAATTTAAATTAATTTAATAGAAACTTTTTTTTCCTCCCCCTTGGTCGATCCTCACCAACAAAAGCCACAACAACGTGTGTGTGCAGGGCGATGGTGGTGGGGAATTGGCAAACTTCCGATTCCGATGTCGACCCCTAGCGTGTGGCGGGTTTGTCCTCGTGCTTGGTTGGCATGAGGTGGCCGGAACGACGGAAAAATCAAGGGATGTCGGAGTTCTTTTTTTTCACGTGCCACCATGCTTTTATATGCCTCGTGCCGAAGCGCAACGGACCCGTTACCGTCACCCCCGTTTAATTAACTGCGACCATGTGGCCGTGTCGATCTAATTTGTATGCACCGTCGTCATCAACGCTCGGCACGGGGCGTTACTGACAGTTGTGCAGTGTGTACTTGTGTGTCTTTGCAGTTGACAGTTGAGGTCGAATGTTCGAAACGGAGGGCGCTTTTGCGGCGAGGACAAGCGCGACAAATCAACGCATAGCTGGGTTGTGCGCTGATTAGTGGAACCGGTAGCGAAGGCAGGAAGTGTAGCGATTGGAAATTGCATCCCGAATCGTTTGAAGGAAGAGACGCGACTAATCAAAACACCTTTTAGCAATCAGTGGTTGCCCTGTATTTTGTAGCCAACCGTGTTCATTTGGCCCAGACGGGCTATTAGAAGCTTTTAGAAGCGATTCCATTAGAGAAGAAAAACACAAAACTGTTTTTGAGTATTTAAATACGAGCTTTTCTTTTATTGTAAAAAGTAACAAAAATCAATTGAAAAATATGTTTATTTTCAGTTTAAGAACACATTAAATTAAATTTAAATTCTTAAGCTGATTTAATTCACCTTCTTTATATGTTTCGTATGTTAATTAAATGAAAACTAAATTATGTTCAAGTTGAAATTCATGGTTAACGAGAGTGTTTGTAGGAATCTGGAATCAGAACGTAATCTTCTTACGACATGTCACAAATTGCTTTCCAGAGAGAGAAAAACACTTCACCTTTACATTCTACCACCTACTAATTCCCTTATCATAATATTATGACGCATTAGTCGCGCAAACTTCTACCATAGATGACCACTATCGAAAATGGAATGGCTCCGAAATGGAGGGTCTTGATTTTAATTAAATTTCTCCCACTGCTCTCCCCAATCCGGCAAACTCAGGTGTTGTAACGCGGGTGCCACCGGAAGCGACAGAACACTTGCAACAATTGCTTCTCAATTTATTCGATCCCTAGTCCAAACAGGCCCCGGGCGGCTCGTGTCCGGAGGGGTCGAAAGGACTCGAAAATCCGATCGATCCAATCGGCAGGAAGGAAAAATCGAATCCGAATGGGGGAAGCAAAAATGCGCTCCGGAACGCGGAACAAATTGTACCATCCGGTAAGCCAACGGAGTGCGAGGAGCAGAAGAAAATCCATCCTTGCACCGAATGCTGGACGTTTGCAAAGCACCGAGCTTTACATTCCGGTCTCGTTTTACCGTCTCGTGGCTCCTGTTACCATGTGCCCTTTATTTCCCTAGCTCAATGGCATGTTTTTTTTTTCATTAAATTTTTTGTTCCCTTTCTTTATTTTCAATGATTTACATATTTTCTTTTCCTCGGCGCCCTTTGGAGGAAAAACACTTGAGCTACATCATTGTCGGCTGTTGTCGTGCGGATGTTTCCCTGAGTGTAAATCGCGTTTCACTCGCTGCTTGGTGCTATTAAAAAAATAAAACTCACCTTTCACTGGCTGCACAGGAAGGCACGGGAGGGAAAAAAAAACCCGTGGACACTGATTGTATCATGATGACGTCCCTTCATCGATGCAGCGCACCCTACAAGGCGACGGGAATCGAATCATTGTCACACAACACACCACGAGGACGATAATTGTAAATCGCAGTGGAGAGGATTTAAAGTGAAACAAAATAAGAAAACCCTCGCCCGAACGCTCTACGATGCTGGGATTTTGCATGTTTTTACTGTGAAGTGTGTTTTTCTTCATCCCTGCGTTACGTTTTCCCAGCGCCGCCCCGAACCGACCGACAAACCTGGAGTGGAACGTGGAATAAAAGGCGATCCAAACAAACGGCCCATCGAGCGAGCAAGCAAGAAGAAAAAAGGTGTCAAATGAAAGTGCAACTGTGCCGCGTTTCGTTTTCCCCCTTCGGTAGGGTTGGGTTAGGTTAATTCGAGGGGCGAACGATTCGTGTCGAGCGCTTTGGACGCGGTGGAAGCAGTGCAAGTATGATCGTAAATCTCGTGAATTGTTTCTGCCATAGTGTGCTGCCGGATTTGGGATTTTGAATGAATCTCCAGCAGTGATAATACCGGGTGGAGTTGAGAAAAATAATATTATAAACGATAATTCTTTATGATATGCTGCCGGTGCTTTCCAACGTAAGCCTATTTTAATGAGCAGTGTGGCAATATTGAAAGCGACACAGGAGGGTGTTTGCTCGAAACGTAACACAAGGATCTGTAATGTAATCTTGGTGACATTATGGTGCGTAAATTTTTAAATTTTCATCACACTTTACATTAATGGTGATTCAGTTGTATGTGCTTGAGACTAGGTGCGAAAATTGAGATAGACTGTAATGTAGGTGAGTATTTTTTCAATAAATAACAACTGCAAGAAAAGATCATCGACAATGTATTTTAAGTTCTTTAGAATTTTACCTTAAAAAAATTATTTCATAAGAACACATTTGTAAGAAGCTATCTATTAATTTAATTTTTACACATTATTTAGCAACTATTTTATATTGGTAGAACTATTTCAAAATAATGAATGAAAAATGAAATTTCATTTGGTGAGGAACGTTTTCCATCTAAATTAAATCATTATTGTTTAAGGAATGCGGCATTCCTTTAATAACGTAAGCTTAAAATAGTTCAATAAATTAATCAGTCAAAACCATTTTTCTGGGCCACCGAAGACGTGGGGCCTTTTTGCGAGAGGTGCTTAGAAATTCCTGCATCCGATTTTCATCCCTGCAGCGTAGGCCTGAAAAGAAAACTTTCTCGAGCCTCAAACGTAATTCAATAGCTGTAGACCGGAGTGCCTTACCTTTACCTTAATTAGTCTAATTACGGACCCATATTCCTTCACATTTTATCCTTAATTTACGGCCACTGCGAATGCAGTCCGGTGCGACTACCTCGATGTGTCCTGGCTCGGTCCGCATCCTTTTGTCTACGGCCGGGAGTCTGGACGGTCGGACGAAGTTCGTTTCATCCATCCGGAGCCTTCGCCCGAACCTTGCCCGGGTGCGTATTAACAGCAAGCTTTATGAACGGACCGCACTGGCAAACATTGCTTTCCTTTAATTAAATTTTGTTTCAACATCTTGTGGCCGGTAATTCACTTTGTGTGTAGCCTACCTTTTGCAGCGCAAACGCAGCGAAGACAGTAACGCTCCTTGCTGTGTGTATCGGTCGTGTGTATCGATTACACGAAGGCATCCGGGACGGGACGGGAAGATTGGATGGATTTCAAGAAGACGGCAGACGACCGATGTAACCCAGGTTCTGTAACGCAAAACCCAAACCGTAATCATCGTGCACACCGATAACGAGCCATCTTTTAAGACGTGCTGGCTGGAGCGGTTAGGCTCTCCTACTGCTGCTGCTGCTGCTACTGCTACTGGAATCTAGTCGGTAATGAAGCTATGATTACTTCAAATGAAGCAGCAATCCCATTCTTGCCAAATGGCTCCGGGAAGTTATCGCTTCGCCTAGAGATGACCACCACGCACAATGGTGTAGTACAATTTACATGCGGCGCTATTCGGTCTACCCTTCCGGAGCAAATTAAAGCAGGCTTTAATTGCAGCTGCCAAAAGCAAGTCGCTCGCCGTCAGCTCGTAAAACCGACCAGTTTACTGCAAAGGTGAATTTGTTTTTTGTTTTATTTTCATCGTTTTTTTGTTATGATTTCTCTTCAAAAACGTGATCGATATTTTTTAATTAATATGCCCCTGGTGAGTACAAGCAAATATGCACGACCGCTCACCGTAGTCATTCATCATTAACACCGAATGGATGTGATGGGTGGTAAAATTAAATTTTAATTAACTGTTATCTGGGTAATTTTCAATGCCTCATATGAAAAGGTCTCCTTTTTACTAAATTATCTCTTTCTTTATGGGTTTGAGGAGATAGAAATACATAAATTCTGATAACAATTTCAGTTTTATACTGCTGATTACCTTTCTCCCAACATTTTCTGACGTGAAATAACTTTAACGAGTTGTGGCAAGTCGAGTAATAAGTTTGCAGGCGTCTGAAAAAGAGTAAAAGTTATCTTAAAACAACTAAATTCTACTCATATGCCTTTGATTCCGAAATTCATTGCTAAAGCTACGCGTTTGTCACTTCAAACAACTTGCAAAATCTCAATCCAGCTGCTCAGCCGCTCGAGTGGCCGCTAAAAGCCCGCTTTAATCATGGAAAACAATATTTCTTCCCTAGCGCTCTTCTGCAAAGAAAGCCGGCACCACTTCACACCTTCAAAGCAAATGAAAAATGCACCCCATTCCGTTCCCAAGCACACGTGAAACCACCAACGGGCGCTGGTGGATGATCAGCACTCCCGAACCAACGGGCCGTTTTTCTTTTTTTCGCAAAATTTTTCACATGCAAATTTTCATCCTCATTGGCCTATTACGACGAAGCTGCAACCGCTGCAGCCTCCATCTGCATCTCCTTCCCTTGCACTGTCCGCGAAGTCCTAATTACGTGGCACAGCGCGGGTGAAGTGTGAAATTGCCAAGTGTGAAAACTAAAAGGCAGAAAGTGCGAAAGATTGCGCGTAGTCGAAAGATCAAAGGAGGCTGCTGTGTGTGAGTGGGGATTTTTTTTTTTGGTTTTTGCCTTCCGCCCTTTTTCATATGCACTCATGGTGTTCGTCTTATCAACCAGCTTCTCCGTGCTGGGGTTTTTTTTTTGAGTACATTTGTCTCTTTCTCTCGTTCCATGCTCTCCGAACGGTGTAATTACTGTGCAAGTTGCACAATTTATCTGCACCACGGCCACGGCGATGATGACGACGACGACTAAGACGACAGCGAAACTCATCCGTACGCATCCACTCGGGGTTGGGGCTTTTTACAACCCGTATCATATTTTCAACCCGGATAAGGAGTGCCGTTGGGTGCAGCGAAGAATACAGCCCCGGGGTCAAAGGGTCGCCTGGTACGAAGGAGGAGGCATCGCACGTCTTATATATATTGTTACCAGCGATGGTAATTTCATCCTTGGCTTACCCATTTGGCGCAAGGAGCGATTCGTCTTCAAAGCCACTGCCGTGAAAGTGTCTCGTTCGGTCAGGCATCAAGTCAAGTCTCATCATGCTGTGTCCCGTGTCCAACGTCGTGCGAAACCACAACGTCCTGCGGAAGAGGCTGCAAAACGAGCGATGAAAATGCATATGCATCAGAGCCCATGCTGCGCCAGCACGCTGTAGCACATCAAAGCAAGTAGGTTCGGTTTTTGTTTTCTTCATGCACATTTTTATACACATTTTTTTGGCTTGAAAGTTCTCTCTTTCTCTTTTTCACCGGAACGCTCCGAACCTGGTTCCTCATTGTGGTGGAGCTTATGAATAGCTCCATCCTGGGAATGAAATTGACATCCAGCAGCTTTGCTCTAGCACTTAAACTTTCAGCACGCTTTAACCTTTCTTTATCATCACACATCCATGTGGGATGCCTTAATCTCTCCCTTAAGGGTAGGAAACAATCCGAAGCACTCCGCTTCGAAAGATGAGCGCCCGAATGTTCTGAGCAAACGATGTCATAATTGGTCATCCGCTCGGTTCTTCGTTCCCGAATTGCAATTAATTAAAAGTTGCCCTGAGAAGAAAATGACCTCATGCAGAGAATGTGTTCATTGGCTGAGGAAAAAAACGGGTGTGCCAAGCAAAACTGAACCAAGTGCTCTCGAAGCGTGTTGAAAATTGTATCCAGTAATTTCGAGTGCTTTAGCAGAGATCTTGTTCGAAGGTGCGAAGTTGTTAATCTTGATTACTGGGTATTATTACAATGTTTTGAAAAGCGATTGTATGAAAATGTGTACGATTTGTACTGAGTATAAGTTATATATTTACTTATTCGAAACAATCTCAAATTTCATTTTGGACAATCGAATTTATTTAATTAAAAATGAAAGTTTCCACTTTTTCCACTTTTTAAGCATTCTAATTTTTTAATAGCAAACTTGTCATTGAAGAAATGATTTTTTAAATTTAAAATACAGAAGTCATTTTCAGTTTCCTCATAGTTCGATACATGTTCATTATGACTTCAAAAAATAATTTCATGAGCTTCCAATGCCTTCAGAACCTCTTCTAACTTCGTACTGCACTTTGCAGGTCATTCATTTCGAAACTCTCCAGCAACAAACTCTTCATGTCTGAAACAGATGAAACGGAAACTTTTATCTGCAAGTTCACGCAGGCATGCCAGTCCACCAAAAGAACAACTCTTTCTTCAGCTTTCAAAAGGAAAAAAGAAAAAATTCGAATAAACGATACAATTTCTCCCCATGGACGAGCTTTCGAAAGGGTCGTTTTGAAATTGGCCGCTCGAGGGAACGGATTCAAACACACACACACACACACACGGGCAGAGCAAAGCTGTGGGATTACAGCACACTCCACTGCGGAATGTCCTGCCCATTTACGGTGCACAATGCAGCCCGATAATGATTATGATGGCGATGGGACGATCGTAACGATCGCCAGTGATGAGAAGTGGCCTGCAAGCCTTTGCAAGAATCCCGCACGATAGTGCAGTGACTTTTCACTACATTCCGGGATCGGAATTTTCCGGCTTCCGAGTCTCTTTGGACGCTGGAGAATAAAAAAATAGCATCGAAAATGCCCCCGAAACACGATTAAGAAATCATCTCTGGTGAAAATTTTCAACCAGTCGGTCTGCCCGAGCGATCGTGGTACGGATTTTTGCAAGCTTCGAAGGCGCAAATTCCATTTTTCCGCCGACGGTTTTTCGCACCGACAGGAAAAACGAAACATTTTTCCCCGCCACAAAGCGAACGAACACATTTATTATCGGGAGCCGGTGTTGGGCGCTAGACAATGCAGCTGACAGTTTGAATTTCCCTCCAGACGCTTGATAAATTATATTGTCCTCGCCTCGGACTCGTTTTCGTGTGGGTTTCGTGTGTTGCGGGTGCTGCATGGGAAAAAAGGAGCAAAAAGCCGGAAAAGAAATGTAACCGAACAGGCTAGTTTTTGTGCTGTTTTTTTTTTTTTGCTATACTCGCCAACACTGTTTTTACTTCTCCTGTTCTGTTCTGTGTAAGTGCAGAAAATTGCACACGCGCACAGGGGGAAAAAAAACCCGATCCGTTCGGACGTTTGCAGGAACCCCCTTTCCGGTTTTACCTGTGAGAATCACAAATGAACACAAAACATTTTGATGTTTTAAACACAAACACTCTCTCCGACGTAGAAAACACACAGCATGTTTATGTGCAGCGAACAGCAAACAGATCAACGTGGATGCTCGCTTTTTGTTGTGTGTCCAGTTCCTTAGAACTCACTGCCACTTCCGGTCAACCGACGGGCAGTCCTTTCAATCGTTCCCTTTCTCTTACGAGCACAAACCCCTTGCACAAAACCCTGCGAAACGGAGTGGAGCGAAATAAATTCCTTGCCGGAAATAAATACGGCGACAGTGGAAATTGTTTGCAAGCAAAAGCGAGATCCTTCCAGCGGCACGGTGCGATAAATGGAACGGAATGAAAGGTTTCGGTCGCTGTGAATGATGCCGGTGCCATGTGCGCAGGTGGAAGCAGCAACTGCTGCGCAAGTGAATGATAAAGTGCCCATGGGACGGGATTTCTTTTCTGAGCGTTTCTTTTAGTTTCCAATTGAAATTCCGCGAAGAATGCTATTTTCGCTTACAATACGTTTTGCACACTTTTGTTTGCATGGGTTTTTGCTTTTGAATGTTTTCTGCGAAACTAACGCCAATGTATTGCCCACATTTGCAACACACTAACAGTTATGCTTGGTATCATAATTTTTGTGTTATTCTTTATTTTTTACTCTAATATTGATTCTGGTCATGCTTCAGAGAAATCTTTGTTACGGAATGTTTCCAACAGATTATTGATAAAAATCATGACATTCGTTTGACCCTACAAAATAAACAAAACTATTCTTCATCTAATAAATTTTCCCAAATTCACTTTCGACTGAACAAATGTATTCGTTTGACCTGCAGGAAGACATCTTCATCCCCTTAATCAGCCCGTGTTATGATATTTTCATTTGCACAAAAATTAATTTAACAAATGAAGATCGATGAGCATGAGTGGCCAAACACCACCGAAAACGGTCAATAGAAAGCAGACACCTCCGGCCACTCGAATTCAAAGACGACCAACTGGGGCGACTAATTAGATAATGCTTCAAACCTCCGGTCAAAGTGTTGCCCGTGCTCGTGATTGAGACGCTAGCTCACTCTTGCGGGGATTTTTCTTTCGCTTTACCCGGTCGTGGCTCGGTCATTATGATTTGATTGATTGTTGCTGTTCGGGTGTGTTGTCTTTGCAGATTTTTCCCGTTCTGGAAAAATTAATTAAATGAGGGTATCACCTACGTGCATGATGCATGGTGTGCTGGGGAGTAGAAAGGGATAGTTTATTCCCTGACATGTCAGGAATACAAATACGAAACAAAACTAAACGCGTATCCCTAGCTACGACCGAGGCAGTCAAAATATTCTCATAAATAAAATACCCCGAATCAGAAAGCCTCTCATTCGCGCTAATATTCCACCGAGAATGGTTCCACTCGGTGCATCCGTTTATCCGTTTAGCAAACAAAACCACATCGCGGGAAACGTTGTAATTTTCACATTCTCCCCTTTCACCCGCGGGTGCCACTTGAAAATCGTATCCGAAACCCATTCGAATCAATCAGCTGTCAACGGCATGGCGTGCCACGGCTGCTTCGCACGCCCGGTCCAGTCTTCACCTTTTAAATGTTTTAATCATGATTGATTGATTGGTTGATTAGCTGGGGATAAATTATTTCTGCACCTCTGCTACCGCGCCGTTGACGTCGTCCGCTTTTTTTTTTGTTCCTTCCTAATCCGCTCGAGGAGACCGCCGCAAACACAACACGCCAACAATGGGTGGAAAAGAAAACGTGCCCTTTATTCACCCACTTCCGGTAGCAGCGGCACGGTTTCCACCGACGGGACTTAGTTCCGCAGAGTTGCGAAAAAAGAGAGAAGAACCTTTCACGCCGCACTGCAATCGAGTGGTTTCGTGAGCGGGCGAACGGGCCACGTGGTGTGGCTCCCACCCATCGCGGAAAATGAACCCCGGTCCCCGGTGGGTTGTCGACGGGAAATCCAACAACCCGGAACAACAACTCGCCACTCGGATTCTTTTCGAATTATATCATTGTCCTTTGCAGCGCGGGTAAAAGCTACCCAGTTCTTGGCCGAGAAAGGTGACCCTACAATCCAACCCCAACCCCATAATGGGTTGCAAATAATTTAATTGAAAATGTCCTGCAGCCGTTGACGTTTTATTTGGTCGTCGGTGAGGATGGTCTCATTCGGCCACCCTCCCTGTCTGTCAATGTAATCCTTATGAATTAAAACCCGCCCCGTACGGCTCACCGCCACCGACCGAAAACAGTGTGTGAATTCAGCGGAACCTCCACGTACCGAGCATTTTACCCTTTCTTTTCCACCGTTCTCGACGGGCGGCAACTCATCGGCGGCTTGTGTCGTCGAAAGTTGAGTCCGTTATGGGTTTTAGATTTTTCGGGAACAGAAACATTAAAGCCCTTCAGGAGAGTACTCTTCGTAGCTGGGAGAAGGGGAAGAATTCCCTTGGGAAACTTTTTACGCCCACGACCGTCCGATCAGTGGACGGTGAAGAAAGTGGATAAGAGCCATGGGTTCACTGAAAAGTTTAAGGTCTGTTAAGCGAGGCAAGTCCTAACTCGGAGTGCTTATTGTTTCAAGATTTTGTAACGAAACAGATGCTAAGTAAGCCATCAGTTTCGGTTCAATGAATTGAATTGCGATTTCGCATGAAAAGGCAACAAATATACAACAATAGCAATGTCAATGTATTATCTGTCTTCAATTCACTCTGTAATAAATATGGAAACAGCGGTAAATGTGCTGTTTGATTGTGAAAATAATCAACGAATAATATTGAATGTTGATTGAAACGCAAAACAATAAGAATATGTTTAACAAGAGGATGTAATCTTTTTCTTATATTTCTTCCTTATCGACCTATAATTTTGAATCTAAAATAAATGCTAAAATCCGACTACCCTGCGAGTATCACATCAATCTACCAAAAACCCCGACTTGAATGCCACTTAAAAATCGATTTTTATTGATTATTAATTCAACATTGTACAGGAACCTTCCCTCGCATTGTATCATATTGGCTCATATCGGCTATCCAAATAAAACCACCACCCTCCGTGCACTTTTCGCTAAGCATTAAGCTTTAATTGAAACTGACAGTTGACTCCCTCGGCAAAGGGGCAGAGTGCGAATGCGGATTCCTAGCCGACCTAATCCGGCAGAAGATCGACCTTCCGGAGAACGGAAAGCGATCTAATTTTCTAACTCAAGGGCACGTCAATCAATCGGGGTTTCGTTTTAATCGTTTTCCGCGTGGCCGAGCTGGGGAAAGAAAACAACGTTTTCCTCTGTCGGTACTGTCACAGCCAAACCCGGCCAGCCACCCACCCACCAAACCGATTGGAACCTTTTTATGCTCATTAGCATACGTCCAGGGAAAAGGTGTGCGTGTGCCTTTCCCTCTTGTTCATACTCATCCGGTGAGCGGGAGCATATTGCTTTCGAGATGGGGTTACGTTTACGATAAGGGCGAGAATACATGACATAAAAATACGCCACTCGTCCCCGGCCAGGCACGGCCAACAATCCGTTCTGCTCCGAAACGGTCACGCTCCAGCGCGTGCGGGTAGATTTGCGTCCAACGAGATGCTTTTTTAGCTGAAACGCCGCAAACGCTCTCGTATTCTGCAGACGTGATTTTTGATAAATTTATAACATTTACTCGGCACTCGGTTTTTCGGAGAACGAAGAGCACAGTGTCAGTTTTGTCTTGCGATTTGCGTAAGAAAATGAAGTACACACGCACACACACACACATGTGCACATCTGCACGTCCGTGGCAGCAATCATGAGCAAAATGCGAAATTAGAATCATAAAACTGATGCGTGTGCATGGCTGGAGAGCGCTCGGTTGGGAAGATGGGACGACGAATGACGAATGACACGAATGTTTCCTCGAAGACGTGCAGCGCGAGAGGCAGCGATAGCGTAAAGCGTGATGTAATTGGCATG
This sequence comes from Anopheles farauti, assembly GCA_000473445.2. Classification (NCBI taxonomy): domain Eukaryota; kingdom Metazoa; phylum Arthropoda; class Insecta; order Diptera; family Culicidae; genus Anopheles; species Anopheles farauti. The sequence goes on from KI915045.1 coordinate 3,478,274, forward strand.
TACATCGCACCACCACGACGACGATGGTTGGTCGTCCCACCCAACGAACGCTCCCGATGATGAACCCGATACACGGGTGCAGTTACCGCCGGTTGCATTGAATGCAATGGTAAAAAAATGTCAATTGAATTCAAATTTTTCTACCTTTCCATTCGCTTCGGGGTGCTCGGTGGCGAATGATGTGTGGATGAATTATGGAACGGAGCTGGTTTTACTGTCTTTTCTTTGCGACGAAATGTGCAACCCTTCTCTGCCCTGACCGAACGGTGCGATGATTTGTTGAATACAATACCAGCTCCGATCGCTCCGAAGAATACATTACAGGGCGGTGATTGATTATTTGGGAAGGAGTCGAAAAGAGAACGAATGTTTTTGCACCCTCCAAACGGGGGTTTGGGGTTTTTGAGCAATGGTACTGTTGATTTTATGGATTCAAATCGTTAAAATGGCTTTATATTAAAATATGAAACTTGTTTAGAGTATTAAGCTTTTTTCTTTCATTCTTATGGAAGATTCATTTAATAAATAAAATAAAATCACATCAACTTTCTAAGACGAAAATCGCATTAAAATGAACTTAATTCGCTTAAATTAAATAATAGTAAACATTGATATTTTGTGCAAATTATTCAGATTATATTTTCAACTCAAATTATGTGATTTTATAAATTACATTTCCTCGTGAGGTGTTTTGGTTCCGCCTGCTGACATGAAAATTACACATCAACTGTGATTTGGACTATTGTCTCGCTTTGGGGAGCAACGAAATAAAGAAAAAAGTATTCTCGTTGCCGTGAGACACATCAAATTTAACAAATTTCCACCGTTTTAAAAGGGAGTTGAGCGAAAAAAAAAACCCCAACCCAAAACCGCACACACCAAACACTTAGAACCTCATTCAATTTAAAACCATTTGAAACACACAAACAAAAAGCTACAACCGGAAATGGCAACTTCCAATCCATTCGCTCGCGCCGTAAACGCCTCGTTGCGTAACATTTTTCAAAAAAAAAAAACCATACCACATGTGTCATTATATTCTCCCGCGGACAGTTTTGGGCGTCAATTTGCCTACGACGATGGTCGCGATCGCATGTGACGCTGGGACGTTTTGATGACTGCTGCTTGATTACACGCGTGTGTGTGAGTGTGCGTGTATGCAATAATCATAACTGAGCAACATTAATTCTCCACTCCCCGCGAGAAGGAACTCATTAGGTTTGGGTTTCGCGTGTGCGATGCGCCGACCGTAAAAGAGATGAGAAATTAGAAAAATTATTAAACTGTCCAAAACTGTTTAAACTGCGTGCTATCGTGTGTGTACTGGCGGTGGTTTCGCATGGAAGACGAATAAGCAGCGCAGAAGCGAACGTAAAATGATTTGCTGGGTCCGATGTGATGTGAGTAATAATGCTTCGGTCAGGTTTGCAGGTTCGGTTCCACCCCGCAGGTCGCTAATGAGTTATAAAGGGAAACCATCGCCGTGTCCGGGTTCGGGACCGTGTCCAGCAAAGCCGCGCGAGTGCCGCCGAACGGTGGCAGCCTAATGGAGGAAATTTACAATAAAATAAATAACGCTCATTCGTTTTAAGCTGCGAGCCACGAGCAATTGTGCGATTGTGAAGGCACAGTACTTTCGGGGACGGGGAAGCCATATAAAATAAAGGAATCCTCTCAAACCCATCGCCTCTGTACGTTCTTCTCGCGGTGGAAGTAATCATAAAAACCACCGCCGATGCCACCGACTCGGTGATAAATGAGCGAACGCACTCTTTTTTTCAGCTGCCCGAGAAAGGGCTTTCTAAAATTTGCAGTAAACAAGATTTTACAATTCTCTTCAGGGTTACGGTTTTTAAGGTTCATCATTGAGCCAGTTGTGCAGAAATCCAATCAAAGAGGGCATTTGAAAGCCCTTTTGAAAGAGAATTTCCTTTTTTTTATTCTTTCTGTAGGTTTTTATACGGATGGTCTTAAGAATAGAAGCAGCGGATGGACTTTCTTTTGGGCCAGAAATTATTTTTCTCGGAAAATTTTGGCGAGCTGTCTTATATTCCTTTTAGTAATGTTTCTTTCATGAATAATTTCATTCAGTTTTATTTCTTTAAACACACACGATCAAAGTATACTAGTGTTAAAAAAGATTTTAAGAAGATTGCTTTAAATTTCTATACTTATCCTCAGCACTGTTGCATCTGAAGCAGATCCTTTCACTTCTCCAGCATGAAACTTCACCGAGCAAAGAAGCTCACATGTCTTTTGTTTTATGGCTCATTGATGAGTGGTAAATGGGAAACCGCCACCGGGCATAACGCAAAGTGGAAGAATGAAAAAAAAAACAAGACATTTATTTATTTGCAAACACGAACACACACACACACACACGTGCTTCCCCCATAAATTGGCTATTTATATTCATAAGCAATTAGGGAAAGTTTAATTGCGTTCCATTTGAGCGGAGTGGCCTACTGCTGTTCCGATTTGCTGCGTTCCGAAGAAAACTACCGACCCACCCGGCAGGTACGAAGTATTCGAATTTATTTTCCTTACCATAGGGGGGTGGGGAAGAAATTTTAAGAAATTAATAAGTCATACAGGGAATGGGGAAGATTTATGGCCATCATTTACCGGTTTGGTAAAGGCGACCAACCGCGAGTGGGAGCCGCGCGTAATGAATTTATCATACCGAGGGCCTGTTGATTAGATAAGATGAAGTGTAGCCCCGTGCTCGGGCTGCTGCTAAAAGGATGTTTGACACACGCGTTTGCAACACATTCTTTCGCGCGCGGTACATTTTTACACACTTCTCAGAACACCGGTGCAATCGTTATCAAGCGGTCCATTAGAAGAAGAACGTGCCTACTAACCGGGGCCAGGTATAAAAGGAGAGTGCCGCAGTGGTTTATAATTTATTCACCAATAGCTTGATTTATGGCGACAAGTTTCGATAAATAAAAGTGGTGCGATGGTGGTCGTGCTGGAATGAAGATCACTTCCTAGACCGCGCTGCCGAAAAGCAGCGTGCCATTCATCTTAGCTCATCGCAATTAATCACTTCGGCTGACCGAAAATAGTGACACACGCACACGCACATATAAAAACAGGAACAGGAACCGAACCGAATAGCTATCGAAAGGTGGTCACTTCACCACTTGCCGACTTCTTTGCGGTGCCGTTGGGTTGCCGCTGCCAATCCGTACTCCGTTGGCGGGAGAATAAGCGTCGATTTGATTATGGGAGTCAAATTTTCGGCCCGACTATTTGACACCGTTCGGGCCATGATCGGTTTCAGCGTGCAGTAGTACAGGATCTCGACGATGCTGAGTATGCTGACGCCCATGAAGAGTCCGAGAACGCCACCACAGTTGGCCAGAAAGTCCGTCAAACCGAACAGTTCACTCCGCTTGATCGGTATGAAGCGGGCCACCTTGAAGTGAATCGAAAGGTAGGATAGTTCCATTCTGAAATTGGATGAAAGATAGATAAACCAAGTACATCTTTTGGCATAGTAAAAATAGACCACTTACTCATCCAACTCGTCGGATAGCAGATCTATGTTTTCCGCAAGCTTCCTCCAGTCGAACCCTGCCTGTGAAATCTCGGTATTGTACACGATCGCATTGCACGCCGGCAGGCAGTTGCATTTGTCCAAAAAGTTTTCCGACTTGTTGAACTCATGCACAATGTCCATCTCCTCCAGTACCGAGGTCGCCTGATCGGCACATGGAACCATACCTAGTCCACAAATCCGTGCCTCCTTGTCACGAGGCAACGAGAACGGCACACAGCCGCACATATGGAGCGTATAGTTGGCCAAACATTCGATGTCGCAGTTAAACTTCGAGTACACCTTAAAGTAGCGCAGATAGCGCTCGTGGTTGTAGTAGCAGAGCCTCCGGTTTGGTTTGTACTGGCGCACGTTCGGTCCGGTGTCTATCAGCAGAGGATCCACCGAAACAGACACCTCCTGGCTGAGCGGAATGCGAAAGAACTGATTCGTCGTGCGCGGATACTGATCCGGGGTGTGCAAATGTACTCGGAAGCCCTGGAATGAGTTCTAGGGAAGGAGAAAAACGAATGATAGCGATGTTTTCATTCGGACATGATCTCTTCGGCTTACTCCACACAGATAGTCCATATCCTTCTTGCGCACTTTCAGGATCAAATACATCCCGGCCCTAATGCCGGCTCCAAAGGTCCGTCTCGGGTACGTGTCCCCTCCCGCCCTACTGCTGTACCCATCGTCCATGTTCCAAAACTTCGCCGTCTCGTTCTCCAGCGTGTACTCGTACTCGTCGTGCAGCTGATCCTGCCGCATCAGCTCATTCGCCGCCAGCGAGTTGAACGTGTAGCAGATGCCCGAGTCGGTGAGCGTTCGCTTGAAGAACTTCCGACAGTCGATCGGTACTGCGCGCCATCCACACATCACGAAGATATCTTCGAACGGGATGGCCAGCTTCTGGAGCACTTGCACCACGTTATCCGCGTAGCTATCGTTGTTCATTTGCAAACCGAACGAGAAGTCACACACCTGCAGCAAGGCCTCCAATTTGACCATCCTGCCATAAACGAACAAACCGCGTGTTATGCCAGCGAAAGAAATGGATCTAAATTCCGAGAAAATCTTACTGCTCAGCCGCCATGAACTGCCACAGGAGCTCGTCGTTGTAAAACTCATAGGCTTTCGAGAAGTCAAGATCCTTCTTGCGCACCTTCGTCTCCGGACAGATCGTGACGGCGGGAAAGGGGATGGAAAATACGGGTGCTGGTTTCTCGGCGAACGTCACGACCACAGGATCCTGGTCCCATTTCGTGTAAACGCTATGTATTAACCTTCCACAGCCGTACAGCGATAGTAAGCATACGATAAACCACCAGATCCTGCGGTGAGATGAAGCATTTTTCTTCGAGGGAACACGCAAGTAACCTTCCCACTTACCTCTCGATCGTTGTTCGTTTGTTGCCTACCAAGTATTTGAACCCATGAATCGTACTATTCATGCAGTAGTCAACCCAAAGGCTTCGATTTCCATCATCATCCTTGGTCGACTCACTCTGCACCTCCCGTTGCCACAAGATCTGACCCTCATTAGGTACCGATGTCCGTAACTTCGGAAACTTTGACATTACCATGCTCAGTGTCCAGACGTGCCGCAGATACTGATGTAGTTTCATCCGTAGCTCATGTAGTTTCATCCGACTCTTTCCCCACAGTTTGCGTGCGTAAAGAAAGTTAGTGAGATACAAATGAAAAATGCACTCCAAATGACTCCCGGGACGTGTTCCAATTAATGAGCGCGACAGTCGCTTCGTTGTAGACATTAAACATTAATCGGAAGATGGTTGTAGATACTGTGCACCTGATAGCAGGCACGGTTGGGTAGCGTGCTTTCAGGCGGCCCTACCGTTTGACCTAGATTTTCATTTAAAAAATGTAAATCCCTTCACCCGAATCCTCGTCGCAGCTTAAAAAGAAACGACAATTGGCGTGGCAAAAATTGCACCCAGCGTGCGGTTCGCGCGTCGCCGACACGCGGGATTGACACGCCAAGTCACTCTCCGCACCCGAAACAACCGGATGACCGCGTGGAGAAAGGGCTTTTGCGGTAGGATGATCGATCCCAGGCGAAAGGCTGGCATCCAAATCGCCAAGCGCGTAATGAATATTTATTTATTCACTCGTTGTTTATTTATTATTTCAACAGTTTTTGGCGGACAGAGTTTCCGTGCAGCCGAATTCGGCATTCGGTTACAGCTTTGGTAAGAAAGGCCTTCGGGCGTGAGCCAAGATACTGCACGGTGGGATGGGGAAGCTCACTCGAATGGACAGATTTACAATTATCGTTAAAGAATTTTTATGAGATTTTCGTTGAATTTTCACTACGCCGTAGCGAGACATGATTGGATTAAAATATTTCAGGTCTATACAAACATTCTCAATGCTTTCCAAAGATTTAGTTCTAAATTCTACCACAATTATAGCCGAAAACAGACCTACCAAATCCCATTATTCCATCAAAAACGAGCAAAAAAAAACGAAATAAACGTGCCAAAATGAAAATCGTGACGTTCAAAAGATCATAACTGTTCACCTCCAATCTGTTCTTCTCAATCTTTTCGCGGTCAGAGCAGCTCTTCAAGTGAGGAAGAAGAACAAACTCTCGGCCCCTGCAGTCAAGTCGACGTCGTCTGATCAACTGTCAAAACCCTCGGGAGGAGATTTTTTTTTTCGGGCTGTTTATCTGACGAAAATTTCACGGACCCACCGTGCTGTGCGTTTCACTGCAACGATGATCCTTTTCCGCGGGCGCGATCCGGATACGGGGGCTGGCAAGACGGATTGGATTCGTCCCATCACCAGCGCCGCCCATTTTTAGACAGCCAATCTCCATTGCGTGGCGTTCTGCGATCAGGTTGTGAACACATTTTTCATGCTCGTTAAATTTTCGCCCTTACCATGGGGCGCAATGCAAACATGATCGGGATAAAAGGATCGTGGTTGCTTGTGCTCTTTTTTTTACCGGGGGTGAACATTTACCCTTAAACCACGTAAAGAAGGCGCACCGGGGGAACAAAAAAAATAAAAAACATCAAGTACGCAATTTTTGGTGGGAGGTGAGAAAAATCGTGCACGCACCGAAGTTTTGGGGCGTTGTGCGCAATCGCAAACCGCTCACAATTTGCAAACAATTTTCGCCTCCAGAGCCGTCGCTTCGCATGGCATCAATCTACCTTTTTGGTTGGTGGAAGAGAAAATTGTCTCGACGACATGGTCTCCGGTATCCAGTTGTGACCGGGGCACGACACAATGAAGGTATGATGGACGGGAGCTTGGCATCTTTTATCGTTTTGTTTTTTTTTTTTTTTGAGTAATACTAGCCGGCACACCCGATTACCGGCCGACGACCGGTTTCACGGGGTAATTGGCAAGATGCACATCGCTGCACGTACCCTCGCTTTAAAACAAAAAAACACAGCGATGCAATTCGTTTTTTCACGCCCGTTTAAACACTTTCTCCCGAGCCTCGACTCGATTTCTCATGTCCCGAGGGTGAAGCGGAGGCGCATGAAGGCGCTTTTCATTCGCATTCGGAACGCATCCCCCAGGACTGGGATGAAAGCGTGCAGTGGAACTTGCGCTGCCTGGCAGCTAAACTGCAATTTTTTGGCATGAGATTAATGTGCCGTTACTTCACACCCTTGCGCAACCGAATGAGGAAAGATTTATGCGCTCGCCGGAGAAGGATGACTTGTTGATCATTTTTTATCCGAAAAATATTGCAAATTTGAAAGCGATGAGCTGTTTTGGCCATTTTTGTGATGACTTCTGGGAATTATTGTTCTATTTTTTCACACACACAATAAAGTCGATTACGAGAGGATGTGGGAGAAAAGTGCATCTGTGTATGATTCTGAATTAATAACAAGCATTCTAACACATGACAATGAATTTTTTGATGATTTTTTCAACAATAATAGAATTTGAAAAAAAATATAGCTAACTCAATAATAACGATTGACGATAACCCAGTTTTGCTTCAAACTGGGAAAGGTCAAACGAACTCCACAATTGTTGCTTGTAAAAGTCAACTAGTAACATTGCTACATACCACCACCACCACCACCACCACCCCCATACCACACCCACCATGCTCGTGACATAAGCCTACCGGGGCGATATCACGAGAATCAACCACCGGGCAAAGAGTGTGCCATATATTTGCATGTCATTTCGTGCGGCGTGGCGGCATCCGACTGAATATTTAATCCACCGTCGATACATGACATCGATACGTGTGCGGCAGGCGGTGCTAATTGCACGACTCACTCCGAATAAAGCCACCGGGGTTTGGGTTTCACCGGTGGCCCCGACGGCAAACCGATCATTCCCGCGCCGGAGTCGATGGGGCGAAGAGAATGGCGGCGCCAGCAACCCTCCCGATTAGGCTGTACGCGGAACGGGCGGCAAAGTTTGCACCGCGACCACAGACGACGCTGACGCTGAAGAGGGCAGGCACGGCCGGTTTGAGTATCTTTCGTGACTACTGTGCGAATAGTTCGATCCACGGGTTCAAGTACTTTGTCGGCTCCGGCAGAACGAGACTCGAGAAGTATTGAGGGCAGGCCGTATTGTGTTTTTTGGCACCCATCATGATCTAGGTTTCGCTTTCAATTGCCTCGCGCAGGATATGGTGGATGGTGATGTGCGTCCTGTCGGTGTACGGCTGTGGAAGTCTGATTGCAACCGTGTACGAAAAATGGCGCCGGGATCCGATCGTGGTAACGTTTGCCGAGAAGCTGACTCCGATCTACGATATCCCCTTCCCAGCGGTCACCGTCTGCCCGATAACGAAGGTGAAATCATCCGAGCTGAACTTCACCAGCGTCTACCAGCGAGTGGTGAACGAAAATGCCAGCATTACAGATGAAGAGTGCGTATGAAAAGCAAGTTTGAATCGGTTTCGGGATAGACGTAAAAACATGCCAAGTCTTTCAGGTACGATCGGTTCCTTGCCATGCTGCAGGTGTGTTCCTTTTCGTTCAGTGAGTTCCTGGACGATCAGCGGTACGACAACAATCTCGTCGACTTGCTGGAGAAAATGGCAATCCCGTTCGATGAGATATTCGTTGTGTGCTTCTGGAGAAATCAGTACATGGACTGTGCCGATCTGTTTAAGGCAACTCTTACCGAGCATGGCATTTGCTACACGTTCAACGGGCTCTCGGCGGACGATATGTTGAAGAAGGAAGAGTTCCACAAGGATTTCGAACACCTGGGAGAAACACGTTCCTCCGCCAACTGGACCATGGAGGGAGGATATCATCCTCTCGCGGGGCTTGAAACATATCCCCGGCGTGTTGTCAGTTCGGGTGCAAACGCTGGACTTGTAGTGCTGCTGAAGTCCGACTTGAATGATATGGACTACCTTTGCGGGGTAAGCAATACCGGAGTTGGACACAAAACTTCACACCAAACGCTCGTGCTGCCTCCTAGAACTCCTTCCAGGGCTACCAGGCACAGATCCACACCCCGAATCAGTGTCCGCAGATTTCAAGCCAGAGCATTCGCGTGCCGATGGAACATGAGCTGAGCATACGCGTTACTCCGCACTTGATGACCACCGCCGCGAACGTGATGTCGTACAGCCCTTCGAAGCGTCTTTGCTACTACACGCACGAGCGCTTTCTGCGCTACTTTCGCATCTACACCAAGCGCAACTGTGAGCTGGAGTGTTTGGCCAACTTTACGCTGCACCTGTGCGGTTGTGTGCAGTTCTCGATGCCACGGGCCGAGGGAGTTAATATCTGCGGGATCGAGAAGCTGGACTGCTGCGATGAGGCTGATGCGATACTGCAGGAGCAAGGGCTGAGTGTGACGGAAAACTCGTCCAAGATGGTGCTGCAGGCGTGCAACTGCCTGCCGGGCTGTTCGTATCTGCACTATAAGACGGAGATTTCGCAGGCACACTTCGATTGGCGTCGGTTGACCAGCACGATCCATTTGTTTGAACAGGAGTTGAATCAGTAAGAGCTATTGATGATGGATGATTTGGGAGAATAAATTTTAATTTCGTCTTTTTTTTTAACTTTTTTTGCAGCTCACAATTATCGTCTCTTATGGTTTACTACAAGGAAAGCGAGTTTATCGCGATCAACCGTAGGCAGCTGTTTGGATTGAACGATTTCATAGCCAACTGCGGTGGCATATTGGGGTTGTTCATGGGCGTTAGTTTGCTGAGCATCGTAGAGATACTTTACTACTTCACGATGAAGCCGCTGATTAATCACTGGCTTAAAAGGTCACAGAACAAGCAAAAGATTGCGACAGTACAGCCATACACCGCTGGAAGTACCTATGGCACCGCTTTTCACAAGTTTGTGCACGATATTGCTTAGGATTTTGATGCATTTTTTTGAGAGAATAGGTAAGAGAGTATTTTTCAGGAGTATTTGTAGCACATAATCCTGGCACAAATATGGAAAACTCGTGTAACTTGAAATGATGGTAATTTTTTTAAAAATTACCTCAATGCAATTTCTTACTTTTTAAATGCTTCTAGATGAAAATTTCATTAATAATGCCTTACAAAATTGCAAACTATGAAACTACACAACCCGCTTTCCTCGAAGTTCAATAATGCAAGCATCCGTTTATCTAGGATCATAATTTGTAAAAGGTCCTTTCGGAACAAAGCAAGCATGAATTCATTTCAATAGCCGAATGCGCCAGCTGCATCCTGATTCTGGTCCCTTTTTTCCCAAAATCTAACCCCATTAAGTGCCACGGGGCACTGCAGCAAGGATGCACGATGCTTATCGGGAGCCACAAATCAGCTGCCTAATTCTCATCCCACCGACACTTGCGGTGAGCGCATCTCTGAAGTGCTCGAACCTTTGATCGCTTCGTTTGTATCCTTTTCTAATTCTCGTTCTTTTCACGTACAAGATGAGAAATGATAAGAAATTAAGAAAAAATATACATCACGGTCTTTGCCACGGGGCGGTTGGCTTTCAAGCTTTCGACCACACACATACACACGGACACTCACACACCCGCACGAGGGAAGGTTTTACGAAAAAAAGGATCTACTTTTGGGAAGCCGCGCGTTTGTCACTGCGAGACGTTATCGTTTGGAAACGCATCAGCTTTGTGCTTCATCTCGCACACGGATCTCGAACATGACCATGAACAGAATCCCTTCGTGTTTGACAATTAATTTTTTAATTGAAAAATACACCGTTCGTCCATCCACTGGTAAGCGGAAAAGAAAGCAAGGGTCAACCGTTTTCAGCGATCGAGTGGTTTCTGATATTTGATTACAAGTGATATTTTACCACTCACTTTTGGGCTCGAGTTTCAAGGGGATCTCGCGGAGACTGGCAGGTGTTCTTTATTGTTTCCTTTAACTTCCTCTCACTAAGCGAACATGTGGGACGATCTGCCAAGCCCTCGCTAAGCCCACCGTGCGTAACACGACATGACAAGTCAAAATGTTAATGGATAATGGTTCATAAAACAAAACAAAAAGACGACTGGAAAAACGGTTGGAAAAACTTTAGCCAGCAGGAGCGTTCGGTTTATTTCTTTTTCCTTGGGGCATTGAGTTTGAGGACCGCATAGAACCTTTTGAAGAAAAGTGAAAAAAAGCTCCCGCCCCTCTCTTGAGGTGAACATGTGCGCGTCGCGTTCGCCATAAAGATGTGTTGTGGGCGATAAGCGAAAAGCGCCGTGTAATAATGGAAAATAAAGTAAATAGTTTATTTAAGCTTGGTGCCGGAATGTGGGGAAGCAGACGGCTGACCACCTCGAAGAACTTATCAATTCTAACCGTCCTATTATTCCCCGATGCGGACGGAGCAGCGCCGATAAACATCTCCCAATGGCTTGGGCGAAGTGTTTTGGGTAGTTTTAATGGGCGAAATTTTTCCCGGCCAACTTTCGCTTCCCGGAACGCATTAAAAACGCAGCGCCGAAAGCGTAGCGAAGGTTGCGTCAGGGAACAAAAAAAAAACATCACGGAAACCAAACGGAAGCTTTTAATTCAATAAGCAACGCGGCAAGAGGTCCGGATGGGATTAATTTCAGAAAGGATTATAGACTCACGAGGTGTCACTTTGCCCTGGCGATGGGAATTTTCCCCGGGCCAAAGGCAATTAAAGTTAGGACACCTACGAAACGCTCGCACAACTTCCAAAGCACATTCTAATGGTTTCCCGATCGAGCTAAAAAGCATGTCGCACCGGTGGCAGACAGCGAGGGACGGTCTGATTTCGCGCACATTAAAAACACTTCCCCAGTTTTACCCACCTGCAAGTGTTTGGGGTTTTGGAAAGTTTTCGCACAAAATTCCGGCAAATCCACTTTTCCCTGACACCCCCACCCGGCGAGGGTTGGGCATGACGGTGACGGTCCCGACATTCCTTATCGGAACTCGAAGTAGTTAAATTTACGACCCAACCCTCGCTTCAGGTCCCAAGCAACGCTTCCCGAAAAAGGTTAACGTTGCTCTATTAACGCCTAAATAACCGGAACCGTCTTAAATTTCCCAAAGTTTCCCGCGGGGGAGGGTTGTGGAACGTGCGTACCACCAAAACCACCTCCACCACCACCACCCCGAGCACCACCCAGGGGACCGAAGGATCGTTAACCATTAACGAGCGTGCGCGCAGATGCAATCGGACACGGCAATCTTTGCGTCGGCGGCCACAGTCGGCGTATCATAATCGTAATCGTAAATACGCATGAAGTTATTGTTTATCGCGGTTTAAAACAAATACGAACGTTCGGGGGATGGGTGCGTGTGTGGGCTGTTGGAAAGAGGGATGTTCCTATGCCGGCGATAGGTGAAATATGCTCGGTACACATTTCGGATGCGCTGTGGTGGCTCGGAAGGTAAGGTTATGAGCATAATTTCTCACAAAAGATATGCTTGTTATAGATAACGAAAATGTTTGTTAAAACGCTATCGCAAACGCTGTTCTTGTGTGATAAAACGTGAACACGATTAGACATACCGGTTTAACAAGTAATGATGTATGAATATGTCGGTTTTAATATCGAGGAAGTTTTCCAATTGTTTTTTGCTTGTTGAAGTCAAAACAATACTCCTTTTCCCCTGTGCACAAGTTCTGATATTTTATATATTTTTTCAAATAATAATAAAAATGTACGTACAAATTGGCTGAAAACTTTTCAGTATGAATGAATTCTAAAAAAAAGTTTCTTGAGCATACCAAATATGTATATTAAAAAAAAACAAACATACATAAATTCTAAATTATGAAAGTGACTGCATAAATTAATACAAATATTTGATAAAAATTTCAAAATTTCATGTAATAATAAGCAATTTAATTTTATTTCGCCGTGGAAAAGTTTCCAATAATTTTTTTTATTAAAAATTTACCATTTTAAGTTTCTTCAAATCTTGGTAAATGTTCTAATTCATTTAAATGATGTTCAAAGAAAAAACACTGTACTAGAGGAATAAAACAAATTAGATCAACCTTGGGTTGGATCAAGAAACAACTGTGCTTAATCTGTTTCGCGAATTCGATTGACGTATTTGTCCGATAAACCGCTTGATTTCTTTGGAAAGATGATTAAATTTACAGTTAAGCTTACGTGATTAATTTGTCTGATTCGATCTGCTTGATTTCTTTGGAAAGATGACAAAGCTTACATTTACCCCAATTTCATAATCATCAAATATTTCTATTCGTGTGTAATGTACATTATCTTAATGGTTTTTTGTTCACTGCATTTTGTATCGATCGCCTTATCTCCCCCCTTGTTCACAACTCTTTGTTACCACGATAATGCACCCGTCCCTCGCTGCACAAGGTGGATGACTTCAGCCGAAAAGGTGAGTTCACCGAAAAGAAAGGAAATCTCAACACCCAACCCCAAACCAACCGGGCTCATAAACGGATGGAACCGCGTCTTATCGTTGTTCCGGAGAACGGCGCGGCTCGGGCGGATGTTTTATGACCACTCCTTCGTTCTACGAAGTTACCACCAATCGCCGCAAACAAGCGAACCAGTGCATTCCGGAACAGGGAATTTCGTGCGCCCGTCGTCCGGAACAAGTTCGGGCTTGGGCAAGAGCGTCCCCGGAACGGGTTTAGTTTGCTAGGCAGATTAGAGAGCAGCTCGGGGTGGTTTGGGCCGGTCGACACATCACCTCAAAAATTTATCGCTTTCTGGTACGATGGGCAGCGGTGGGCTCACGGGGACGCGCAGGTGATGTTTGGGAAACGGCACTCCGGGGGAGAGAAGAACAAAAAATGGCATCACCATCACAGAGCTCGTACCACTTTGTTTAAACAGCGCTAGAGAGCCGAAAGGGTTTTCCATTCCGTTCCGTTCCCAAGACCTATTATAAGGTGGCGGCTGAGCAGGGAAAGAACAAGGGCGCAAATATTTCCCCACATCAAATTTCTGCCCCCGTCGTCCTCCGCAAAGCGGCACCAACGGGTGTGAAGTGTACGAGTCGCGGTGAGTCATTTTGACACCTGTTGATTAAATCTTTACACTCTTGCGGGGTTCGGGCTGGCCGTGGTCCGGTCTTGTTTGCGTTAGGAAAATGAGCATTCCAGTTTAATGCGGAAAAATGGGGCTATAAAATTAGACAAAGAAGACGTCGCTGAACGGTCCGATTCAATTTGGTGGTAAAACTTCTGAACGCTTTTATCCCATGCATCATGAATATTCAACCCGCCGTCTGCTTCACCGCAAGCACCGGTGGAACGAGCGATGCCTCTCAATATACCTCATTAAATGCGTTCCGGGAATGGACGTGCTGGATACAGCACGAGCGAACCCAAAACGCAATATTTTCATGTATAATTCACCAGGTGCGAGGGCCGAAGGGCGTGGGGTTTTTGGGCATGCACGAGGAGCATGATTTGGTTTCGCAAGTGAGAGATGGAAAAGCGATTTCCCTCAGCCGCGCTCAAATGCGGTTTCGATTATTTACACTGCCATGCACATCACACTCTGGAAGCTCAGAAACTGTTGTGGATATTGTGCCTAATAAAAAGATCATGTGAATATTTTGTCCAATAAAATCGCTTTTTTTCAAAAATGTTGATTCAAATTCCAAATTTCTGTTAAAATTCAATAATCAAATTAAAATAATTTTGAATGAATCTAGAATTTCCCACTATGCACAAATGTGTTTAGTGAAAGACCAAAACATCGCACGCATTTTCCTCTTCATTTCACTCACGCACTGCTCGCAGAGACTAAGCTGAAAATTTGAACCAGCAAAAATAAAACATTCGATTCCCGAAAAAAAAGCTAACAACCGCTTGTGTCGAGCACCGGTGCAAAATCGCTTCCAGAAAATATTTCGAATCGTCTGCCGGGAATGTGTTTGAGACGCCAGAAGCGTGCGGGTGAAAAGTTTCCCCGTGCAAAACAAAACGAACGGCGAGCTACGAAACGAGGAAAATCAAATCGAACCGATATCTTCCAGCCACCGTCCGGAACCGGCAAAACGCGACCTGAATATTAAGTTCCGCCCCTGGAATTGGTACGGAAATTTCTCGCCACATCATCCGCTCCCGAAACTCCCGAGTGCGGCAGAAAACACTTTTATCTTTTACTGGTGGACGATTCGATGGCGATAAAAAAAAAGTAAACCCGAAGCAGACAGAAAGGTGCCAGGCACAAGTTTTACATCCCGGAAGACCAGCCAAGGATGCGTGTGGCCTTGTGGGTTACCCGAGTGCATTCCAGCGATGCGAGTCCTGCCAGCAAGCCGGTCCTGCTACTAGTCGATAAGACGCACCGAGAAGGTGTTCCGTTCTTTGTGCCGTCGGCTTTCATTCCTACCGAAAGTGCGTACACACCCGGCAATGGGATGTTCAGTGAGGCACAAAATTAGAGAGCCAGAGGAAAATCAGGGAAGAAAAACTAATCATACGGAGCATTTTTATCTTTCCTTTGCCACCGGTTCCAACTGTTCCTTCTGCGCTCGATTGAACGTGGGTCCGTTTTTTTTTCGGGTGAGGTTTTGTTTTTTCCTCCAGAATATTTTAAGGAACTGGCGCGTACGTGAGATACCATTCCGATGCATTTTAGCCAGCGGCTTTCCATCGGTTGGCCTAATCCCCTAAAACACACAATAAAACAATTTCGGGATTAGAAACAAATTCGAACGCATATGCTATCCAATGATGAAGCAGAAAGAAAAGAAACACGAAAAAAAAGATGAGGAAAGCTGTGTAATCGCATTTTGGGACTCATTTCTTGTAGTTTTTCTCTTTGGGCTCACAGTACCCAAGAGCTTAGGATTATCCTCTCCGGGTTTGCTTTCATTCCGCTTGATCCTTCCTTTGTAAGCTTCTTCGGCTTGAACCTTCGGGGGTTTTCAAATCGGGTTTTCATTCTCATTACATTTCCCCGCAGCCGTCGGCCAGGTAAGTATCGTGTTTTTCCTATTCTTTTCTCGAACTGTGCTCGCCGATAAAGCGTGTGAATCAGCATGCGCGCGACACTCTCCTGGCCGACCATTGTGCCGGCTAGGTGTCATACATTTATTTGTATGCTTAACCGATTTGTCACTTTCACGTCAACCGAGCAGGACTTGCAGGCCCTAGCACATCCGTGTGTGCTGCAAACAGCAAACGATAAATTGTCCTCTCGCTTTTTTTCTCTCCCTCCGGGGCAAAGGGACGCACACACTTTCACAGAGGTGTCGCCCGCTTTTAAATCGCTCGTTGTTTGACCATCTGTTTGACAAGGCTTTTTCGCACTTTTCCGATGCTGGCGGATTAGACCGAGCAATCACACACACACACTGGCTGTTTGCCTGTGAGTGAGCAACAGCTTTTACCGAAACGAACTCGCCTTGAATGGGAGAATTGAATGACAGCGCCCGGTTCCGGCTTGTCCGCAAGCAGCTAAAAAGGCAGCGCATACGAAATTCGCATTACGCGGGAGTGCTTTCGGGTTCCCTTTCGCCTGGAGTAAATAGAGATTTAATGGACTAATTTAATGATGCCAGATGGTGTTGCGAGTGCGCCCGAAAATTAAATGCGCAATCGAATCGGTGTCAACATGAGTTTTTCACAATGGACGGAGGACGAGGATTTGCTAAATCGCATTAGGGTGTGTGTGTGTGTGTATGTCAACCTATACATCCGTGGCAGCGTGTTTGATTGAGCAGCCTGAGCGGCCGGTTTCGGGCAGGATAAATTGTATTTAATCTATTGCCGAAACAACAAAAAGGTGCCGAAATTGTCGGTTTCGAGCTTTTGTACTGAGGTTCCAGTGGTAGCAAATCCGGCGATTAATTTAAATCGAGGTTATTGCCTGCTACATATTGTAAATGGAACAAGAACTTTGGCTGAAAATAGGCCTCACTGAAACTGAAACATTTTCGAGGACGTTTGCCTTCTTGAAAATTTTCTTATATTTTATTGTTTTATTAGTTCATAGAAAAAATATTTCTGCAGAACTCCTTAGTACAATGATTAAATCCCTTTTTATTTTACCTTTCCTTTAAAATTGATCCAACTTCATTTGCCCTCAAACAAACACCGCACAATAATGGAAAGTGACACGCCGTTTATTTAGACTACAAACTAAAGGTCAACAGTGCATGTGTTGACATTTCTCGCGTCATGTTTCGTCCATGGCACGGTAAGTGTCATGTAAGTTTAATTACTTCCACCAATGAATGTACCGACCGGGACGTGTCAGCACGTCCACCCGAACGACCTGGCCCTGCAACCCCAGAAGCCTAGGTTGTGTGCATGTAGCAACAATAATTAAATTATTCATAATTTAGACACACCACACGGGGCTTCCTTTGCCGTCCTTTTCCTTCTCCGGCTCCAAGCTGGAGTCGCCGTTTCACCAGCTCCTAATTATTATTATTGAAACAAAATGGACCTAACGACGTGCGGGCAGGAGCTTTTCCATCGGGGCACTCTGCATCGGTGTGCACGTCACGGTTTCCACACGATCGGTTGTGTGTTGTCGAGCTAGAAAAACGAACAGATTCCACACCACAATCGTCATCCTCATCTCGGCACTCGTGTGTGTGGTGCTCCCGTGAGGTGTGGCGTCGCTCTCGAGTGCAGTTTTGGGAACATTGTTATGTAAATGACGTTTGGCGGTGGCGTACAGCAATTCGCGAAAAGCCTCGCGGGAGTTGTAAGTGGACGGGCGAGCTTTTTCCCGGTGCTCCACGTGACGACAAGTTTGGAGACTCTCGTTCTGAAACGTTACAAGGTTTGGTGCAATGAGTGTTCCTTTCTTTTTCCCTAGCTCCCCGGAAGCAAGTCCCCACAGCTATCGATCCTGCTGGGCGGCAGTGCATAAATGGTAGGATATTTTATGACCTCCGTTTCCCAGGCCCGCCTCGTCCCGAAATCGGCGAGCTAATCACCATTCCGGGAGGGAAAACGAGCTGCTGTACAAGCGCGCGCACGCACAACACTCATTACATCACACTAATCTAATCACATTCGCTCTCGGCCCGTGCTCATCTGGAAATTTTGTAGTAGCCCGTAAAAAAACACCCCTCCCCCTGGCTGGAAGCTGGCCACGAAACGGAGCCCGGATTTTATTGGCCCATAAACCAATTCACATCGAACGCCCAGTTTTTACGTCCGAAAGGACATCGGAGTGTGAGGGTAATATCTTCAGCTTCCCGGTGGGCAAAAATTTTGCTTTCGAAGTGCGTTTCACGTTATATGACTTCCTTTGTCTTCGCTTGGCTTCCTCGTTTTTGTGGAGGTGTTGTCCACGCTGGGACACCGTTGGGTCCCGGCGCCGGTTGGGATAACAAAGTGTGAATTTAATGGTCTTAGCTGGGAGGTACTGAGTTATCGTTTCATTACTTAGAAAAACTGCAAAGCAAACAGAAAGAGTCACTCATGCGCTGACAGAAAATGCTGGCGGACCGTAGAAGGAGTTCCAAATATTAATCATCGTGAAATGCTTCATTTTGAGTCTTTTTTGTTAGAACGCATTATTAACCCGTGATCCCAAGAATTTGTAAAACTAAAAGGATAAAAAAGAAGAGTGCTTTAAAAAGAAAATACTAAAAAGAGTGCTTAACGTTATGCATGTATTACAAGCGCGTCAAGAGTCTTTGAATATTTATAATAAGTTTACAGAAAATTACTCACGAAAAGCATCGATAGATTTTCTTTTGCATTTCAACATTTTATGAAACTGTAATGTAAAATTCATTCAAAATTGAAATGAATATTTCTAATCAAATTGTTGTACTATAATCCAATAATTGAAACTGGTGTATTCATCAGTCAATGGGTTTCGTTAGATTAAGGTAGATGGATAAGCAGAACGAAACAAATAAAAATAAAGTTCGGAACCTCATCATAAATCCTATAACCTGGCCATTTTAACTAGTTTATAAGAAAATATAGATGATCCGCTTCTCACTAACACCTTTCTTGGTTTCTTTTCCAAAGATAAATTCTAGCTTCTGATCCTCATCCTCAATAATCCCGAACAAGTTGTTGCTTCTCACCTCAACGAGTAGCGAATAAGTTGTTGGTCACCGTCGAAACATCTTGCTTGGTGATAAAACTCAAAACAACCTCGTTCGGAAAGCGCCCTTCCACAGAATCGCCCGAAACGGAACCATTTACACCAAACTCCACGTTCCAGGCGTTAGAGTCCCTTCGAAGAAACAAAACAGTATAATTTGCTTAAGTACACGACCTTCCGAAACGGCGCGTAATTTCTTACTGTCTTTTTACTTAAATCCTCCACCCTTTTCCACCCCTTTTACCGTTTAACGCAAAGAAGGACCATCATCTTAAGCAAATAGCACCTCCACCACCACCTCCACCGGTCGCGTTGCCTTCTCATCCGTGCTTTAAGTGCTTATTAGCTGTTTGCCTTCGCCGTGAGTTTGGCCGGTGTGTCACCACCGCGTGCATGCACATTGTAATAATAATTAGTAATGTCGCCGTCGTCTTCGCCCTGATTACGCTATGGGTAATCGACGCAGCAGTACCGGGACAGGAGCACTACTAGCGTGCCATGTGTGTGTGTGAGTGGGCAAAATGGCAGGTTTGTCGTTTTTAATGCTCGACTTTGCTCCACAACGCCGCCTAATAGCACGGACGATGCTCGTGCATTCTCCTGCTGGTTCTGAAAGTTTTGGAAAATGCTTTCACAAAACGCAACGCGCTCTTAACCCGGGCACGGCGGCGCAAAACCAGCGCACACCGCGAACGAAAGAGTTAAGAATTTAATATTATTCAGAAGAAACATTCATAAAGAGTAATGTCAGTAATTACCTTTCGAGTAATAATACGTTTAATCATAAACCGTGCCACCCTGCGTGGAAGCACCACAGGAATCGCGTCTCCAAGGAGCGTCTTACGTGAAAGCGAGGAAGGGGAACCGTACCGAAACCTTCGCTCGTTCGGGGTTGATGTGATGGGTCGTCCCACCGTGCGCTCTCATGTGTCTGTGTCTGTCTGGTTGGAGCGGGCTAAAGATGGCACGCCGGGCTGCACCTGAGCATGGCGTGGGTTTTAGTATTTTATGAAAATTTTTATTACCTCCCAAGCCTGGGAGCCGCGACGAGAAATTGGAGTGTGGCAAATGACGGGTCCTTTGGTCCTGCTTTACGACCGAGGCGCATATTCACGCAAAAAAACATACACACCGGTCGTAAGGACGGGCACGTTTGCCTAGGGAAAGTGACTATTCTTCGTTTCTTGCAGCTACCGGTTTGAAGGAATGAAACGCATCAGTAGGAAGGACTTTGAAAATGCGTTATGTGGAGGGATAATATCTCGTCAACTTTTGCCAAAAAGATGCGATTTCTCACTTTGTATGTGCGGAAATTTGGCTTACGGTAACCCTCATGTTGAATAAGAAGGATTCGTCGACTTATATTTAAATCCCTTTAACATTTGTCAATTTTTATAGATGCTTATTATGAACAAAAATAATTTAAATATGCCTTAATTATATCTGGCTTAAAAATATTATTTTCAAATTTTCAAGCAAAGTTACGCCAGCATACAAACATGTCTTTAGGAGACATTAATTGTAATTTTATTTTATTTGATATTGAACGTTGAAATCACGTAAGCAACCAAGACAACCTGGAATTTATTATTCAAATGAGCAAAATTTATAGTAATCCGTAAAAAATCCCACCTAAAGGTATTCAATATCACTGGCATTTTGTCAAAGCCTCTTAAAACCAAAGCCCAACGGGAGGCGTATCGTTTCGCATCAACCGGCTGCATAAAACACTCATCCACACACCTGCTGCAGAGCAACGCGATGCATCCGACCCCGTTCGCGACGGTTCAAACCCGATCGAATAACATGTGCCTTGCTTTTTTCGCGGAAGAATTTGGCCCAGCTCGTTAGCCGCTGCAGCATTCCCTCGCCTCGAATGGTTCGGGACCGTAAAAATCGGCTTTAAATTATTTCAATTTGTTGCGAATGTTAACGATCTCCCGCTGCCTGGCGAGGGAGAGACACCGAAAACGCACACGCAGTTCCGGTAATGAGTCCTTTGATTTTATTACGAGTCTAAATTGGATTAATTGGTGCTCGCGCCCGGCAAAGCGTAAGCCGTTCGTTTGCGGGAAAGAGCTTTTTGGGGCGAATTTTCGGACCAAGCGCGATTAAAAGTAGGACGGTGGACGGTTGGAAATTGAATGCACCGAGCGCAGCAGGACCTGCGCGTAACCTGATCGGATCCGTGCGGAGACTTTTACTTGCTTCACGTTCACGATCTGTCAGCTTGACGTCCTCTTGGGGGAGGATACGACGACTGTCAATCAGTCGAACGTCTCGAAAACGGCACGGCGCGGGTAACTATTTAACTTGTTTTTTTTTATTTTTCGTTGAGGAAATACGAGGAGCGCATAAAGAATGTCTTCCCGCAAGATCTTCCTCCTCCGAGAGGAAGTTGCTGTTGGTGTGAAGGGACGCAGCAGAACACGCGTAAAGACGACATTCATCCGCTTAGCGGCGCAACAGGATCGCGCAAGGATGGTGTTACATTTCAATTTTATAATTTATTCAAATCCATATCGTTTCTCGCTACGGCTTCTGGATCCTTGCCGAGAGAGCCTTCCTGCCTGCCTGCCTGCTTGCCTGCCAGCGAACGCGCAGGACTCTTTTCCCACCGTGGGATATTGCTAATGTGTTTCTGACAGCCCGCACGATCTCGGCACTTTTGACGTCTATAATTTATGCACACCTACCGGCTGCAGGAAAGAAGAATCAACTACATCTCTAAACACTGCGCTAAAGCCTTCAGAAAAACAAGGGCAACTCCATTTCGGAGCGCTTATAAAGTAAACATCGTTTAGGCTTCTGTCGGAACATCTTCCTCTCCCCCAACCCCCAGGACCTAGCTATTACCGGACGCGCTAGAAGTGTCAAAAATCGCACCTCAAAACACGCCCTCCTTGGGGAACGTCAATCGGTGAGGAGTTTTGGTTTTGAGCTGCTCCGACAAAAACGGAACCATCAATCAATCTTC
Organism: Anopheles farauti; assembly: GCA_000473445.2. Lineage (NCBI taxonomy): Eukaryota > Metazoa > Arthropoda > Insecta > Diptera > Culicidae > Anopheles > Anopheles farauti. The sequence goes on from KI915045.1 coordinate 3,500,281, forward strand.
TCCGGTTCTGGTTTTAATGTTGTCCTCATTTTCCGATGCCTCTGCTGGTCAATCTTCCGGTGAGTGGGCCGCATCGTCCGGGTGTTCTTCCGCCCACCTCGCGACTCCGCGAGGAAACGTAAACAAACGCACAACGCGGCGTTCCATTATGTAAATTGTAAATCTTAAACTTTCACCCCAGCTCCCATTCTGATGCGGGAGAATGGGTAAGGTTTGCAGAATTTTCTTCCTCGCCAGCGACAACGGTAGGGTTTCGCCTTTTTTTCTTCCTCGGATCCCTCTCGGGAGATTCTCTCGGCACATGGTGGTCCGAGATGGTTTCCGGGAGGAGTAGTAGGAACCGTGCTGGGCTTCCTGGGTGGTTTGGGTTCGGACTCATATTACCACGGCACAGTTGCCATATGGAAGCGCTCGGTGACAATTGAAGCAGCACTGTTTACAAACATTCGGGAATAGCTGCGAGGTTGTTTCTTGCACTGGATCGCGCTGGGAGTTCTCGCTCCGTTTGATAAATTGCATCTTGTGTCGCTTGGTGTGTACTTTCCACTGTGTATCATGTTACGGGCTAGGGCCGTTTGTTCCATGAAGTGCTTAAAGGAGTCAAGATCAGGAGCGCGTGTGTCTCAAATTGACGGCTGACGACATGAAATGTGTATACACTGACAGGAATAGTATTATTAGCTACTATCGCATGAACGATTTCATTTGAGAACAAGGCAAAGGGAAATTGCCTACCAAGAAGGGCTCTTAATACCGTAAACTGTTACAATAAATCACATACTTCCAATCATTAAGGCACATTCCATCGCACAACCTCCACTCGAAATGAAGAAAAATACCTAAATTTATCACTGATTAACTAGACGGGGAGTGAAAAAAAGTTTAAATCTTAAGCAGATGCACTTCCCGGCGTGATGAATCATGATCACCTTGTTAAGACTGCACCGGTCACATCTTAATAGTGGCACGGAAAACGTCTCCCCTTCCTAATCTTCTCCAGCTAGAATCCTTTCTTGATTCCTTCGTCATGTTTAAAGCCGCTCGATCGTCGGCGTCCACCAACCTGCGTAATCATCAGTGGAAGTAAAGCCAACAGCAGCACCGACAGCAGCTTTACGAAATTGCTCTAATCCGCTCGGCAAGCTATCTTGAACGGTTATGGGCGTTTTTTTTCTCTTACCGCTGGAAGAAACGAATAAATTGATTTCCGAAGAAGCTGCATCCGCGTACAAGTCTGGGTGCTGTTTCGCCGACAGTTTCCACAACGCTGCACACGGGAAGCTACTGTCGCGGGAAGTAATCCGATAAACGGGTCAACGGCTTATAATCCTACCAGTTGTCCACGGCCATTCTCCTGACCGTGCGGTTAATAAAGTTCTCATAAATTGTGTTTTATTGGTCAACAACCGCCGTTTCACCGGGCGTGCGTTCGCCAACCTACACGGGATGCTTCCGACCGCGAGACCGATTGACCGGCAGTGTTATTGATTTAATTCGCAAATTAATTTCATAACTTTTGCGGATAATGCGGGTTGAGAGACAGAGAGAGAGCTTTTCTCGAAAACATTGCGCTCAGATTCCGAAAATCCGGCGATCATCGCGCAAGAACTGGGAACTTCGCTATGTCTGGCGATGCTAGAACCTATCGCGCCAAGTTCACCAGATGAACCGAACCGTTTATTTATGAGTTTACCGATCGCCCGAGTCCATCGCGGCCCCGTCACGGTGGCGGTGGTTCAATAAAGTTTGAAATTTATTCCACCCAACTCGCCCGGCCCGATAATCCGACGCCTGTGTCGAGTCATTTTTTTCCCGCACTCCGATCGGCCGAAGTTCTCCAAGAAAGCTTGTGATAAGTTGCACAACACATGCCAGAGCGGGGCCCGGTCTTCGCATCCAAGTTTGAACCATTTCCATTAAGATAACTCGCACCCCGTGCCCTCTGGCGTTGAGAGGATCCCGTTGCGATCGTGATCCCTTTACCGAGCGACAAGCGGACTTGCTGTACCGAAACGGTTGGCAGCAGCTTCGTATGATTCGTGGGAGAGACGTTTCTCGTCGCGCAAATTAAAAGCCTGCCCGATTGGCTGCGGGATGTCACCGGAATGAGTTATGCGCGGGGCGTCGAACGATCGGGGGGGGGGAAAAATCAATAATCTTCCTATAAATTAGAGATTTTCGAAAAAAAAAACATCTTCCCTACTCTTGAGTACACTTTTTCGGGAAGATTCCTCTGAGTCTTCTGAGTGGAGGAGTGTTGATTGTATTTTATCGCCACATCCGAAGCGACCAGGTGAATAACCCGACCACCCTTCACACTGTTCCCAAGAGAGTGCGCCTAGGCTCGACTATAAATTCCAAAACACGGTGCAGCTCCCCACTGGCAGAAGAAGAAGAAGAAGAAAAGGGAAAAAAAGCCCCAACGACGTCCCCGTTGCAAGTGCACGATGCGCTGCACTGGAAGGCACACGCGCTCGGCAACAAATTTATAGCTCCTTCAAACTCCTATCAACGCCAAATCGATGGGTGGTCCGGTGAACAGTGGCAAAAACCGTTCGCTCCCTCCCCGACCGAGGCGTCGACCGCTGGGCCACAAACAAGCCCGCGAATCAACCCGGGCTCGTGAAAGAAGAAATTGATAAAATATAGCATCAATAAGTTTTCCGCACCGTGGCCCAAGCGTCGCGTCGAGAGGGTTTGCTTCATATGCTAATCTACACTTCAGCATGGGGTAAAAGTCCGGGCGTAGCGGATTCCTCATCCCGTGGGCGGGTTGGTAGCTCGCCTGGGAGAGTCGGGTAAAGCCCGACCGTGCCGTGGAATCTGCTCGGAAGACGATTTATGCGCGCACGAAACGGAAGCAGGTTACAATGTGGAACGGTGATGCCGTTTATGACTTGATGTATGGAGGAGAACGAAGAGGTGTTTTGGAGTGCCGAAGTAGAACCGTTTCCATTATGCTGGAGATCAATTGAACCTCATCCATCAGCCGGAAACCATGTGGAGAGCATTGCAACACTTGCCGAACCGAACCGTTTGAGGTTAACAGTCCGTACAAAGAGTACCTTCGTTTGAGATTAACTTAGAACTCATTTAACCTCATTTCCAGCTCACATATTTTTAAAAAGCTTACACTTCACCGGACAGGAGATGTCTAAATCTGGAAGATCTCACAGGACCCATGCTGATCGTACAAAAATAAAAAAAAAGTTAGGGTCCAAAGAACGCTCTATTTTGGGCTGCAATTTCACCGTTGGAAAAGTTTCCGCATAAATCAACGCAATGTTTTCACAAGTGGAACACGTCCCAGCCCAGGGCGGGACCTCACGCTGAGCGCGTCCGGAGAAGTTATTGGTGTGTTATTGAGTTTTAAAATGTTGGAACCAGTGTCCCTCCCTGCGGACAGTTCTTCGGTTTTTGCCGCAGCGCTTGGTTGGATAAACAGCAGTGTCAGTTTTCCGTAAACGTAACTAGAACCAGATCCCACCCGTTGAAGGTTCCGTCGAGGGTGCGCAGGCAACGCGACGAAGTCCAAAGTGTTAACAGATTTATCTGCGCGCCCTCAACTTCATAATGAAGACGGTCTCGCGCACGGGAAGCTATAATTAAGGCGACGAGATAGAGCATTTGGGACGATCGGGCGTTGTGCAATCCGCTGCTACTGAAGACAGACTCGAATGATCTCGGGTCGGGCACACGCTCACCCTCGCTTATCTGGCAACGGCTCTGTGGAGATTGAAAGTACCTCCGGAGAGACCTCCGTCATGGCACCCAGCTGGAGCGCACTGCAACGCGACCCCGGGTGGGAATCCATTATTAATCCGTTTTCTTCGCACTCCGGTTCCAGATTCCGCGCGGAAATGTGTCCCGCAGGGTTGTGAGTAAGCCCTGGAAAGGCGAAGGCCTAGCAGGCGCACAAACGGGACAGGCAAAATGCGTCCACTAAGCGCTCTGAGCAGCGCTGCGGTGGAGAGATTCAATTTCAGTGCTGAATTATTGTTATTATTTAATTGAATGTGAGTTTATTTCCCCGGAGAATATACTTGGGAGATCTCTCCGGTGGGATGCCATCGCCATTCCGCGTCATTGGCGTCACTGTGGGATGGGTTTTTGGGCGGCTAATTGCAACACTCTGCCCCCGATCCTTCTGCTACATCCATTAAACCATCGAGTAAGTACTTTCGGCCTCGCGCCGCTTTATTTTTTAAACACCGAAACGCACGTGGCGAAATCATCTCTCGCAGCGGAATCGATCTCGCGTACTTTAAGATCCACATCGCTTTCGGGGCCATTATCGAATTGCTTGGAAAGCGGTGTTTTTTTTTCTTCTCCTCCTTCAAACATCGCACGTAAAAGCGCACTTTTCCGGCGCCGTTTCGCTGCTTCACTTCGCTGCCCAACGAGTGATGGACGGTGTTGGTGATGGACAGGAAGCAATGATTGATGGCGGTCATTTGTGTGCGGGTCGCAACTTTACCACTAATCCCCAATAATCTCGATGTTTACGATGTTTCAGTATTTATGTACGAGTGTGTGTGTGTGCGCGCGTGTGTGTGTGCCGGATCTAAACATGTTTTGTTGCTGGATGTTGATTTTTTTTCACCCCTGAATAACATCGCTCGCTGAACGGGTAAATGTTATCGGTCCAGATTTAATGGTTGATTAAACGTTAATAGAGCTTTTTGCTGCGCGTTTTGCTCCACCGGCCGATGCGGAAGCGGAAGGGTACTCGGAGGGAAATCTCGCACCGAAGATAATGGAGGGATTGAGTGACACGTACAATGCCGTGTCGGATGATTTCATCCTTTCCATCCATGATTTAGATTGAGGTTTTTTTTAACCCATCCCAAACAATAAAGGCTCCTGGAATCTGGTAGCCCACAGGACGACTTAATCTTTCCCTCAAAACTCACCTCCCAGAGATAACACTTTGAAAAACAGCTTTCGACTGCTCTTCCCCAACAATAAAGCTCCACCGCTCACAGCTTTAGAGCTATCTTCATTTTCGAAGCATCTTTTGGAGGATGTACATTTTTTTCATCCTCACTTATTCAACATAACACCCGTACACGCTTACACACACACACAGGGAGCCCACCTGGAATGAATAAATTATCATTTTTGGTTGAATAAATTTACCGAATGCATAAATCAGGCAAAAAGATACAGCACATACAAGCGCTGGGTGTTGGATGTGGAAGTGAAAAATATGGCTAGCAAGGATTTGCATCCGTTTCTAGGAGGAGATGTTATTTTTTTTTTGCTGTGATTCTCTTGCATTCCAACAGCACAATCTCGGGCTGGGTGTTGGGCGAATAGTTTCGCCAGTTGTGTTGGATTTATGTAAGCGTCTGTGCGCTCGTGAAGTACACCTGTTTCCCAAACCGAGAGAGCCACTTCAAAATTGAGTTGCCATGGGAACTGCTTGAAAAATGTCACCCATCGTTTGCACGGCTTCGGGTTCACACCGAATGGATTAACAAGCTGATTGTAATAAGCGAAGCACTGTTTTGTGTTTCTTGGGCAGCAGGAAAGATGCTTGTTAAAAGTTTTTCTCGCATTTTCACGCATAGTAAGTGAACTTCGTGCTGACAAAAACGCTCACATTCATTTCGGTCAGTTAAAATCTCAGTGCGCTAGTTTCGAACGTAAATGTTTCCGAAAACATCCCAATAACCTAATAAGACAACTGTTTCGTAAATGAATAACAATGCTCCCAAACGTCACATCTTCAACGACGCCAGTTGCGGACACCATTATCTCAACTTAAAATGCAAAGGATTTCGTTTCCTCTGGCGAAGAATCTGGATGGGAACGGTAACAGCCAGTCGCTGTTGGCACCGAGCTTGAGTAGGCGCCCAGTGCCGGTCAGTTGAGTGGGTGCTTGCTTGTCCTTCCGCATCCAGCCGCATCGCAAAACCCTTCGGAAAGTATTCCAAAGTATACTGGCACTTACTTTGACAAGGAAACCCAACGAAGGAAGTTTCCCCGGGCTCTGTTTGCTCTGCGCTCGCCACCCGCTTGAACGCTTGAGAGAACGAACCGGTAATGGAAGTAACCGTTGGAAGATCTTTTCTAAAATAACTAATTCAAAGTTTTAAATTAAAATACCGTAGCACGCCGAGTTGGCACGCCACAAAGAAGGATGACCGCCGCGCAGGAAGAGTCGTTCCTGTATCGTTAAGGTACCCCGAAATCGAGCATCAGTGAGAGCGAAGGTAAAATTCCAACTTGCCACCCTTCTTTCTTCCACCCCCACGCCACCACCCCCGTTTGGGACGGGCAAAGTTTCCCTGCGAAAAGATCACCTTCGCATATTTTGAATTTCTTCACCGGAACACCGGAAGCTGAAGTGTTTGGGAAGATGGATGACTAATTCGATGTGGCGTCTTGCGTCTTGGCTAGAGAATACCGATAGGAGTGGAATGGGCGGGCTTAAGCTTATCAATGAAAACGGACTTGCTGGGATGACTTGCTTCCACCGGGTGAAGACGGCGACGGCAAGACACACTTTAGAACGTCCATCGAAGGAGGAAAAAAAGTGAAACTCGGGGCGCCATAAACCTGTCGAGAACCTGTCGCCGTCGCCGATGCAAACGCTTGATCCGCGGGCAGCCAGATAACTAGCTGGGCTGGGTTGCTTTCATTTCAGCTGCTTAATTTAATGTTTATTGGAGGACATCGTACATCCGACGGCACCGGGCCGGAGGTCTCGGTCAGCGTGAGGACTTGCGATAAAACTTCGTCGCCTTCCCCTTTTCCGCAAGGGTTAGGTCCCATCGAAGCGATGCCGAGGAACCGACAATGACACAAAACTATTCTTTCGTTCACCCGCCCTGCCCGATGGTGTTCTTAAAACGATCCATTAAACCGAACCACTCCGGAAGAGCCCGGAATGCACGAGATAACGTGCCCGCAGCAAAAGGAACAGGTTGAAGCAGCGCCTCTTATTGCTTCGAAATTGGAGAAACTTGTCGAGAAATTTGTATCAATTAGATGGCCTTTTAGCGTGGGTCCAGAGGTGGTGCGGCATTCTTATTATCCGACTTGAAGGCGCTTTTTTATTGGACTCCGGTGATGAGTAATCCAAAGGTTCCCTTACAAGAGCCACACGCGACAAGGGCACGGAGAAGGAGAGCAGAATAAATAGACCGCAGGCTTTGCTTTTGTTTTTAATTATGTCAATGAAAACGCTCCCACCACTCCGTTCAACCTTCATTCATGTAAATCTCCCAAGAAAGCAATGAAATCCTTTTTCTCGGGCGTGGAGAACCCGGGAACCTTTCGGACTAACTTTTCCTTCGCCCGTGCGCTCACCTGGCGGGAAACTTCCGTTCGCGAGAAGTAAAAGTTGCCGAGCATATATTTTCGGTGCCGGCGCAAAGTTCGTGCCGACTATTGTCCTGACTTTGCGTGTACATAACTTTGTCGCCTTTGGTAGTGGTGGTAGGGGAGAGGTTACGCGCCCGGTGGACGCAGACTTTGACGCCAGACGCTTCCGATGTCAACGGTTTAATAAGGGCCCACCCTAGGGGCTGATGATGGATTGGGGTGATTTATCAAAAGCGAACGACTTAGTGGACTTTGTCGCGCGCGCGAGTGCGATGATTTTATTTCGTGGTTTACTTTCGGTATCTTGTCTGTTCGCGGCGAGTTTTGGGTATTTCTTTCTTGTGTTTGTTGATTCAAGCGTGTTGCCATATCAATTAAGGCCAGCGCTGGAACCATTTCGGAAGGACGAGAAGGCGCATCGATGTACCGATCGATCATGTGCGGAGGAGCCATCCCAAACCGTCACCGAAACTCCAGCAGAACGTTCACAAACGCACAGGGTTCATTAGAGACAACCCTTCGCGGAAAGGAAACACAGCCGCTTGGCTTCGCTTCATTGACCATTTTCCCACCCGAACATCGTTTATGGCCCGGTGCAAGTTCTATTTCCCACATTCGAAGGAGCGCAAAATAACGTCCAAACATCGAACTCCGCACACTTGATTGGGCAGCGCGGCACAGGAAGTTGTTAACCAATTGGGCGGATTTTGTTGTTTTTTTTTCTTCGATGGACCGTCGTTTGTTCGGGATGTCGTTGTTCGGGAGGTCGTAAAGTTGGTCGCTGGAGATGGTAGCCGCCAAGGTCTAGGTGAGCCCCGGGTCCCGATCTTGTTTTGTTTGGAAGGAGGAAGTTTGGAGCTGTGTAACTATGCGAGCCTTCTCATCATGCGGTCAACCGTCGATCGATCCGGTCCCAATTAGTCCCGGATCTGACGAAGAGGAACGAGAGAGGGCGAGAGGGAAAACCGGGTCATAAGAAGCCCATAGCCCCAAGTCAAAACAAAACGGCATACAAACAGAGACGCCCGGGCCGGCGTCCGTTCCGATTTTTCGGCCCCGGGAACCTTGTCCCGGCGGGACGTCTTGAGGTCTGCGTCGATCGTAAAGATGTTCCGACCCGAGCGAGGCTGGCGCTAGACAAAATCGCGGGAGGAAGAATCGCCCAAGCGCTCGGAGCTAAATGAGCGACTGAGAAATCCAACAACATCTCCGAGAGAACGTTTTGCGATCGGCCCACGAAACGAGGACGAGAGGGAAGGGAAGAAAGCTGAATCTCATCCGCTGGACAGAAATCTCGTTGTTCGAGCCATTAAGCGGACTCGATCGTAAATTATCGCACAAATGATGTGTTAGTTTGTTGTTTGTCCCGGGCGTCGGACGTCGACCATTCGACCATTCGGTGCGCGATAAGATAAGCTGGTGCGCGAGACGAGGACGAGAACTCATTTATTAATCATAACACACAGCCGGTCACAGCCATTTCTCAAGGTGTCCCGTGTGTCGAATGAGATGGAACTTTTCGGGCCCGGTTTTCGTAATCCGCTGCGCCTTTCGCCATGGATGATGAATCCATCACCATCGTCTATGACCGAATCCATTCCGTATCCGTCGTCGGGCTTGTTAACATTTGCTCTCTTGATTTCCCGACCACCACCTCGGTCATTGATAGACCTTGGGGCTCATTAAAAGAGCCTCACACTGGAAAAGCCAACCCCTCGCGGTCGCGCGCCGATAAAACAAAGGTTTATGAGCAATTTAATTTCGAATTCTAGTTTCCGTCCTCCACCACGCTTCAGCATCACTTAAGCGTGTTTTACGACGAAGGCATCAACGCAGCACGGCGCGGGTAATGATGAATTATTTATGCAATGCCTTAAATCGAGCCATTTGGGGGTTGTTTTCTCCTCGTCATATTTTCGTTTCGTTAAGGGTTACACCATTCTCCATTAACATTAAAAAAAAAACTGCCCATCATGTTTGGTCAACTATCAGCTGCGTGTTACATAAACGGGCGCTTGCTCGTTGAAATAGAAATTAAATTAAATTACATAAAAAATTTCGAGTCTTTGGAATAAATTTCCACCAGGCCCACCAGGCGAGCGCGATTCGTATCGCATCGGGCAACGATCGGAACCGTTTTTCGGTCTTTGTTTCGCCAATTCGCTAGCTGGACGCGACGTCAGTAAGAGTATAAATTCGCCCTAAACCCTGGGAGTGTGACATTTCTCTCCGGGCGAACATTGTCCACCATCGTCCGTGGGACCGCGTGCCGTACACTGAAGAATCCATCCATCCATCGCCAGAACAATGCGCGCAAACGCCACGGGAGATGCGATTCGTGGTTCGTGGTGAGATTAGAAATCTTTCCTCCTCGCGCGGACCCATTATCTCGCCCCCGATCCTCCGTCCCCTGCGCGGTTTTGACCATGACCACGACAATTTGGCCGGCCGATGGGGAATCGTGCGCCTTCTGCACGAAATACACGCACGCCACCGATGTCCGCACCGATTGCCGGTCGGTGCTGCGAGCCTCCGAAATGCTACAATCGTGTGTCGTTTGTCGTGCGGGTCGGGTCACTTTCTCTTCGACGAGCTTGCGCCGACTCATCTGCCGTCGAGCGATCGATCGCGAGGGCGAATCGTTCGATCGATACCTTTCCGCGTTCCCCTGCGGCGAAGAATGCACAACGGTTGAAGATGCGCCGCAATTTCGCGATCGCATTTTTCGTGTAGGGCGTCCAGGGCGCCCGAATCGAAAGTGAAAGCGTGGGTCGGCTTCCCAGCGGGTCCGATATCTGGCGCATCCCAGTGCGCGATTGGATGACCTCTGCCGCAGGGGTGATCCCATTCGCTGGTGGGTTGTGAACGGTGGTGGGTGAAAAGTTGTGTCCGGGAATAGAAAATAAGACAAAATAAGGTTTAAATTAAAACCTATTCACTGATTTAAAATTTTTATAAAACTTTTTCTATATTTTTTTTTTAAGTTGGTTTGTATTTTCTCTACTCTTCGGCTTCATTTTGTATAAAAAAGTGACAATAAAATTTGTATTTTTCATTTATAAGCCAAACGTTGGATCATTGAGCTGAATAATCAGAAATAAATAATAATTTAATTTAAACTATCAAATTTGGACTGTAAACTCATGACCAATCACCATAAAAAATACCAGTTTTCATGAAATAATTATACTTCAAAATAATATTGACATCCAATCGAAGTAATGAGATTCATTACAATTTATTTTTGAAGTGTTGTATTTTAAATCAATATAACATTGATGAAATATTTTTATTACTTTTTTATCAAAACATAGTATATTCTTTTTCCAAATCTAAATTTTCTGACAATCCGCATCAAAATTTTCTGTTTTGGTAAACAAAACTGAAGGTAAAAGTAGCTCAAAATTCATCCCATATCGCACCTAATCATTTCCCCACCACTGTACGGACGATCTTTTCCCAATGCTCCCATCCAGTGGGAACTCTAACGCCGCATCTTCTCGCTTAAGGACAGTGTATGTGTGTTCCGAAAGGAAAGAAGCATCCAACACAAGCCCGACAGCAGCCGGACGCTGGCTAATGGGCCCAAAACCTCCTCCTTCCGTCCCTTTCTCCGTGCGAAAACGGAAATAAGTACATGCGCATGCGGACTGCGGAGAAAGCGCCAGAGAATGGCGCGTCCGAGCCCAATCGGCCGAGCCAAACCGATAGCGCTCCCGGGTGCCGGGTGGAGTTTGAAGCGCCAGGGAATCAGTCAATAAGTCACGGACCCACGGAAACCCCACCGGGAAAGTGGCCGCTTTCGCCGCGGTGGAAAATAATCTTCCTTCACCGCACCGTGAAATTACGTCAATTATTTGCTATTCACGGATTTTGATTGAAAAGATCGAGCGGATGGGCGCGAGTGAGCGAGTGGGAAAGTTTACCTTTGCTTTTTTTTTAATTATACGGAAGAAAGGAGCATCTATCAGAGGGACCAAAAACGACATAAAATTGATTCCTTCACCCAAGACATCAGAAACTGCGACTGTTCCACCGAGCCAATGTTCAAAAATACAAAAGCAGCGTTCTTAGTGCGTTGTGTTCGATATTTTACGCCCCCCATTAAATGTTTGATTAGTACAAGAAACTGCTTTTTAACGAAAATCGAAACGACTCACGTGTGTGTGTGTGTGTGTGTCTTCCCCGGTCGCGTTGCGTGTATTCATAATTAATCGTCCGCATATCGCAGACGCACCTCTTTTCCTTCCGCACGATTGAGCGATCAAACGCATCAGCAACAACAGCAACACACGTATCGTTCCCTGGTGGACACGGAATCGACGGCTCGTAAAAATTAAAACCGAAACGTCTTACCTCCTCCCCGTTCCAGCTTCCCTTCGCCACCCCGGCATCGTTCGCAGTGGGTCGTAAAAGTGTCAACCGGATCGGTCTATCAGGCCCAACCCGTGGACGGCAGTGATGAAACTATTTCGTCCGGTTCGCAGGGCCAACCGAACCAAACCAAAAAAAAGAAACAAAAAAAAGTAGCATCTGTTGATGATCTCCGCCTCTCGCCTTCGCTCGCTCACCTCCCTCTATCGCTGAGTGGCTCGCGCGTAAACCGAGGTGTCGATGGTCCAAGACAGCTCTCGCCTCGCTAGAACTGTATCATGTTACCACCGCCGCCGCCGCCTCAACCTCGACATTATTATAATCTGATAAAGCCGATAGTAAAAAGCATCAACTATGATCGTGGTGCAGAACGGACCGCTGTCAATCTACATCCCGTGGTCGTAAAATTCCTCTCACATTCAAAAGACCCAAATGACACCTTCGTATATCAAACATTTGATGGGTTTTTTTTGTTGTTTTTTTAGTTGAACAGGAGTCCATTCGGCGAACGTTCGCTCGTTGCAAAATGATGCATGAGAAATCCGTTGAAAAGATGAGCACGTAAAGGTTAAATAGTGAAATAAAGTAAAAATAATGTTTAGACACTACCGTCTGCCGTTTTAAGTGACCGAGTTTCTCCGGGGTTCGTGATTGAATTTTTGGTTTTAACGTCCCCTTTGCCGCGGGAAACCTCCGGCAGGTACCTTCGGGGATGTAGTAAAAGTTCCCGAAGTAAAATCTCCACATCAAAGCTCGTGAACGGGCGGAACAGGGGAGTGAGGAACTGAAAGGGGAGGATAGCATGATTCGTTTGCATACAAAGTGCACGACGCCCGTCCATCGAGAGGGCCATAAAACATCCCTGGCCTCGCCCGGGCTGGCCTGGAACCACTTCGGGTAGATCACCAGCCACCGAGTGCTGCCGAGTGTTGACGTGATTTGTGACCATCTTTTCCTTCCACGATGATGCTGACGATGATGTGCTGATGATGGGGCAGCCCGGGCAGAACCGGACGGAACGTAACAATTTACGATAGCAGTTTCTATTTCGTTCGAATACTTGTGAAGAGCGGGGGAAAAATAAAAACAACACACACACACGCTTGCTCTCGTTGCCTTCTGGTGGGAAAGCGGCACATGGAGCACCAAAGCAAACCACTTCGGACAGCCATTTCGCTGACCCGTTGGCTGGCTTTGTGGTCCAGACAACTGAAGCTGGGCCTGTTGTGGGATAGTGATTTAATTAGCGCGCTTGTCTTGAAATTAAGTCCCCACCGTAAGCCTCACTCGGGTCAGGCGGATTTGTTGCTTTTATTTTGGTGCGGTCTCCTTTAACGATTAAAAACGCTCAAGATCCTCCTGAAGTCACCTTCGGCTACTGAGCACCGAGTGCTCGCCGCTCCCGCTGGTGCTGCTGGTGGCTCGTAAAAGTGACGATTTAAAGCACGTTTTCTGTGAGCAAATTCTTTACTCGGATTCGGGTTTTACGACCCAACACCTCTCCTAATCGTGCGCGTCGCGACGAGTGTTGCTTGCTTCAAGAGTCCCGGACTGCAGCGGACTTAGTTGAGAGATCAAAGAACGGCTGCTGTGGCGATCGTGCCCAGACCCATACCGTGCGCGAACCTTTCGGACCATAAAGTCCAACCGATCCCTCCGCCTCCTCTCTCGCGCGCGACGATGATTAATGGAAATGCTGAAATGTTGGAAACGGATTCGTCCGAATCGACGTTGAAGTGATGTGATTTATTGCCCCGGGCTTCGGGTGGGGGAACGGAAATAAAAATGCGAGCTCGAAAACGTAAATTAACGTACGCACACGGCGAGCCGGCGAGCAATAGAGGCGCATTGATTAACACTTATTCTTGAACAATAAAACATAAAGCATCGGCGATGGGGCCAATCTGTTCGTACAAAATCGATACTGATTCCGTCGGAGAACGGTCCCCAGTCTGTTGGCTGTCACTTCTGGGATGATCTCAGTCTGACTGAAACGCAAACGAATAGCTTCTCCATCCATGCAGTGATACGCAATCTTGCATTCTGTGCGCTCCAGTGTGCTTTCCTTCCCAACTCACATCCCACTTCCCATAGTCAGCAGTCAAACGAATGGCACGGAAGTATTTGCGCACGTAAGCAAACGACTCACCCCGGTGGGCATCATATCGAAACCGACGATGTATCCGACGGTGACACCTTTCGCTCGCTGCGATATTCCACGCCGGGCATACCAATTAGAAAGATGGCGGCGACGCTACGACGCCGGCACCACGTGCTGGAAATAAAACTCTATTGATTTTACGTGTGCGAATAAATAACTCCTGGAAGCATCAACTTCCGATCCCGGGGGTGGATTTTTTGTCCCCCGGAGTTGGAGTGTTTGAGATTTTGTTTTTTCGCGTGTATTCTCTGAGAAGCGAATCGCACCCAAATCCGCGAGGTGTCAGGGTGAAATTTATCGATTGATTTATGGTGATTTTCATGAGTCAGCCGACGGACGGCGGTGGCAAAAGTCACGGCCACATGGTCGTGGCGAACGGCACCGGGGAAGGATAAGACCACGGGATGAGTTTTCAATTAACTTATCGCTACGAATCGCCCGAAGACTGACCGGCTCGCTGACTCTCGGACGTGCCGGAATTTTCCGCCAGTGTGATGTGATTCGAATGGAAGTTTTGAACCGCACAGTTTGACAAGCAGTGGTCATCGGTTTAATTTGTATGGATGAATAAAAACCAAAAGGGAGAAAAATAATTTGTGCTTCTTAAGAAAATTAGGCGAAGTATTTAAAAATATGCAAAAAAACATTTTTGTGATTTTTGTAATGTTTTAAAAACCAAAACAAACAGCTGAAATTGCCGATTTTTTTTTCTTAATTTAGTATAAAAGTATTTGACCAGCCAGAATTATCTCCATGTTGAAAAATGTGCTTCGAATTTTAATCCGAGAAATTTACGGCTTTTTAGAGCACTTGGAAGCAATGGAGGAAGATGGAAACAGAAAATTTAATTTAAAGAACAATTTAAAGCAAAAAGATTGAAACTCCTTGCTGCAGAAAAGAATAAACCATGTAGAACATCAATAGTCTCAGATGAATATTATTGAAAACGATTTATTGCTTGACCACATTTTGCTCCAAACCACTCCATAGTGCTTCGTGGATGGGTGACTCACTCAAGCCACGCACCTTTCGAATTCTGTTGCACTAATTATTCCGCATGGAAGATCCGAGAACCGAGAACTTTGCTCGATGGTGGTGTATGTGGAGCTGTCACTGCAGATATAATTGATGTACTCTTGCCGAAGCATCCTAACGAACGGGTTTCCTCACACGAGCTCCAAAGTCCTCGATTGCTCGCATTCTTGTTTTTTTTTTTTTTTAAAGGAAAATTATCCCAAAAATTCAGAGCATACAGGAAGGTGTTTTTTTGTTGTTGTAAGCAAAAACCGCTCTCAATAATGTGTAACTATTTGTTGATCCATTAGGAAAATTATTAATCAAACGATCGCTTCTCCAATCCGAGCGTGGCAAGACGTTCCCTCGTTCCCTTCGCCGGTCGCATAATTTGATTTGTGTAGTGAACGATTGAACCATTCTATCGGCTCACGTTCCCTTGTTCGTCAACCAGACCGTCTGCCTCCCCACGGTGTGCCGCGCACATCAATCACCGTCTTCCCGGCGCGTTACAGCAACAACAACAACAGCAACGGGAACAACAACAAAACAAAAAAACGCACAATTTTAATAATCGAAGAAAGGATCATGGTGCGCAGGAATGAAAAAGTATCACCCGGTTCGACCGTTCGGCCGGTGACGACAACGGCCACGAAGGTGCAATCAATAATAATAATAAAGCAAGCAGCGCCCCGGGAATGATGGTGCGGAGAGCGATGACTTCGAAAATGAATTGTAACAAGTTTGAAGTTCACAGTCAAAAACGCTTCCCCGGGACGGGGGCGAGACGAGACGTTCAACGTTCGATCCGGGATCGATTAATCAATGTTTGTGTACATATGAACATGTTGTTTCGCCGGCCGGCCGTGTGGTCGTCGGCTGGGGCGAGATGCCCGCTGTTCATTTGTTCCGAGCCAGAGGGGTGTGAACGCACCGGGAAGGCGCACGCGGAGATTAAACATGCCGAAAAAGAATGCACGAACGCGATGGGGAGGGAAAATTATGAGCGGGAATCAACATAAAAGGCGAACGTTATTAAACGATGAGAGGGCATTATTCTGTGGCTGGGGCTGAAATGAAGCGGGCGAAAAATGCGATCTTGCCGATCGGATCGAACATCCAGAGCACGCTCTGGACATTCGGACATCCCATGCTCGGTTCGCGTATGCGTTGGAGCATTGGTTTTGGATCTATGTCTAAACTTCTGGTAATTAACCACGGCGAACCACATGCGAGTACGATCCCCTCGGATCACCAGCCAGCAAACGATCGCCACAGCGCACATGTGCGCGGGAGAAAATACACGTTCACGATCTGACCTAGAAAGTGCCGTCAAGGTTTCAAGGAGGGCCGACCTCGCTAAACCGCCCCAAAAAGGAGAACGGCGCGTCAACCCCATCTAGGGTATTGTTTGGCTGCGCGGTTCAAGATAAAACCCCGATGACCGATCGATGAATAGTAACAATCGCCGGTCCCATCCCTCCACCCCGCTTGGCAAAGATCCTAGACCGGAGATACTCGCGCTCGCAAGACTTGCCGATGCCTCGAACGTCCGATTCCACAACCGCAAGTGTCCAGAACAGCGCACGCTGGCTGTTATCACGATCCCGGGGCCCTGGGGAAGTCGGGTTGGAAGGCGCTCCGAAAACTGTGCCACCCGCCCGGTCTAGGAGTGCGCCAGTTTTGTGGACCAAAGTTCAGCCTCGTGCCACAACACGACATCCCCATATATTCATGCCGATGTTTGGTTTTCGGATCGGGGTGTTTTTTTTTTTTTTTGCTTGTTTCCAGCGACGTACAGCGAATGGAAAGTCATAAATAAGCAAATAATGACCTCCGAGCGTTTGTGCGATGTCCGAGATCGGGTGGGAAGTTGGCTGACGGCGCGAGTACCAAGTCACGATCTACGAGCCGGTTTAAGTTCGCGGGATGCGGGTGAAAGACTTTCTTCCACCACTCGGCGTGTGTGTGTGTTGAAGCCTAGATGAAGATCGTCCCGTCCGAGAATTGGAGACAATCCAACAAACGGGGATGTTCTTACCTCCATTGTGGCCATTTATCCCGTACAGTGTCAGTCGCAATGGCTGACATTTGTTACCTTTCCGCGGCTACCAAAAAAAAAAAAAAACCGGGAGTTGGGATCTCACCGAGCCGAGCTCTAACCCCGACCGGGAATGTTCCTGTGGCAGTGTGAGAGGGAGGCATAAATTGTGCACGTTTCGCTTCCCATCGAATTCGCGGCGTACCTAGACCGTCGCACTTATCGCCGTTACGCGATCAAACGACGGTCGAAAGTCCGTGATGGAACAATACCGTTTGCAGCTCCCGGGGGCGGCTTCTCCCTGTCCCACCCAAAACGGCAACATTCTTACACTTTTGTGGGTCGTGTGGACGCCACCCGATTGAGTTGAGTGTTGCTGTTTTGGGACGGGCGGGAGGCAACTCAACGGACGTGAAGTGGAAATTTATAGACTTTCTTCCGAATGCTACTTCACACGGACGCTGATCGGCTGCGAGGTTCGCTTCCTCCAGTTCGCTTCCTCCGGGTTGGTGGAGTGGCAATTGAAACCGCAACCGTGCCTGCGATAGCGCTCCATTATTTACATAGCAAGCGAGCAAGCTTTAAAACCCGGTGCCCAGCACGAGGATTGTAACCTTTTTCCCAGGTAACCTCTCGCGTAAGGGACCGCACAAAGAAGCGATAGAACAAAGAAGTTCACGGGATGCCATTACATCGTTCCGAGCTAGGCGAGAGGCAATCCCGATGGAGGAGGTGTTAAAATTCTTCCATCTCCCAGTACGTACGGCTCGGTAACGGCTATGACAGATCGATTCTGGAATGCATAATCCAGTGAAGTGGATGCCCATCAATAAATTCTGCCTAATAAACGAATCAACTTCTGCAATCGCTTCTGCCCGTCTACCATATGGCCCGTGGGCCATCTTCGTGCCTTTCCGTTCTCACATATGCCCGCTTCAACGTTTTGTGGATGCATAATCCATAGTACGACACGGACCCACCACCACCCGTGCATTAATTTCCCGGTACCTTTCAAATCTGCCCCGGCCCAACCGGGAGCGCGGGGAATAAAATAACACTCCGAACGGGCTCTTCCCTTGAGGTGGCCACTCATCGCATTTATGACTTCCATCTCCCAGGCCTGCATCTTTCGCACCCCGAACCAAGACGAATGTCACTGGCACCTTTTGGGGTGGTGATGGTGGGTCGCCTCGGGGTTGTAGCCAATGAATTAAATTTATGATCAATGCACTCCGGAGACCCCGGTGACTTGAGGCTACCATTGCGAAAATTGCCATTCGTCGTCGTCATCGTCTTTGTCGTCGTTGTCGCTTCTTCTTGCCCCCCGCGAGTTCAGCGTCAAGTTCAGGTTTCGCAAGCTTAAATGACGAAATGCACGTATTAGTACCGGCTTGCGATTATAGGTACAGACCTTTACGACCCGCAAAAGGTGGCGATTTTATATGCATCTCATCCCCACGCCGAGCTCCACCGTCTTGGAACGTTAAGGTCCGGTGTTGCCGGAATCAAACGCTGTTCCTTTCTCCGCACGTTACACATTACACGTTGATTGCTTAATCGAACACTTATGCTCGGACGGATCGCAGTCCCTTTTGTGCCGCGAAGATAGTGGCCCTACGCGCCCTGGTAGGTATAATACTTTCGACGCCATAAACGCGTCTGGGATCAATTAATAATGATGTACCAGGCGCGATAACGCCGGCTCCATTTGCTCGGACAGCTCCGGTGGGGACGGAAACTATGAGCGGGTAATTTATCAAAAACCCACCTTTCCCGAACTGTCACCTGGCAGTGGATGGCTGGATCTAGGATTTGGTTGTTTCGTCCGGTTTTCTTCCACCCAGCGCTGGAGTCTCCCGAAACAGTAAGCCATCGAGCGTTCCCCAACGAGTTTACAGAGCTCGCGCGGATTGCAAATGGTGGCTAAGAAGATTAAGTTCTCCCGCGTTCGATGCAATAACAAAAATCACGCAATTTCAGTTTATAATCGTAATACCGTTTTAATGTTTCGTTGCCATTCCGCGGACCATCTTGCGAAGGGTTGCGGTTTTTAAGCAGCACTGCCGTCCGTGGCTTTTATTGCTATCAATTGGCCCCCGGGGCCACATGTGAGGCGTCCTGTGCAGCTGTTTTAATGGCAACCTGTTCCCTAAGTAGGTTATTTATGGCCCACCGGATCACCGGATCAGCGTGGTCCATCTTGCAGTGCCTTAAGATTCTAAGCACGACGAGGCGCAGCGAACTTCGTTGCGAAAGAAAGGCTAATCGAAACACGCGACTTATCAATGGCTTATTATTGTGGAGGAATGTTAAGTCCGCGGTGGACGCCGAACCGGTCGATTTGCGCGTTGCTTATGTGTCGGATATAAAATGCATTTCTGCATTCACGTACAACGTTCCGACGATATGGCTATGTGTAGGATCGATTGATTTTGAGTCCATTTTGCAGGAACCTTCGCCACGAAAATCCTAATACATCAATTATCCTATCAAACCGTCGAAACCTGCTCGTGCAGTGGAGGATTTCTCGTATCAACTGATCCTAATGAGGTACACAGTAGACCGAAAAGGGAAAAGAAACGACCCCGTCAGCCCAAACCCAATGAAATCTAAACATACGCGATGTTGCGTTTTATCCACTGCCCGAAATCACCCGCAGCAAAACCGCCCAAAAACTCGCCCATTCTGGAGGAAGCCACCACTTCGATGCAAGTGCAAGCCTGACCCAAACCGCACCCGGTGGAACCCGGGGTGAGTTTTTCGGTTGCACCCAGGGTGCATATTAAATCAATTGGCGGATGGCGCCAGCCGGTGCACAAACCTGCAATCGAGCCGATTCGCGTGGCGACGACGACGACGTGCCTTTACGCTTTTGTGTCCATTCCGAGGCTCGGCTCGAACCGACCTCATCCGGTTCGCGTTGTTTGCCTGTCGATAACGAGCCTCGTGCCGGTTGTGAGGGGAAGGGTGGCTCGGGAGGCGACTGAAAACAATGTACACCGAGTTCATTATTCAACGTACACTGAGTCACAGTTAATGCAGCTCTCCGTTTGGCCATCGCACAGGACCACCATTTTATGATGCACCCGCCAGGGATGGAACGTAGGCCAGTCTGTGGTCGAGACACGGGCGAAAACTTGCCCAAACCCAACACACAAATGACACCGTACACTTCGGAAACATACTTGACAAACATACCGCGCGCTGTGAGTAACGACAAAGCTGTGGAGTGATTGATGAGTAAATAATCATTTCGTGTGCTCGTGTGCTACCGGTTCTACCGGTTCGACTGAGTAGGGGAGTAGAAACTTGCCGCAAACCTGCAACGAACAAATACGGACTATTATTTTTGGATCACTTCCCCATACTTCGAAGCGTGCAGCACGTGACGGCAAACATCTTGATAGTTTTGCGAAGCTATCTCTCATGGCAATTCGGCAGCAGTGCTTACTTTTACACGCTTCCGGACCAACTTTACGGCTCCAAGGACCAAAAACCGACCTGTGCTTGGCAGTTTGCATCTGTCGAGATTCATCTTCCGAACCCGTCACAGGATATCTTTCTAGCTATGTTACTACCAAAAATTACTTCACGAAAATCCCTCACACCACAAACTCTTCTGCAATGTCCGCAAGGTAGACGGGATCCGGCTCGAAGGACCGTAAAAACCTGCACCAGACACCTGCCCAAATCAAACGCAATTAGCCCGGTTTAACTACGCATGTAAGCACCCCCTAGCAATCAAATGAATAAACCATGCTGCAGGGCTCGATACCACGTTTTCCATCAACTTTCCAGCCACAATACCGAGAACGGTTCGGAATTGTTTCGGCACGAATTGTAAATCGGCACCACCAACCGATTGGAGGAGTGTGTGCTGGAATTGTAATTTGAATAGCATTAAGGTGTATTAAAAACATATTTATAAAGCAATCCTACCTCATCCATCCCGTGCCATACTGGCGCACCTTCGTTTAGTATTCATCCCCAGTGAGGGAGCTGGAGCGGAACCGACTCCGACTTTGGCTTTCCCCTGCCATTGAGCGATGGGTAGGAAAAAGGGATTAATAATTTAATTAACTCACGCCCGGTGGCTGCCTCTCATGGTTGATCCTGGTCCTGGTCGGGCAGGTGTTTGAAAGCAATCCACCAGCGCTTACGTCTATAATTCCTCGCCTTCTGGTGTGTCTCTGGTCGGTTGTCGCGCCCGGTGAACGAAGAAAGATGCTATTTTAAACGCAGGAATTTCAATCAATTTATCCGCGATTTGCTACATTACCCAGGTGCTTCGTAATCGGAAACGGATTTTCAATTCCCACCTTTCCAATCGTTGTGCCACGAAATTTCGCTTCACTGCAACTCACGAGCGACTGGGTGTATTAATCATTTCCTTACGTCAACTGGTTGTGTCTCTCAGTTCGTGGATCTGATCTGATAACGGGAAGGATAGTTGCGCTGATAGTTGCGCGAGCGTGCGTCACCCAAATCCTACGCAACGGCACGCAAGAAATAAACGTACTCCAGCCAGGACTATTAATCATACGGGAAATGGTATCGACCGGCTACCATACCGTCTTATCGACGGTACATCTGTTTCAACGGGGTTTTCGGTGCTCGCGATAGCTTCGCATGTTTCTTCACCTTCCACAGCAAAAAAAAAACCGGGAACAGCAACCCAATGAAACTGTAGTGACACCCGCGTGGACAACATTTATCACAAGTCGCTGCAGGATCGTGGCGAGCCAAAACCGAGTATTCACTATCGGGAAGGAGGAATCTTGAAGCAAAGCTGTGAAGTTTTAATTTGTTAACATATTTTGGTGGTTTTTTGTTAGGTCGTCCCCGCTTTTGGCTGGGGGCGGGATACCGTTGCTTAAACGGAAGCACGTTATTAATGATGTCTACGAGCATTGCAACAAGGTGACGGAAGCTGTACACAGTGACCGATGATAAACATCATCCAAAGATTACACCGGTATCATTTTCAGTAGCAAGCTTCAAATTTCATTCCGAGACGTTTTTGGTAAAAATTAATTAAATTTTTTTTAAAAAAGATTTTTAAATTTAAAGTATGTAATCTTCATTTAAAATAAAATTTAAAATATAAGTAATTCCCTAATGGGTTCTTTCACTGTTTGCCACTGTAAAATTCCCCACGTAGAAGGAGTTTTCGCACGAAACACCGTAAACCAAAGCGGATTTGTTTACCTTTCCTCACCATAAAACCCACCGTGAAGGGGCTGGAAGGGGACGGGTTGGATTGTTGTTGCTTCATTTCCCGCACAGAACGGTAACTATCGTCCGATTTTTCACTCCCGAAAAGCCCTCTACGTCGTCTCCCTGAATCGGGTGAGCGCTTTTAACGATTTGGAGTCTTTACATACCGCCACAGCACCTCTGACAGTGACGTTATTATTATTTTCTCCCGATGCATGGTCCGGCGTTTTGCATGCACCGCTTCCTTTACACCTACCATGTTTCTTTTTAAAAAGAACAAAAAAAACTCTACACTCCACACACTCGGAGCCTTAGTTCAAACGGGCTGCTTTACCATCCGAACCAGACGCATGTTCTTGGCGCACGGTTTTGGTATGCGGAAAATGCTTCCTAAAAGCATTCAACTACCAGCAAACAATGTAAGTGACATTTTGAGTTTTCTATTTTGTAGTGCAGCCTCTCTCGCCGGCTTTGTCGTGTTAAATTTCCCTCCCATCGTGCCCGAACTTCGAGGAAAAACAAAGCGAAACTAAAAGTGGACCGAGCTCCCACCACGTTTATTCTCTCTCTCTCTCTCTCTCTTTCTCTCCACTCCTGCGGTGAAGAATTCGCACGAAAAGGGACGGTTCGGTTGGGATTGTATGGCATTTTTGCTTTTAATGTTGGTGCGAGTGCTTGCTTGAAGCATTACAGGATCCTTTCCTGTGGTCATCAAAAAGCATCCATCAGGAAGGCACCGTTGGGGTGCTTCTCATTCTCTGCCATCAAACGTGTCGCTGCAGGCAACCCAAAGGGGGAGGAGGTAAAAGAGGAAAGGTGTACAGGAATGGAAATTACTGTATTCGTTACCGGTTGGGAAAACTTTGCCCACTGTTTTGTTCATCAAAGTGGGTCCTTTACTAAACGGACGATGGGGTAAATGCATCTCCACATCACAAATGGCACATCTTGGGACCAATTGATCGGTATGGAAGAGAAACGTTGGATGGATCCCTCATTTCCTCCGGAAATGCTCCGGAAAAAAAGGTCACACCATGTACGCAAGGTGGTCAAAGGATGGAGCATGGTTCTGGTTTGCCTCATTTACCTCACGGGAATCCACCGCATCCGTACAGGTACACCTCAAACGTGGAGGAAAACCCCCTAACAGTTGTCAAAAACATGCACACAAAACACAACAATTTCGGGGAGGAAATTCATTCAGTGTTAAGGCAACACTGGTCGGAGTGAATGAAGGTGAAAGAAATAAGATGGAGCAGCCAGTTTACCACGTCATGTCGCACACAATTTTTGAATTCGTGCTTTTTATGCTACTCACCTCTCGTAATGTAAGCTTTGGCCACAAAAACCATTCTGTCGGCTTCTCTCAAAAGAACGTGTGTCGCACGATGATTGCACTTGATTGCATCCTTTATTCGATGGAATATTCACATTTTAATTTTACAAATTTAAATAGATTTTTCTTTACATATTTTTGTTACAGTGCTATCGACTTTCAAACAAAAAAAGCGTATATTTGCTTAAAAATTTAACCTTTATTTGATGAAATATTTACATTTTAAAATTGATTTTGCTTTGCATATTTTTGTTACAGTACTATCGACTTATAAACAAAATAGGCGAATATTTTCTTAAAATATCAACAATTTTTAAAATTCGTAAAAATGTTTGAGAATCTCGAGACCAGTAATGTAATAATCATAAACAAAAAGGGATCTTCTCGATGTATACGCAGGTAAAAAAAACACAACGAAAACATTCAATACCAGTATCTGTATTCATAGTATGAAAAGGTTTTATTTTAATCTTTTGAAATATTCGCAACCACTCACTCTGTTCTTGGCTGAATAATTACAAAAGACATTTCAAGCACACAGTAAAACTTCCCTCCACGAAAAAAAACTGCACCCCGCCCGCGTTATGTTATCATTAATTTCAGCGAAAACGAAATCATCTCGGCCAATTCCCCGTCGGTGGGATGGGGCTTGAATAGCCAAGCTGATCAAACCGAGAGCCAATCATGCGCCATCACGTAAAACGCATTCTCATCATTACTTGTGACCGGCGCTGTTTGTCCTGAAAGGTTGGCGAATGAGGAATAAAACCCTCCCGCTCGAGAACTACCTTCCCTGCCATCGGGAGAATCAATAGATCCCACTCGACCTTCCCGCATGCTCATCGGTACACTTACGGGGAGTGAGGAAAATAAGCTATAATACACTGTCAAAACGAGACAAGCTGATATTATCTTATCAAAAATCCATCATTCTTGCCATCGTTAGCCGACACGGTTGCTAGTTAGCTCCCGCCAAGGGCCAGGGCTGCGACGGGCCACGAACGTTCTTGGCTCATTGATTTGCTGTTTTTCTGATTCCGCTGTTTTCGTTGATTGGCGCACGAGCACACACACATCGAAACGCACGCACACCGTAGAAAAAAAAAAGAAAAAAACTCTCCAGTCATCGGCTATTCAAATCGAGTCGAGGCGACCATATCACGATCCCGAGGGCGTACGGATTTATGCAATCAGGGAGGATGAAAAATGCACCCGAAATGAGTTGGCGCAAAAATGCCCACACCCGGTGCGGTTGCATCCGGCGAATCCACTCCTCCTGGGAATCCGGTGCCGGTGGACATTCCCAGGACACAATTGCACCGTCACCAGCTGAGAGTGCCCATGTGCCCATGACCGGTACGTAATCCTGGCTGGAAATGGTTGACCAAAGGGCCGTCCCTTTTGCGACTGGCCCCGGAGCTTGGGAATGAAAAGTCAACGTTGTCGAATTTTCAGGCTGAACGTCCAGTTTGAGTG
This sequence comes from Anopheles farauti, assembly GCA_000473445.2. Lineage (NCBI taxonomy): Eukaryota > Metazoa > Arthropoda > Insecta > Diptera > Culicidae > Anopheles > Anopheles farauti. The sequence goes on from KI915045.1 coordinate 3,525,232, forward strand.
CGCAACAATTTCTCATCGTCTATAATCTCGCCCAAAAAGCCAAAGCTATCGTCGGCTCAGCGCACATTTACTGCCGTAACAAGATTTGCCTTCTTACGTCACTCGAGGTCCCGGGATCCTAGGACCTACCCGGGATCCAGGCCAGGTGCCTAAGCCTACCCGCAAAGCCCCCAAACCGCGTCCGATAATTCGATAATTCGAATTTTCTCAATTTGTGTCAACAGATTTCCGGGCGCCCACCCTCTCCAGCAAAAACCTGTGGAAGCCCGAACGGAAGTGCACCCGGGATCTTCGATCTGGTGGTTGACTTAATCTGACAAACACACGCCGGGAAGGTGTTCGATTTCGGGCCATGGGGACGTGTTGGAAAATGGGTTTCTTCCGGGGCGTCAAACCGTGGAGCAGCGTCGCTTAAACACTGCCACACGCAACCATTTTCATGAACGCTTTGACCTAATCAAATGACGGAAGGTGTTGGACACCTTGCAGGCGGGAGGGATTAGACGACCACCGGCAGCGTCCCACTTGTTTGGACGTGTCTTCAAACTCCGAGGCCTACCATTTGGCCCACCAGAGGTTCACACTTGTGGTGCTTCCCTAATGCTATTTGACAATACTTTTCCTTCGAAGAAAGTGGACGTTCCAAGCCACCGGAACCACCGATACAAGACGGAACCGATCGAACGCGATTATCCTGGAGGTTCCCGGAGGTCCATGTTTGACGCTGCCTGCGACATGGGTAGCCAGTGAACACGAACCGGGCCCGGGGAAGGGGAAGCTAGCGGGAAACCCCGGAAAGACAGTTTGAAGCTGTCAGAATGGACGTACGCGGCGTGCGTATATCACATTACACGGAATGCTTTCACACGTTTGGATTTCTTTTTTACTTTGCTCCCTCTGCTGCTTTCACAAGTTCTCGGTAGGAACCTGTACCTGTCCTGTAATAGAAACGGGTACGCTCACATTTCTCGCGGGGAAATTTTCGACGAAACTGACCACCGGGCGATAATGTTTCGAATGATGCACGAATAGCCGCCTCTAAGCCGCAACATTATCTCACGCGGAACCGACATTTGTGCAGCGAAGAAGTTGCCTTGGATTAAGCGATGGATCAACTTTCCTGTTCTAGGGCGAACCGTTCGAAAATATCTCGCTGGAGAAGCTTCTAGTCGCTAAAACTCTCGCTGGGAAAATCTCAAACAGGTCTTAATAGTTGGTTGCAAACTCCTCACAACACGTTCCGCATATTGATAGCTTGTTTTTCAACCTTTCTTTTTAAGTTACAGCACCCGTTAGCGTTATGCCGTAGGATTTGGCGCACAAAAACCGGTGGAGAAAACTGCACCACAACTACACTCGCTCTCCTCCTCCTCCTCCTCCCACCCGTTGTCCAGGAAGGTGGGTGATGAAGTAAAACTTTTTCCACTTCATCACCTTCATCGCTTATCGCCACCGGAGCACCTGGAGCGAGGCATCCTCGGGCACTTCGCATCTACGGGCTCCGGTGCACGTGGTCAAAAGTTACTTCGCATTGTTCGAGCAGTCCTGTGGACAGGTACATCGCACATCGCACATCGCCTGCGGGTATGTTGATAAAGTAATTAGTACACTCTCGGAACGCCCGTGCCAGGCGGAGTATTTTCCACATTCCAAGAGCACCCGAGCGCAGACGTATGTCTTGCGTTCGAGTGTAACGCAAACCAATTACACTGCACGAAAAGGGATACTTGTGCATTGTGTACAACAACGTCCGACCGGAATGGTACGACACGCAATCGAACCGGCCGGTGCCAATCAATCGAGCTCTCGGGGCTGGTGAAAAACCCGGAAGGAAACTCGCCGGTGATCTTTCTCGGCGCTCTAGCAAACGCATGGGAACGGGAAAAGTTCATTATCCCAACCGAATTGGGGGCCGCCCACGGGCAAGATGTCCAGTCTGAAGTTGCTGACGCACGTGTGTGTTTATCTTCCAGTGCGGAAACTGAAGAACTTTCCTCCATATTGAGCCACTCTTCACCGACGATAAATGTAACGTTTTGCTCGAAAATAAATTCCATCCAGCATAGCTTTTCCCCGGAAAACAAAAGCTTTACTGTTTCCGCTCAAGCCACACGGCAAGCGCGCGCTTTTTGACGAGACCACCATCGATAAATGAGCTGCGGTTGGTGTCAATCAAATAGCAGCAGTGTTAATTAAGTGGTTGAAATTTTATTGAAATAATTAAATTCCGCTATTGTTAGATGATGCTCGATTGTTTGACGGAGGCGGGAGTGTTTTAAAATGCTTCAAGCGATTATGGAGTGATGAAATTACATGGAAAATATGGGAAAGAATGAGCTATCATACGAACGAAACTATCGATTTTTGTTCTTTTTTCGTGATGTGCTAGTTAGTTAGTGTGGTTCTGTTTGGATATTGTCCTTAATGATTTATTAATAATTTTTTATTTATTATTTACTTAAATCTCATTTGGATTAAAAGAAATAATTAAAAAATATAAATAATCATCTGTCTTTTCACGTAAATTCTGAATTATATTCCGAACCGATATCCACCAATATTTTGTTTTTTTAATTCCAAAAATTCCAGCAAAGTCTATGACTTGAAACACAACTATCTAATGGCAATTTTTAATACTCAGTCAAATGGAAGTCAGAATATACGATTTTTTAATTGACTGAGGGGTTTTAATACGTGTTGTTAGCTTGTTTTTTGTTCCAAACTTCCTCGTGACTATTTTCAATAAATGTCAAATGTAATACAAGTTATTGAAACTGTAGATAATGATTAATTAAAAATGACAAACACAAACTAAATTTTTCTTTTGAATTATTTATTTCTTCAGTTCCAACCAAGATCATCCTTTTACAGCTTCAAATACTACCAGTTAATCGGGATAAACAATGATAATTGATCGCTCCCAAAACTCGCTGGGAGTTCCATCTATTTAAAACTAAACGGGACGCGTCAAACTCGCTCAACATCTTGACAGCCGGATTGGTGGGCAGATTGGATTGGTGGGCCGACCGTTGACATTCTCTTAGTGCGACATTTTTGTTGAAATCCCATGAGACTCTTTTCCTCCCTCTCCTCTTGCTGCCTCTTTCTTCTCAATAACGCGGAAAATGTGCATTCCGCGGAGGTCCCACGCGCGTTTGAAAACAATAACAATCAATCAAAACATTATTTCAGTTTGCAGCTTCACCCTCAAACCGGCCGGTGGCTGTGTGTTCCACTCGATCGATCTTCGTACCGTCTTCATGCCTTTTTCCCTGCCGCATGTGTCGTCAATTACGGGGCTGACACTTTTAACACTTTCCCTGTCCCGAATCCCACCGCCTTCCCGATGGAGTTCCAGAAAAATGTGCTGCTTTCTTTTCGTGTCCACCCGGGGTGGTTATGATTGCCAGGTTTGCGGTGCGTTATGCCGCCGTGCGGGTATGAGGCAGAGATTTATGAGCAGCACGATGGGAATATTAGACAAGCAGGCCGTTCGGGAGGGGTGCATTTATTCGAACCCGCGAACTCGCGTAGGTGCGCATCAGTTAACGGGGAACGAACGGGTTTAATCGGGGAAACCTCCCGTGAAGGGTGCACGTGCTGACACGCGCTTGTCCCGATTTTTTGGGAACTCTGCCACACGCCACACTCTGTTCAAACAAACTCAACTCCATCACACAGGACCCGCCGATGAAGTTGAGGACAAACATCAGGAGTCCCGGGCTTTTGTCGATCGCACTTCACTCGAGCTACACGCCTCAAGTGTGTGGCTCGTTTCTTTTCCTCGACAGCTTTCATTGAAACTCGAACGAACGAAATCGAAGTGTACCCTAATCAAGCTGTTCGAGAGCACTTTTCGCGATCGATCCCGGTTCCTCCCGCGGGAACATTATTGCCTTCGGCACCGGCTGAGCTGAGCGATGACTCGATGGTTGAGGAGAACACTGCAAACACACACACACACACACTCCCATCAGACAGACGCACACAATGCAAGTAATGATAAATGGTGCCAAGCTTCCCGGGAACACTTCCGTCCGGAGTCTGGTGCTGGTACGATGCTTCTTTATTTCGCGGACGTGTTCTCTCCGCGGCGAAACCGACAACGAGAAACTATGATTCAGCAAGAAGCGGCACTATATATTTTCGCGTTCCATTCATATTCTAATCAATTTTGCATGACATCGACAACGGTGCAGTGAATTGACAGACGAGTGTTTGGGTTTTGGTCGGTACGAGTTAATGTAATATTTTATCATTCAATAAATGAAGTGTAGCCTGTAATGCTTCAATTCACTATCAATCGATTACTACGGGCGAAAGGGAAGTGGAAAGTTGCTGTCCAAAGCGATCGGAGGAAAAATATTACTTTCCAGATGATAGAATTTGCAGATAAAGATGTACTTTTTTAAAGAACGTTTTTAGTTTTCTTTTACGAATAACATATTGGAATTTGAAATCGTTGATTGTTGTTAATCAACTGATATTATTTGTCATATCTTATGTTCATGTTCATGGCCAACTAAAATGAATATCTTGGTGATTTAATTAAAAAAAACTAAAATAAAATCAAAAGTTTAATAAATATTTTATGATTTTTAAACTGCACTTTTGCATGCTTTTTCTGCTTTACTCTTTAAAATCGAGAACTGGTACAGCAAAATTATCTACCCTTAAAGAAGCACAAACCACGGCTTCGCACGCGTACATGTTTTCGTACAACCTTCAACAATAAAACAGAACATATCACACGCTTCTGCACTGAAGAATCAAACAAAGGTGAAACACCATTGTCAACAATGGTGATTGAATTTTTATCAGGAAACTAGCATAAGTCACGCTTCATCTAGTTCACCGTAGCATACTAATTAAATTATGTGATTTTACGCTCCGTACCGAGCATTCTAGCAATCAATTAAAATGAGCCCATTGAATGTTTTGTTTCATATTCATTCAAAATACAAAAAAAAACCTCTCTCCATAAATACATGTTTTGATACACCGCTCGCTTGAGCTCACTTGCACCCTTTTCATATCAGATGAAATTGTGTCCGCATTCCGTGACAAAAAACATCACGCACCGCGACACTCCGAACGCTGCACGAGTGGTTTCGTGTGAACCGGCCCCAACTGCCTGTCTGGTACATTTTTAATCCAATCCAATTCGCGTGTCTCACGGTGGAGCACACCCGAGCGCACTACAAACTTGGGCAAATTAAAAACGGATATTCCGTTGGGCGCAAAAACGCAATCTCCACCTGGCAGCTGGTGTGGTGAGTTTTCCGTGTGAGCCCATTTTGCATGACCCACGCCTGGCTCGTCGTGTGCTTAGGGCACATTAGTTAGGGATAACAAATTAATCGCCATTGGGCGTTTTTGGGGGGCTTTGGGAGGCTTTGTTCGTGTGTCGCCAAATGCAGCCCGCGATGCGTTTCGTTGCTGCAGACGCTCTGAACGATGAACGATTTATTACACGGTTGAATTAGTGCCTGCATGAAGAAATGTTGGCGCCGGTGCAGCGCGTTTCGTTCGCTATTTGGTTGGATCATTTAAAAAATCTTACAAATCGTGCACTCACCCGATAAATGCTCCGGACGAAAAACCCCCTTAGGATGGGACGGTATTTGCATAGTTTTTTAATCGTTTCCCGGCTTGGCCTTGAGAGAGAGAGAGAGAGACGCACAGATACGCGTGATGAATACTGAGGCAATAAATAAAGTACTGCCGTGCCGAAAAGCACAAAACATACGACCGGGCCTTGAAGGAATACCAAATATTTGCGCCGGAATGCGAAACCATCCTAATGATGATGTACCGATGGATGCATTCCGGATGCGTCCGAACGGCCGGGAAGCGAAAATGTAGTAGAGACACAAAATTTGAAGAAAAAAAAATCACCCACAAAAGAGCCGTGGCATGGGCGAGCGCTATTTAAAGTGATTTAAGTGACAACATTAATTAATTAGCAGTGCAGTGGGTTTCGTCTCGCCCGTTGCAGCGACCCCGCTGGTTCTCCACTCTGGTCGGTTCGGTACTGAGCCAGAAACACACACTGTGACACGAGTGGTAGCAACAGATGCGAATCGAAATGGCGGCATACTTGAAGGGAGACAAGGAAAGATAAAATGATGTGCATAAACAGATCCGACGATGTGGCATGACAAGAGTGGAGGTGTGTTTGAGGGCAAACTATAAAGAACACTAATTAAAAGTGTTGCTAATTCTCGTAGCAGTTATGGTTCTTGTGTGCTTTAGCCGTTCATAAATTAGACATTTTAAAATGGACATTGAAATCAGAGCTTAAGATGAAACCACTTGGAAATAATAAAAGTTAAAATCTCATATATTTTTAAGATATGTTTTCGAATGTTTATAAATTTGATAATCTAAATAAATAAAATTATCTTATCATCATCATCTTGGATGTTTGAAGTTGAACGAAAATTTGGCAGAATATTTTGATTTATTGAATTTTTAACGAGCGCCAAGAGTTAAGCCTCTAGGGAATTTGCACTGGCAAAGATTCAGTTGTTCACTATTTTCAACGCCTTTCCTTACCCAGTAGGTTATCTCCTAGCTCTGCAGTATTACTCAACTTCCACCAATATTTGCGTCTTTGAAGTCTCGTATCTTCCGAGTGAGCGACCACAACACGTAAGAATCCCTTTACCACCAAACTGCAAGCTCGAGGGATGAAAAAAAGCGAAGCAAAACTAAATTTCACCACTTCAAAAGGAACACTTTTTTTTTTTGTGAAAGCCAATGAAGCAAGAAAATTTTGTACCGAACATATAAGAAATCGTATGATGGAAAAGAAAAATCTCCACCACGGGAATTTTGCTGCGGGCCACATTGCTGTCGGTGTTGTAAAAACTGGGCGAAAAAAATCGGGTGAAGTGCAGCGAGCGATTTTATTGGAGCTTCAAAACGAGGAACCAGTTTGATGCTGAGTTTACTGTGGTCCATTAGGAGCACTAAATGCTTCTCGCCCCGGATAGAACACGATTCACTGGACGGAAAATGCAAAGAAAGCGGAAAAACGTCATGATTTTTTTCCTTATGACGAGGGCGGTACAAAAATGCATACTCCGGTTGCTTTGATACGCCTCACACGAGCGTTACCGAAGCGTGTGTTCACTTTCATCGGGTTCTTTGATTGGATTTTTTCTCATTTCGAGCACACAAATAGCAAAACAAAAAAATCACCGAAATCACTTTTTCTATGATAATATTTCGAGCTTCGTGTGACGAGCGCTCGCTTCCTCCAGCCGTTTGCCGTTCTCTCCCCGAAACGGCCCGGTTTTCCTCATCATCACCTCCCAGTACTCAAAAAAACCGCGAAAGAAACGAGCCTCCCGCTCGGGCAGATCCCGCGTGACATGCTTTTGATCTTTAACCGAATCTTCCTAAAAATAAATCCAATAAACCTTCGGGAAAACATTTAACTTTACCCATTTACCTCGATTCTTTCGGTCGAAAGTCGTGAGGTGCTTACACATACACACACGCATACACGCACGCACTTGTCACACCCACTCGTACCGGGCCAAAGTGTGAACGAGCCGATGGTGACGATGTTGATGTTGAAACTGTCACCCGAGTCATAATTTAATGTGACACGACTTTTTGATTAACATCTAGCGCGAACGATTAGCCTCCGGCAGCTGCTCCGATGCTCGTCGTAGGCGTGAGACACCAATCTGCATCTTCGCTGAGTTCTTGTAGGGGAAAGAGAGGACGAGTATGTTGATTTAGTGAAATAACCTCGTGCTCCACCGTGAGCACATTTGTGTTTGTGTGGATTGGAGCATCAGAACATCGGCATCGGGAGTAACACCGGAGTCATCTTACTTTCCACACGCCAATCTAATAACTCCACAGCCGTTCTACCATTAGCGGGCCCGGATATTTATTAATAAGCCCGTGTGGAAAGTGCCGTCTTGAAAGGGGTTTTTTTCCAGGACGGCAGGAAATTAACGCGTGAACGGAATGCGAATGTGCGCCCGAAAGCGTGCTCGTGCATGTGTGGGAGGTTCGAAGGGAACAGGTTGGGCAAATGTTTTGCCCGAAAACTTTTCCCGACTCGTGCGCACACATTCGGGCGTGAAATATGATCCTCGGAGGAGATATTAGCGCATGAGACGACCGAAAAAGAAAAAACGGTACGTTCCCGAAAGATTAGGTTAGGCACATCTTACGCAGCGCGAAGGGTGGAGATTGAATTACCTTTTCGCCTTTCGAAACACGTGTCGGAAGGTGGAGTTTATTTAAAACTGATTTTCGGGGCGTTTTTTGTTTCGTTTTAACGGTTCGAATTACAGGTTACGATATAATTTCTTTATTCCATGGGCTTTATGCGTTTAAATGCTTGAATAATCTCTAAGAAGATTGTAATATTTTACTACCTATTCTGATTTGCTAAAGGAGAAAGACAATTATAAAGTCTATTACAGAATAAAAGGTCGTTTGAAGATTAAAACCTTTAAATATTTTAGTATTAAAGAGAATCATATTGACATTAAATTCTTTTCAATCTATTGTTGTTTGTGTATAAAAAAAATATATTTTTTTTACGTTGAAAACAAAAAAATATCCATCTTTTGGTTAACTTAAAACAAAATAAAATTATTCAAAACATTTAAAGGCATCTATTTTTTACATATTTATTCATGCATCACCAACTTTTTCGAGCAATCACAAATGCAAAAACTGATTTTTTTTCTTCTAGTAATCTTGCTTTAAGCTTATTTTTGCTCGAAAAATCGTGAAACTTTTCTCTTAATAAATCAACAAATAATAGAATACGAATATTAGCAATAAGATTAAAATATCGTCTAAACAAAGCCGTAACTAACTCCTCTTATTTATAACAAACCCTCACATTTCTCCCGTTCGGCCAAATTCCATACCCCTTCCGAACCATCCCACCTGTAAATCACTCGTCGGCATTGCAATAAAAATATCCACCCGACTCAGCTGCATGGGCACGCACAAAAGGCAGCACGCTGCGTAACGGTTTATCACCCATGAACCCCGTGGGCCGAAGGGAGGAGTGGGTGAGAAAGAATGCCCCTTACTGCACTTGGGGAATGCCCCTTACTGCACTGCCTGCGCTGGCGATTTCGATTGCGATCGGGAAGTCATGGGGAGAGGAAACCGTCCGTTATGCGCCACACCGTACACTTTTCGATAATTCCATTCACTTCACAAAACATTACTTTTCACCGTGAATCAAAGCATCAAACGTTGCGGGAACGTGTGGTCGTGGGGAAAGCGAACGGAACGCCACGGAAATGGCTTCATATGGCTCCGTTGGCATGGCGCAAGATGTGCGAGATTTCATCCCTTTGCAACCGCGGTCACGAATGCAACCTCATGCCCAATTCTTTGTCCATTCTTCTATTGTATTGGGCGTCCATATAGAGACACACACACGCTCGCTCGCTCCCTCGCGGACACTTAACGGACAGCGGAGTGGAGTTTTCTCCTCCCGATCCGTGGATCTTCCATGGCTCCCACTCTTCTAATTGAGTTCGGGATCGATGGAGCGAAGGGCAGGGAAATTTAAATAACCCACATTTGATCAATTTTACTTCACTCGTACCTGGACGTTTGATGTGCTGCTGCTGCTGCTGCTTGGAAAGGTGCTTTACCGAAAGGGGGTTTTCGAAAAGGGGTTTCCAGAAACGGGCTCCAATCCACAGGACGATGACGGTGATGACGCCGTGGAACGTGCTCAAATATTTGCCTCCGAAATTATGTGGTTCGGTCACGTTTTCCCTAAGGGCGTATGGGGCTAGTGGGAAAACTCTTCACCGAGCACGAAATCGTCTCCAATCGATCCGTCTCCCCTTTTTTACGTTGACGACGATGCACCTGCCGAGTGGAGGAGCGACTGGACGACCGTAAAAAGGACTCTCGATACATCCAATTTGCCATATCTTCAAACGGGAGCGTGCTGGACGCGTTGAAATGGGACTGAAACGTCCCGAAGACGTCACAAAACCGTGTGGGACGTTCACATCACATCTTCAACATACTTTCCCAACCAGGTCACCCCAATGTCCGAAATTGGCACCGACCCGAGGCGGGTGGTGGCAAATTATCAATTTCGGTTGCCCCATACGTCTCCCATTGCGCACTTCCGCTGGGCACACGATGGGATCCACCTACCGCTCTGGGTTTTGTACGCGTTGGTTAATAGCATTTCCTACCCCTATGGAGGTTACCACTTCCGATTCGACCGGGAATGGCCCCGTTTCGGCGCACCCGAAATTCAAATAAATCGCTCACCGCCAGCGACGGAGCGATCGATCTCTTTTCCCCGTCGTTCACCACTCGCAAGGTGAAAATTAAACCAATTAATCTCGCGCGTTTTGCGGTTATTAATTTGTTCGGCTGCTAATTTAACGCTTTCACGCAGCGCACCAGCGGCTGTACGGTGAGGTAAATTAGTAGCTGAGCATCGGTTTCGAGTCCGAAATCGGTGAAAGGTAGCGGGGTTTGCGTACATCGTGCTGGAAAAAGGGTGTTAATATGGTTTTTTTTTCCTCACTCACCCCCGAGTCCATCTATTTCGCGGACCATCGGTGCATATCGGAGAAGCATAATTTGGGAAGCGCAACCAGCAAAAGCCGATCTCGACGAGCGAGAGCAAATTTGTTTTATTTCGATACGCAAGCTCGCGATCGCGAGTGTGATGTTGCTAGCACGATCGGTAGGTGATGAAATTGAAAGTGGATTAGAAATGGAGGAACGCTGTTTTTTTCGATCGTTATGGTGCGTTAAGCATCTTTATTTGGCTCATCAATTACTTTCTCTTTCAGGTGATTCGTTTGTTTGGTAAGAAAGGTAATCTTTTTGCTGTTTACATTAGGCGATGTCTAATAGTAGCAGCATTCGTTAGTATTCCAATTATTCATATGGTGTTAGGTGTTATCATAAAGCTTCATACGAAACAAACTACTGTTGGAAAATTGGAACACTCACCTTACAAAAGCCTGCCATACCTACATTTATGCATTACAAAAAACAAACTCAGCACCTTGCTTCGCTTGAATTCCTCAAAAATAGTTCTTCAAAATAGTTTTCACTACTTCGTGCGCGTGCGAAAGCTGCAAATTCTTTTCCGAAACGAAATGTCACCATGGTTACACACCTCTTCGTAACAAAGGCAGCCTTCCATAGACTACTTGGTTGGTATGTGTGTGTGTGCGCGCGCGAAGCGAACACGAAACTAGCGCCAATATCTTGCAAACGATGTCGTTCTGTACGCCCATCGGATCGTACATAATTCATGGACGTAAAGAAACACGAAGGAGAGAAGAAAAAAAAACACCCAACACACCCGCACCATGATTGACTGCAGCAAGCTGCGACGAAAAGCACCTTGCTGCTGCTGGTGTCACTTCTTGCTGCACATTCTGCCGCCCGTAGGACAAAGAGAACCTCTGACACCTTACCGGTTTCTGGGAAGAATCGGCACATAAATTATGCATGCATGCATCGTGCCTGGGCGATGATGCTGGGCGATGATGATATTGTGCGCATATCCTCCGTACACGCTCGTACGCTCGAAACCGGAACAACTTCCCTACCGCCAAACGCTTTGTCTTGCAAACGGGTTTCAAGACAAGTTCCTGCTCGTGGTGCGGCAATCCTTTTTTTTTCGGTGCAAAAATTCATTAGGAAGTTCAAAATTACTATCGCTGGCGATTTTCGTGCGGGCTAGTTAAAGTAACCAACGCGATGGGACTATTCAGAAAAATCCATCCCGGTCCTGTCGCGTGGAATGTGGGACACGCCGTCATCTCGCCACCATCTTACGGCAGAGCGCTGGGAACGTACCATTCGATGGCAAAGGGCATTCGTCATCCATTCGAGAAAGGGCAGGGGGAGCCACTTTTTCCAACGGTTCGGATCTTGGACGGAAATTGGAAAGAAAATTCATTCGCACATTGTGTGCGCACCCGCGACCCGAAATGGGCACATACTCAGAGAGAAATAGGGGGAAAGGGAAGGGGCCATCGAATGGGCCATCCCATGAGCAGCATCTTGGAGAAGGTGGCATCGACCACGACACACGACCAACCGGGACCCTCTATACACATGTTCCATCATAAACCTTCCCGAGTTCCCGATGACCCGCATCGAACGTCGGCTGCGTGAAGGGAGAGCCTCGCCTCTCCCCACCGTGGACAGTTTTCCCGGCCCTCCCGGGAAGAAATAATTGAAAATGAAATAAAATACAGCAAACGAAAGTTATCGCGCCCGAGGTCTCGCAAACGGCACGGACGTCCCAATACGGATGGACATTAGATTTCGATACGGGACCATTGAAGGCGGCCAGACCTTCTTCCCCATTTGTGCGCACCGTATGGTTTATTGGTCGATTCTTTCCGCACAAGACGGACACACACACACACACACACACTGACCTCCTTTCATGCGGGGCTTAAAACGCAACGGCATAAACTCCCATTTGAACCGCGGCGTTACCCTTCCAAGCCCTTCCGCAGTTCATCGTCCATATTTGCACCGGGTCACGTCAGTCAGGTTGTATGTGTGTGATAATGTTTTAGGTCCGTTTTAGCGTTTGCGAGTTGAAATTGCAAGCGCGAACCCTGTGATGGCCAATTCATGTGTCGCTATCTTGTGTAGTTTTCTAACTTCGTCGTCGTCGTCATCGTCATCGTTTGTGTATGTCTGTGACCTCCATTAGCTGGTGGGACCGAGAATCCATACAAACGAAGTGACGTCCACAGGGTTGCTGAAGGCACACGTTGGGAAGAGCCCAACGGTGGACAATGTAAACGTGCTCCGGGGTCGAATCGGTGGAATTGTTCTACAAAGACTTTGTTCAAATTTCTGCTGTATTGGTATATTTTGCAATTTTATGATCTGTATTGGTATATTTTGCATTTTTTATGATTTAATATTTTGTACATTTTGTAATTTTTATGATCCAATATTAATTATACAATTTTGAAATTTTTAATGTAAAATCATCTATTTTTGTTAAATTAAATTACGTATTATTAATCTACAGTGCTTTTCAACCAGGTAATGAAGTAATGAAGATTTTCGATTATTGTTTCCTCTTGACGAGTTCACTAATCGTTTTTCCTTAAGCTTCCAAATGTTGAAAGAAGAATTCACATACATTCATAAGACTATTTTCCCTTTTTTAAAATGATGAAATTATTGTGATTTCTTTGGAAAGATTTATGAATGTTTTGGGTTTAATAACGTTTGAATTTGTTACTTTACTTAAATATATTTGTTTTATTTTTTTAAACGTGTACTTACCTCACAAATTGTTTTTTTATGTATTGTTTAACCCATTGGCCCAGTGTGCCTCACATAAATACATTGACTGCTGCTTTCGTCACATTTCTCACTGCCACCACTGTCCGCCTTCTACTCCGGTAGAACAAGAAACATCAACTACAAAAAAAAAAAACAAAAAAACAAAAAAGGTGGAATCGTAGAGCTTCGGGTAAATTGGACGATTTCACACTGCCTGGTAGCGGACGACTTTAACCCAGAATCTGCTAACGATGCCGCCGAAGAACACCTCTTTCTCTCCCTCCCTCCCCTACCTTCCCTCCCTTTCCTTTAGAACCATATGCCACCGGTAGTTACCACCCGAAGGCAACCGTACCGATACCATGCGATGAAGCCATTAGGCTTAATTAGTGGTCCCAGGTACGGTGTGGCAGGTGAAATGCACCGTCTTCCCCGTACGGCGCACGTTTGGTGGCATGCGCGAAGCCTTCTTCGGCTGAAGACTATCCTGACCTCATTCCAGCCAGCGGGGAAATCAACCCAGGAACGTCACGTCAGATTTTTATCGGTGACTAATTTTTGAACAATATTGATGATATGTGCACACACGCCGGCAAGGGGTGGCAAGGGTGCGCTGAGTAATGGACCCGTTGCATGTGCCGGGTGCATATTTAGGAGCGTAAGCAGCACAAAAGGAAACGTTTCGGGAGTGTGATTTGCTCGAGCGTGCGATGGGGATTCCTTTTTCCTGCTTGTTTTTTCTTTTCTACCAGCACCAGGATCGCCTAATAGCGATGAAATTGAACCGACAAGAAATGATGAGCAAACACGGCACACACACGGTCCCGGGTAATGAAGTCATGCAAATGGTGATTATTGTGCAACGAATCTAACGTACACGTAATGTGCATTCGTACCGCAGGTGGCATACGTTACACAAGCGATTCGTTAACGAGATTTCCTCGGCACGGCTTTCGGGAGGGCCAAACGGGGAGCCAAAAGTTGGCACGGGAAAACTTTCCTAGAACACTAACTCCTCGAAAGCCTTTCAAAATTAGTACCCGAAAGTCTTGCCCGTTGCAAGGAGGTTTTGTGAGCTGCGAGCGCCACACAATGGAGCATCATTTGCGGGTTTGTGCACGTGTGTGTGTGGAAGTATGTTGCGAACCCGGTTTCCTTTACACAAGTTCAAGATCACTGCCCCTGTTTCGGGGTAATGAATTCCGTCAGAATGTCTTTCAACGGCGCTCAAAAACATTCCCTTCTTTCCCCGCTTGGTGTCATCCATGCGACCAGGGACGTACTCGAAACGTCATGGCACACTGGGACATTGTGCTCGCCTCAAGTGCAGGCCCATAAATCTGTCCCCGGACGAATATTTCCATCATCGACGGATGGGTGGGAAAATTGGGGCCAATTTTACGGCCATATCAGCGTTCCGGGGGTACAAATTTGTTGAAACCACCCAAAAAATCTCAAGATGCTCTTTTTTCACGCGCATTCGAACATTTCATCGCAAAGATGTCGCTCTGTCGCGGACTTAGTAGCGGGGCGATATTTTTATTTTTAATCCTCCCGCTATTGCCCTGGCGCTGGAGCGAGCCAGCGGTTTGTGGTCGACATGCTCTCTCACACACACACACACTTGCCACACATAACCACACACGACGCGGCGCGCCTGTTGCATGATCACTTTGCTCCCCTATGCTCGTAACCACCGAACCGAGCCAGATCTCGGCACCGACCCAGGGGGATTTAAACAACCTCGCCATCCAAACGGACAAATGAGCTCGCGAGATAAAATTAATGAACATAATCCGTTTAACATAACTGTTTTCCACAGTTGTAGCGGCGGTCCGAGTCCGCGGCGATGTGGTTTTTGGCGCGGCCGGCCCACTACCACCCCACGGCGCGCCAAAACCGACGGGATGGCCGGTTTCGGGTGGATATTGGATTTTTCTTCCTCTAGTGGTAGTGACCCATGCGGTCGGGGTCGGATCTTTTGAACGGTGGGGCAAAGCGAAGAAAAAAAAATCCCCCGATGTAGTAGCTCCAGATCGCAGCGGGTTTCGTGAGTGACGTTAGGTGTTAGCAAAAGTTGCCACTTATGCGGTTTTTACACGATGGAAAATACTGTTGGATATTTTCTGTCAAACCAGACTCTGGCGCGGCGTTTGGCATAACAAATCCACCCGCTCGTGTAATAACGATGTATTGAACGGAGTGGTTATTTTGTGTAATAATGCTTTTAATAATGATGGTACAATGTACGAATAAAAATTGTAGATGAATGCAAAACCACACGAAAATCAAAACAAACCGGAACTATAAACATACAACCATTTTGACAGAAAATAATCGGTCTGAAAAAATTTTAACTGAGCAAGACGAGTTCTGATTTGTGGTCCGGATATTTTCAAACAGTATTTTCCATCGTCTAATAACCACATTAGTAGTTTTAAATAAAATAATAAATAAAATAAAAAATCAATTTAATTTTAATCCAATTTTTCAAAATAACTCATTGTGTTGCCATTATTAATATATTCTTTAAGATTCGGATTTTAAAGAATTACAAAATTGATGAAAATTAACTACAAACACCTGAAAAAAAATCTCTTTCAAAAAATTCCTCCATCTCGCTTTTTTCTCACCGTGACCCTACTTTTGCTCACACCTATTTCATCCTCTCACCACCGGATTTGGGATTTGTACAGATCCCAGATCGCGCACACACACACTCGCAAGCGAAGGTAATATGCGTTCATAAATAATAATAATAGCGATAAAGTAACCCCCATCATAATCATAATCATCATCATCATCTTCATCATCCCCTGGCCTGTGCGACCGGCGGTTTTGCGGCTGCGCTCGTACATTAGGCTGGCCGATGCCTTTTGCGCACCTAACCTCCAGTCGAAAAGTCCGATTTGACCTGCAGCCGGAGATGAATTCTTTCACTCCGATTGCGCACGGGATTGCTTTTGTAGGTGGTATCTGCCAAACCCACACACACGTGACGCAAGGGATGAGGCGTCGAAGAAGGCGAGTCTCGATTTGCGTTGAATATCGGCAGGAAAACTGTAATTTCGAGCCAACTGCTAGTGCTTTCACTTGGTGCCGAAAAGTGTATGTGTGTTTGGGGATTAGTGCGTTCGTTGAGTTTAAGCCGTGCCTCAATTGGTACAAATTTATTTAGACCATTCAAGTGACCGCCTCCTTCGAGGAGAAGCCATCTAGGTCCGCCTCAGTGTCAACTCTCATTTTGCTGACACACGACCGCTTTCGGAAGCAGCACTGTAATCATTCGCTTCCGGTGCCTTCCGCGAACTAAAAATCGCAAAGCCCCAAACGCGGCTGCTTCTGGTAGTGAAATGTTTATCGCCGATCAGCTGACGGGCACGGTTCTTCGCTTGGAGGAAAATACGAAAATGGAACATGAACACGAACACGGTTTCGGTCGGTTTTCGAATGGATCACTTCCGTCGGTGCAACGAAAACCTCCTCCAGGCGGCCCGGCAATGGCAGCCGAGCAGGTGATAAGCAGTGTCCTGACGGGTGCCCGGAACTGCAACTGTCCTTCTCCAGTGTAAATTTCCCTTGTGAGAGAGAGAGGAAGCGAAAAAAACAGAACATAAATAATCGCAACGAGCAGGCATCCAGGATGTCACGAATGTCACGAACGCCTGTCGAAAAATGGAGAATTCTACACAGCGCACGATAAACGGTGCGAGCAAATGTTCCCAAGACGTACCCGGCCACCGCCCCCTCTCCTCCCATCCCCTCGCCCCTCAAGGACGAAACGAGGAAGTGGACATAAATTCGGTAGATAATTTTTCTTCCCTCCCCCACCCCATCGAAACGCAGCTCCATTGCCGTCACGTTAAAGATAAAGAAACGCGGACAGCGCAATAAGACATTTTAATTTATTTATTCATTACAGCCGGGAAGCGTCCACCAGGCCACCAGGCGTCACTGATAAGCATTTCCCACTGACGGACTTAAAAGAAAGGAAAATCGGGCGAGCGAGCATCTAGCAGAAAGATGAATTACACGATCCGGACCGTAATTGGAATAAAAATCGCTCGCTGCTTTGCTGGGGAGCTGGGGAAGGAGCGCTAGAGGAAACTTGCTCCTTCGAACACGGAAAGTCACTCCGAATCGTGGGGGCAACCTGGACGGAAAGCCTGGCAGAAAGCGATCAGCTAATTGAAGAGAAGCGAAATCTCATCAAATATGAAGCGGACTTTAAAATGTTTCCTTTATGTTTCTATTTTTTAAATCGAAAATCTTCGTTTGTTTCTTTCACCATCCAAGAAGGGGAACCTACATGCAAGATTGTATCGCATGTCCTTCTCGAATCCTAAACAAACATAGTCCAATCCTCTACATCCAAACGTCTCGCTGGGATCAATCGGTCGGTAGTGACGAATTAACACGTGTGTTTGGGTATCTCCTATCTCGTGTTAATGGAATTGATTTTCCGTTACGTGTTTCCGTCTGACAGAAAGACGCACAATGTCTTTGTTCAATCATCCAACTTCCCTGCAAGCCGGTAGTTTCTGTCACATCCATTCACGCTTACAATTCGTCCTTCCAACTTGTTGAACAGATTTTGATTGCTCGAGCTAGAGGCGAGTGTAAAAAGTGGGAAAACCTGCAGCCTTTGTTGCAGCGGAGAAAGTTTCCACCGATCGAGACGGGTGCGATTGAATAAATTTCAATTATAGTGGATTAATTTGCTGCGTTTCAGGACATCGCCGGCGCCTCTGCTTCGAGCGTTGGATGCAAAAAGTGGATGAATTTTCGTGGGCAAACTCTCGATAGAAAATGAAACACCGCAACCTCAGCCTTATCGTGTCGGGTTTCGCTCGGGCCGACAAGCACCGACCAGCCCTGAACCCGGGCTGCAAGCGGCCAGCGATAATGTTAAACTTTATGTGACTATATATTAAACAACACACCCGGAGAGCATCCTTATCCACCGAGGAAGTCCTTCGGAATGCACTCTTGCAGCAAGAACCGGACGCTCCCACGCACGCCCCGGGACAAAGTTTGCGGAAAGGATATAAAAATAAATTAAAAAGAGATTTCCTGCCTCACACTCTCCTCCGCAAAATACTTGCCATGAGCCGAGTGTATCGGGCAAAATCAGGCGGAAGTTTTCGTTGCTCGGTTCAATTTAATTTTATCGCTTAACTCCCCACCGGAGCAGCGGCCCAGGCCGGGAAAGGTGGAACTTGGCAAGAATCGTTTTGTTGCCCATTCAAAATAGGGGTTTTTGGAGTGGCCGGGCAGACCTTTGGTCGGGAAAATTGCTTTATGTACGTATCATCCATGACAGATTTTTTTGAAATTTTCCTCAGATCGAGCATGCAGATATCGCCTGCGAAGGTTCCGCAAAACCATTGCAAAAAAGCGACAATGAAACCAAGTGAAAGTGTCATTGTCGCGTGCTAATGAAAATGGACTCACCGGAAAGCAATAGAGAGAGAGAGAGAGTCCGGAGAGCGTCGAAAGGGAGAGAAAAAGATGTGAGTCCTCCAAGTGTTTTATTTCAATTCGATACGTTTTCCCATTTTTTAGGATCCTATCTTCCGGCCGATCCGATAAGACTAATGGACGACTAAGGATGGAGAAAATTAATCCATTTGCAGAAAAGTTCCACCACCTCGATTACACCAGTGGGTCCAGTTTCCTTTTCGGTGCTCTAAAGCGCTGCTTGCGTTGCTAGGCGACGGGCGAGTGGAAGCTGCTTGCACCATAAATCTTTCACCGGATGAGTTCCGGGATGAGCCAAGAGAGGGCGCTCGCAACGCAAAGTGATGAAGGTTAATCAGCTTTTCAACTGAATCTCGCCGCTCGTTAGCCGAGGAGACGATTGATCTGTAATTGACCCCTTCTTCCTCCCGGGAGTGGAAAATGTAGCAAAGAGATGGTAGGTACCGATTTCGGCATGAATTATTGAGCGGCGTCTCGATCGCACCCGATAATTTCTACTCGATTAACAGCTTCTCCGAAACTTCCAATTACAACACCAGGATAGGCTTCACATGCAAAGTGTTTTACTCGGGCCGATTGTCTCCCTTCCCCATGCCCACCCTTCACCGTCGAATGTCATCATGCTTCGGGTTGAGTTTATCTTTCCGTCGAAAGGATCCTTATATCTTCATACACGACCGTCCCGGAAGCACATACGCCCCGTTGCGAAAAACCGAAACCGGGGTCGAAGATTTGACTTCTACCACCAGCAACGGTGCACGCCTGTAAGTTTTGATGTTTACTGGTGGCAAACATTTGTCTCGTGCACATATGCAACGCCGGCAGTATGAAGAGTAACTCCGGCAGTGGCCCGAGATCCCAGGAACCGGACGTGCGGAACGTCCGGAAACCGGCCTGACTAGCCCAGATAGCTGGGATGCAGCTGCTGGAAGCGCATTGTTGGTGTACCCGGGACAAAAGTCCACAATCCCGAGCGTGTGTGGGTGTGTGTTTGTGTCTTCCAGAGCGTACATCCCTCCATTCGAGAAAGTTTGTTTCGGAAATAATTTGAATGTTTGATGTAAAACCCGTTCCTCCCGGCGGGTCGTTCGCCTTCGGACGGGCGCTATTTTATCGAACAGAGTTTACCGCTCCAAACATTGCATAATCTTGCATGCACTGGATATTTGGGTACGAATTTTGCAACAAAACTCATCGCCCTTGCCCCCCCCCCCCCACCGAACTGTTTCTTTCATCTCCCTCCAAAAGGAACCACACGAACACAGATTTTTCTTCAACATTTTGCTTCATTTTAATGCATTTTTAGATAGTTTATTTCTATTACAACACTACCGCTCGCTTCTACATAATATATACAGTTTCGAAACAATACGTCCCACACTCACCCTCTCTCTGCCACTGCCTTCCTTCTCCCTTTCTCTCTTGGTACCACGGGTTGCGCACTAGCTGCAAAACGGTTCTCTAAAACTGGCTCATTCGCAAAACGCTTCCTTTTTCACAGATTCACATAAATTTACATATCCCTGAATTAAATACGTACTACTCAACGTCCGATCCGAGCTCCTGGTTCCGCCTTTCTCCGCGCTCCCCTTTTGTGCGGCACACCATACGAAAATGACTAGTGAACTTGTTTGTGTGCTAGAGTTTGGTCCTTCAAACCGGATCAAACCCATGGCGAGCCGCACGCTTGGGACGTCCCATATCAAACGGACGGTGAACGTTGGAAAATACGTGGGGAGGCAGGAATCGCTGAAGAGAATCGCTGCTATCTACCTACCTATACAACCTGCTACCTGCTACGTCCTTGTTTAATAGTCCTATGTACATCTTGCGCGCTGCGATACTGCGCAAAAATTCTAGCTAAAACCCAGTCTTAGTATCACGTGCCAGGGCGCCTGGATTCGCCTTTTATCACACGACATTCAAGCGTACTTCCCAAACCAATCCGCACTTCCCTCCCCGCCCGATCGCCTCACAGTAACCTGACCGTGTTGAGAAAGATCACAAACAGCACTAACCGCGAGACGGCCACCGTCAGCGTGAGGCTGCTGGCCAGACTGGCCGACGAGGCCGAACTGCGGATGGATTTGCTTCGGGCGGCACCCTCGATCACGTTCCACCGTTCGTCGTCCTCATCCTCCGGCGGTCGGTCCAGGCTGATGTCACGCTCCGTCACGAACCGGTTCACGCTGTAGCTACCGCCGGTGGCCATACTTCCGTGGCTTGAGCCGGACCCACCGCTGAAGCTGCAGGTCGGTGCCGGACGCCAGATTTTCGTTAGATTCGGAGCGTACGCATCCATGTTGTCCGTACCCTGTGGAGGAAAAGGCAGCGAGAGAGAGAGAGAGAGAGAGAGAAAAGAGCGACGTTAGTGACCAATCATCAACTCATCCGGAAGAAAGGGCTTTAAAGGGTGGGTTCCCCAAACCGAGAGGAGTGGGAAAACCACAATATTTGCATAAAATTGATTTATAAAGCACTCTCCGACAAGAGAGTGGGAGAGATAGTAGAAAATACCGGATTTAAATAGAACCACCTCCGAGCCTCGAGCGGTGTGGCGGGGAAATTGAAAGTTCGGGAAAGTTTTACAGGCAGCATCGATAATTTGCAACGATGCTATCGATTCCCGCCCGGTATTCCGGGGACTGTGGAAAATTCATTAGTTTTCATCCGGATGCTTCACGAGCGGGAAACGTGGGAAACGAGGTCAAGTCAAACTACTTGACCAGTGTTCACTCCATTGGGTGTTTAGAAAAGTGAGCAAGGGTGGCTTTTCTTTTTTCATGAGAGGTACCTTATCTTCTAGTTATTGGATCTAGAGTCTTCCATAGAAAAACATTTGTGTTTGGAAGATTCATGAATACAATAAAAATTATGTTCCAATATTTAGTTTGGAAAAATAAATTCAAAACATTTTAAAATTTTCTCCAAAAACATCTCTCCACACCTAACACCCTTTTCGCTATTTTCTGTGGTAACTTACCGGAATGGGTGTGTTGCGAGCGCTCCAGCAGAGCGGTTTAAAGGCGCCCTTCCGCACGACGTACTGGAAGTCGTTGAAGTTCACCCTCCAATCGTACGTGAGCAGCCGTTCCTCGAGCGTCATGCCGGCAATCTCCGTTGGGGAAGCGATCCGGATCGGGTTCGTACCGGCCGCCAGCTCGTTGATACCGACCGCCCTCAGCACCGTCGGTAGGCTCGGTATCGAGTGACACGACGTCAGTTCCTTCTGCCGCGGGTAGTACAAACTCAGCACCAGGCACGTTTCGTCGCGCGACGAATAGCCACCGAGTGCGATCTGTTTCCGGCCCGTGCTATCGTACGTACACTCCGCGATCAACCGATCGCCCGGTAGCGCTTTAACGGGTGCGTGCAACCGCCGGAACTCTTGGTAGTTGGCGTCCACGTTCGCGTCGTGTGCGATCGGTGTTAGTTCTTCGCGTTCGCGCACCTGCCGGAACCGTATCTGACGGCCCATCCCGTTCGTTTGCATCATCACGGCGAAGATGTTGATGCCCGGACGGGGAAAGGCACGCCGGGTGCACTCCTCGATGCAGTGACCCTCGGACAGGACGCGATCCTGACCGGGCGGGATGATGTGCCGCCAGTTCGGTTGCATTCCGACGGACAGGACACCGGCGTCGTGCTTTCGCAGCGTCGTTGTGTAGTACAGCCGGAGGCCCGAGTTGTCGACGCGCGGCGTCAGATCGACCGAGTTGCTCTGGAAGCCGGTGTAGTGCGTTTCCATCATGTAGAACCGGGCCTGGTACGAATCGAGCGGGTAGCCTGCCTCGACCGGGTAGGTGAAGCCCTGTGAACGATACGAGGGGAAGAAAAGCAACCAGTCAGTTACAATGTTGATGTGAGAAGAAAAAGCGGAGAAAAAGCAAGAGAGCAAAAAAAACCCCGGTGGTTTCGACAGGCACACCTCAAACGAAAACCATGCACAGCGTGTGATTCCGACCTCTTCCGACGAAAGACCGGATTTCAATCACGCAAAGGCCCTCACACCACCACCACCACCAGGCGCTTGCATAACAAACCCCGCGGGCGGTTGTTGGCCAACGACTTCACCGGCAAACGCAATTATTAAGTGCTTAACATCTTTGATTGATTTTTTCTCTCCTCACTCGTGTGTATCTGTGTGTCTGTTGCGTCTTCGTCCGCGCCATAATAGATGTGCGCTTTATCACCAAAAAGGCTTCAACGCCTGGAGCTAGGGCGTGTGTTGAAACGCTTCTTTTCTAGGTGGAGCTTGATTTGATGCGGGCTTTTGAAAATGGCTGGAAATTCTCGGACGTACTGACACCCGAAATCATCACCTTTCAATCGATGCAGTGTCGATCGGTGAAGGTGAAACCGGCCTTGAATGATTCGATTGAAGTTGCCCAAAGACGCCTAGACATCACCCGGTGGACATGTCGAAAGTTTGCCTAGCAGTTGAAGCGGTAATTGAAATGGACAAATCTTGAGTTTAACTTGGCTTTTTAGAGGTCTCAATTTTGTATGAAATTTGGAGATTGTTTTATTTGAAAAGTAAGTGAATGACTTAATATCCAAGCGGAAACATCTTCTAAGTTTAACTTGGTGTTTTGAGGTCTCAATATTGTATGAAATTTGGAGATTTTTTAATCGCAAATGTAAGTCCCCAAACTAATGACTTAATATCCAAGTGAAAACTTCTACTGGAAGTTACCTCGGAACCATTAAAATTAATCGGAATTAATGACTTAATATCCAAGCGAAAAGCGAAATAATATCCAAGCGAAAGCGAATTTCTACTGGAGCATAACCTAATGGAACTTACCTCGGAACCGCGGGACCAAGCCGCCACAATCGAGTTGCACGTCAGCAGCTCTTTCTCGGCCTCCATGCACGAGCGGCCAAACTCCCGCGACATGATCTCCAGCTCCGGCGTCGACCCTTGACACTCGTACAGTACGATATGCCGGAGGTGTGGAATGTTCGAGCGTGACTCAATCACCGGTTCGTACTGTTTTTTTGTGGATGAAGAGAAGAGAACAAAAAGCGGGCAGTGTTAGAAAAAAAAATGATACTCTTGGAAGAAACGAACTGGGGAGTTTTTGGGGAGCATAACGCAAGCCTACCCGAATCACGTGATGCTTCCGGACGAACTGGTCGAGCTTGAACATCGTGCACCAGCGCAGATTGTCGTCCGTCTGCGGTATCGGGACGTCTTTGTTGCGCAGCTCGAGCGTCCGGGTGCGCGAATCGAGCTCGATCGGGACCTGATTGACGCGCTGGGTCAGAAAGATCGGCACCGAGTCTTTGAACGCTTCGGTCGGGTCGGGCAGTGTGCCGATCGCCTGCGAACCATTCCTCGGCTCGCTGCTGTGGTACATGTAGATGATGCGGATGGTGTCGTTCTGGAAAGGGAGAAGCGAACGAGTTTTACATTAATATTTCAGTGTCGAAATTCGAGTGCGAGCGGCTAGTGGCGCCATCTGTTCTCGGATGGTTCACCGACAAAGTCCCGGAGTTCATCAAACTGTAGTCACTATGGACGTCCCACACACTCACACACATTCGCAAGCTCAGTTCGGTTCAATTATCGGCTTTATTCAGATGTAAATTTATTTAAATCCCCCACCGAGCGGACTAAACCGATCCGACTCCTACCAATTCCGTCGCTCGCCGGCAACGAAGTAACCGAATCTGCTCAATGAACCGACACCGGACTTGTCCGTGCTTGTTTTATTGAGGAGGTGGGGAAGGGGAGGGAGTTTTTATGATACTTCCACTTCCCAACTCCCCAAGGACCTGTTCACACTTTCCCGGCATATTCTCGCTGGAGCGGCCCCCAAACGTATGCAACGTCCGGGTGAAAGAACACGAAGAAAGTCATGCATCCATCACGCTGGCTTCCCCTGCCCATCGCGTAAGCGTTTTATAATTTGAATTTGCATTCATAGCAGTGCGCCGCAATTTTTGCGCATTTGCATAAATTCATCATCGTGTCTCGGGAGTGTGAAAAGGGGCACGGGATGGCTGGGAGTTCTAGCGGAGAATGCACACAAAAAAATAGCTACTGCCCAAGTTACGTTGCTGCAGGAGCGTCAGGATTTTGTTTGTGGGTTTGTGGGGGATTTGGCGTAAGATTTATTCCACTCGATTTTCTGCTCACATTAAGCAGTGATAATTCAACGTTATAAACCTGAGCAGCCACTCGGACGGATCGCTGCTACCATCTCGGCATAACAATTAGCAACAATCTCGCAGATAATGCGTGTGTCCAGCACGGGGTTCGCCTTGGAATCTTGGAAGGTTTCCCATCCCCACCCGGTGGGACATTCCCGGTGGGGCATATTCCGAATTCTACCCCAACCCGAACTCACCGTAATCGGAACGTCTTGGGCCGTGTCGCACGTATCGAGCTTCCGGCGGAACCGCAGCACCGTGTGGGTTGCGTTCTCGTACCCGAGCAGGAGCACGTAGTCCTGGGACAGGTCGACATGCGGTTCGCCATTGCTGTTCTGCTTGAAGTGCCGGTCCTGTGGGAAGAAACGAAGGAGAGAGAGAGAAACACACTAAATTAGTTACCGTTTCGGGGAGGTTTTTCGCCACGGCGAATTGCTTAATAAGGCGCGTATAGGTGAATACATTAAGCGTCCGGGAGGGGAGTGGACGTGGTGGGCCAAGGTTTGGTATAAATTATGAAAATTTAACCCCCACCCGCAACGCCAAAACAACCGATTATCGGTCCGGTCAAAACAGGTGGTCGAAGGTGGAATCGCGGTGTTAATTATTTCACACCTCCTTCAGGCGCAAAAATGGAACCCTTTTTTTGTGTGTGCCCTGGACGAGGAAGAGTGCTAATTTTGCGCTTCTGCCTTGAGGCGAGCGCAAGAAAACGAGGTCACTTCACACGTTGCCGGCAAGCGTGGGAGATTTTCGCAAGCAAAGGTGAGAATTTCGTTGTCCTAAAGTGTACGTGTGCGTGTGAGTGGTTTAAGTCACGGCATGATTTATTGGGCGAATAAAAAAAAGACGCCCTAAAAACTTGTCTCTGGCTGCAAATTTTGATCCGTTCATCCGTCGGGTGTGTCGTAATGAGATGTGTTCCGTTCAAGAATAGACACCAGTGGAATGTCGGACATCGTGCCCGCAGCCGGACGACGCCGACGCTGGCGACATCGTAAGGATTAAAAAGTAATTAACTTGCCCCGACGACAGTCCCGATCCTAGGACAACATTTCAAACGCGCTTGGAAGCGTATCTTCGAAGGGACAAGGGACGCAGACGCTGGAGGTAAAGAAATTCTTGAAAAGAGACCCGAGAAAAACCCGTCCCCGTCCCGAAGAGACAAACTATCGCCTGGCAGATAATAAACAGCTTGGCTTTTACGTTCCGTTGGGGACCAAGCGAGATACAAACAGAGCCGACGACGGAAGCCGACCGAATGTAGGCTAATTTCACTTCCTCCGGGGCGCAGGTAAAACCAGACCAGGGAAGTGCAGATTTTTTGATTAATTAAAACACACGCACACGCGGGCGAGAGATGTGAAAAGATGCTGTTTCATCGCGCATAACCAGCTCGGCGCGATAATTACAGATCCCGGGGCTTACGGGGTCGCACATGATCGCCACCCCTCCCTAAAACCCCTTTCTGTGTGTGAGTGAAAGTTCGCCAAAAAACAAAAACCACGATAATATCCCCAGAGAGACACCGAGCTGAGGAAATAAGTCCAACGTTGTTATTTTTCTTTCCCTCCCCGATTACAGACACTCCCCAACGGCTAGCGTTGAGTTTTTGGTGGAGGAACACCAACACCGGGAAAGAAGCGGTGACCCAGAAATCGTAAACTTAATTCCCTCGGTGAAGATCACACGTTCGGTCGTAGTGGTGGTGGAATCAATCTTTCACCATTGCTCGCTTCCGGCCGAGGGGAGTCTTCTTTTTAGGCTCCCAAAAAAAACCCTGGCTTCCGGGTTTTATGCCCGTGCCTACAAACACACACACACAAGCGCCCGGGCGCGCGCAAAACAAACGCCATTGATTGAAATCAATTTCCGCTCCATTTCATCGCCATCGTCGTCTTGGTCCCTTCACTTGGAACACCACGATGACGGACGGCAACTTTTGATTGAAAACGATCGCTGTGTCAAAGTGGCTGGCCGGGTGGGAGTGGAAAGTGTCCAGTCATTCTTGGGGCCACCACCCAATTACTCGCGCCCAAAACCCACACTAGCATTAGCTGCGTTTCTGATACTCGATTTTACGTCAGCAGCTAATGTTGCAAATGTTGCAAAAATAGACTACGCCACGGTCCGCTCCAGACGGCGATCGTAGTGAGTCAGGCGGTTTTTCGATCAATCATTTCTAAAATGAGACGGTGCGAGGGATTTCTTGGAAAGGAATGTCTGGCGGGTGCGCGTGAGTTCTCGTGTTATCTAAGACATGTCTGGACTGCCGAAGATACCAGGAGAATTCGATTTTAAAACGAAAATAGGGACCGTCTAGGCCCTATCGTTCGGATGATGGTTAATTGAGCGTAAATCTCTTGTTGGAATGAACAAACCAACCCAAAAATGCGGTAAAAAAACCTGGTCCTGGTCATGAGTCATTGGACACTTTGGTCTGGTTTGTGTGTGTGTGCCGCTTCTTCCAAGGGCACGAAGATAACTCGTTCTCACGCCGATCGCATGCGCTTGCTTCCCACCTTCGCCGCTCCAGATGCACTTTTCGATTTCGGGCGACTCTTGCGCGGACCAACGCAACTATTCCAATTTTATGTTGCCCTTCCCGCGTGCCCTTTACCGGGGGGTTTTAAACAAAAATTCGGAAACAACAGAAGCCCACTGCCCACTGGATCTCGTTGATGTCGAGCTCCCACCGACGACCTACTCGTCGTCGTCGACGTCGTCGTACGGGCAAAAGCAGGCAAGTAATGTTAATTAAAAGCAATTATTCTTTCCCTCGTCAAAACCAAACTCTCATGCCTGGGCAAATCCAAACGCACTCCCGCCACAGACACAGCGCGGTTTTCGTCTCGCACCGCTTTGGTGGAACTTTTAATGGCATGCGGAGTCGAGCCCGTCCTCGTCCGTTCCGGCACCCAACAGAAGAGAAGGCACATTAAAGCACTGCGTTTTTGTTTTGTTTTTTTCTCATCGGGGCACCCGAGAAGGCATGGGTGCAGGGTTTCGCTTGCTTTAGCTGCATTGTGGAAGAGTTGGTTCTTACAAAGGGTGAGTGAAAATGCATCAATGCGTTTAACGGATTAGAAAAACTTCGAAAGCTTGTAGCAATAAATCGAGCAGGGATTGGATTGAGAAGAAAAATTTAGGATGAGTTGGAAGGCTTTATTTTAAGGAAATCAATTTAAAAAAAATCTTCAAAATGTTATTTATCTCAGAAAATGAACTTAAAACGATTATATTTCTTCTTTAACCCCTTTTTACCAGCGAACCCTGCCGCTACGTAACGCGGTAAGTGGCGATACCGTTTGTTTTTTAACCTCCACTAAGCGCCCATTCTTTGTGTGTGTAGTTCGCATCCCTCGCCACGCGTTAGAAGATGCAAAGTGAATTAAATGTAAGTGAGCAATTTCTTCTAGTAGGCAGAAGCTACTACAGAAAAAAAAGGCTCTTTCCCTTCGGACAAAATTGGCACGAAAGTGAGTGAGGGCGGTAAAAGGCGAGCGCTGGGTACAGAAACTTTCCTGGCGCCTTTCGATGGTCTAGACGATGGGTGGTGGGTTTGAAAAAAAAAACTCCACCGGGCGCGAGTTCGCGCTATGATGTGAGCTAATTAATAAAAATTACAAAACTACCGGCGAAGTTACTTGCGTCGACTAAGCTAGCCTCACTTTCTTTCCACACAGCCACAAAAACACGCGGACACATGTCGAACGGGGGGAAGCGCTTGATCGGGAAGGGAAAGAACTAACAGAGATAAACCAAAGTCGTATCATTCGCTTCGAACGCGTCATCATCATTATATGGAGACGAGGGCGCTCGCGTATGGGGCTGTGTGTTGGAAAAAGGAGGAGAATCACGATATTATACCCACTCTCTGCTACCGCCACTACACTCATCCGACATATGGTGCGCAGGATGTCGAACTCCGTCGATTGCCGGAGACGAAGGTTATGATTATTATGACTACACCATACATTCATGCCACACAGCGCTCTGGAGCGCTGGGAAAAAAACGGAAAAAGGGAACAGGGACCGTGTGGTCGCCGTTCCTCTTACGACGAAGCAGAAGCACCAGCAGCAGCTTCTGGTGGTTATTTTTCTTGCCTAACTACACACACTCACTGCCGCTCATAAAGCTGGTAGCAAGAAAACCTTTGCCCAAACCAGACGACGACGACGAGGACGGCGAGATGCGCCTCCTGTATGTCGCCATCGTTTCCATCTTCGCCTTCTTCAGCAGCGAACGCGGCCAAATTATTATGACTCGACCCGCCGTTTTGTTT
Organism: Anopheles farauti; assembly: GCA_000473445.2. NCBI lineage: Eukaryota > Metazoa > Arthropoda > Insecta > Diptera > Culicidae > Anopheles > Anopheles farauti. The sequence goes on from KI915045.1 coordinate 3,554,466, forward strand.
GCCATCTTCGTCCTGTGTCGTCGTCGTCGTCGTCGTCGGTTTCGAAACTTGATCGGGATGTTGTGATTACATTCATTGCGCGCAGCATACAAAATATGTTTGTGCTCTTCGAAGCCAGCAGCTAGGGGCCAAATAAATGAGGTTTCTTATGGCATTGTCCAGCTGCTGGGGCAGTAGTTTCGCAATATGCTGCTGCTCGAGAACATATATCGGATCGCAAAATATGAGTTTGCCTGCCAGTGGTTGCACTTTTGCACCGCCAGGAATCCGTCATTCGTTTGTGCAAGCTTCGTTCGCGTTGCTGATCTAGTTTGTTTTCCGAAAACAGGTTCGGAAAATAACACCGTGTCAGCGGATCTGGCCGGTATTCGATCAACCGTATCCAGGAACCTGTTTGTGGGAGATTGAAAAAAAAGGGGCAGATCCCCATTAATAGAAATCCAACCAATCTCCCGTCATCTCAGACACACCCGAAGGGCATCACAACCTCCGCCAATAATACCCCATTGCTCACCCTCTCCCGGCCATCTTCACACCCAGGTTGGAAGATACAGGAAACTTTGACGGATCATTGCGCACATCGAACCCGCCGCCACATCATGCGGCTTGGCTTGCAAAACTTGTTGCCCAAGTAATTTCTATTCAAAATGACTTCACCAATTGAATTCCCGGTGTCATCCCGGGTCACAAGAAGGTGGAAAGGTTCTCGTCATTGATAGCGGCGCTGCCGGTGGTTGGTGTCGCATCTCGCAACTCAATCTAAATGCTAATGCCATCCTGTAAAACGGATACTCCACACTCACACACCACCAACGGATTGATCGGACGGGGAAGATCCCGGGCCATCCCGGCCAGGTGCGATGTGTTCGCAACTTTTCTGGGTCATTTGAGAAAACGAAAAGGTGATATTTTTTGTTTGCAAATGGCTTTGTGGCTCTCTCTGTGTGTATGTTGGGGAGAAAAGCGCCATAAACACACGGAAAACGTGCGTGTTTTCTTGGATTGAGTTGTCCCAACCTCACCGTAAGTAGGGCTTTTATGATCCATGGTCTCCAATAACACTGCCGCCGATTTCCAAATGAGCGAGTTTCGTTCGGGAACGGCCACCATGTCGCACTTAAAAATCCAACATTCCCGGGTATTCCGGTAGCGCAGAACCCACAAAAGCTTCCAACTTCCACACGAGCGACCCGGCAAGCTGTGCTCCTGAGGTGGTGAGGTTTTCTTTCAAATCTACCCGGGGATGATAAATCATTCAAATTAGTGACTGGAGCCATAATTTGCATTATTCGGGACGCTGGCTAGGACGATGCCGCTGGTGCAATAAATGTTTGGTCCGTTTGCTTTTCGGTCCGCACCGCTTAAAAGGAAATTGGAATATTTCCGTGGAACTTGTTCCCAAAATACGAAAGGCACAGACGGAGATGAGCAGTACACAAGACAGCAACGAACACAAAAAAACTCCCCCAAAAACCCGAATAGTTCCTCCTACCAATTAAGGTTAGAAAGCAGGATTATTCGTTATATATTTTTTTTTCAAACCATTCGTCCAAAAGCTTTCCAAGGGGAGTGAGAGATATGCGTGTGGATCCGACCGAACTTATCATCTCGTTTTGGGTTTTTTTTCATTTTATTATCATCATATACGCCCTCCTTCGCCAGCACAAACGCATTTGTTTGCAAAAATTCAAAACCCAAACCCCTATAAGCTCTCTTTTGATTCCAAACAGTCTCGCCGTAAGTCTGCAAACGTCCAGCAAGTCCGGAAATGAGGTGAGGTGCCCGGGATCCGCAGGAAAGGTAAGCAAATCATAAATCTCTATCACTGGGAAGTGGGAAGAATTCTTGCTTCCTCTCTACCGTTTCTTTTCTACAGACCTTTCTTACGTCTTTTTTTTTCTCTCTCTCTCTCTCTCTCCCTCAATAAAAGCCATTGTGACGTTTATGCGTTTGTATGCTTTTGTACTGCGCTGGTGGCCACCATGTTTGCAAACGCTTGGTAAAGGAATTTTCTGCTCTTTTCGAGGGGCGTTTACGGAGGGAGTTTCTGCCCATATTTTCAAAACTCTCCTTGTCCGTACTTTGCAACGCTCCTGCACCCAAACTGCAACAGGCACGGTCGGGACTCGGACGGGAAGTTTGATAACGATTGTGTCTGGGAAAAATGGTGCCCAGACGAAATCACCATTAGAAGGGCGATTTCACGTACACGGCACATTTCACGAGCGAAAGAGGTGGCAGAACATTTTCCAACAGTTGATTTAACCGCTGGGAGCCACTCGGTGGAATATTGTCACGAAATTGTCCTATAACTGGGCGTCAATCAGAGGCTCATGGCTCATGAAGTCGTGAAGATGTGAACACGTTATGTCCACCAACTCATCCCGGAAGAGTTCATCGGTTGGATCATCGCTTGCGAACGGACTACGGGTCGGAGGCACATTTGCATATTACATTTATCAGTCTGGAATAGTGCATCGGCGTGAGGTGTAGTACCCATTGGCCGTTTGCTGTTTCCAAACCCTGGATCTTCCTACCAACGCTCCAAACCATTTTCCATTCTCTCCAACCGGGGACGCAGCTGCGAAGCATAACTCTTCTGTCTCGGCAAAGCAGCATCCCGACCACCAGAACAAGCGAGATCCGTCCCGGAAAGGATCCAGACCTGTGGCTTGTGGTTTTCGGTTGCGAAACAAAAACTCCTAGAATGCCCGAGATAGAGAGAACCTCTCCGGGCCCGGCAGGATGTTGCTAAAGATTTGTTTATCCAACAGCGCCCTGGCCGTCGTCGTTCCGGGGCTCCTTGTTGAACGTGGATATTAAATTGTTCTAAAAGCGTGTAAAGCAGGTGTCGTTTCGGAGACCGACTACGGAAGAATGTGCTCCCCGTGCCATGATTTCATCGTAATATGATTGCTACGCAGCGGTAGCTGTCTGATGCGTTCAATTGCATCAAGCCGATTTTAATCCCATAAAGCCGCACGTATTAATTTCGGCTCCGGGAAGCGATTTTTGGAACGATCGGAATGGAAGCTCGATACCGACGTCCAGAAGAAACCACCCTGGGCTGGGAGTAACGATACAAATGGCTGCTCCATCGGTCTTGTGCACGGAAGCCGAACCAGCGCAGAATGAAGGCAGACGCTTGAAGGATTACTTTGGAAATAGTGCACCTTGTTTCGCCGAGGTCCCAGCTGAGGTCGAAAACTGCGTTCCAGACTATATCCTGGGCGAATAAGAGAGAGTTTGTGAGAACGTCTCGTTTGACATTTTACACCGTAGGGTTCACTAGGAGCTTGGATTGGAGCGAATTAATCAAGCGTTGGAATGCTCTCTTTGGAGGAATAACTAGTACCTCGGCTTTTTTTTTGGGAATGCTCACCATGTGTACCAAAATACTCAACACTCGCACAATGAAGTAAGCGTGCGCTATTTACCATGGCTCAAATCAAAACAAATTGATTTTAATCAACTCAACTGATACTCCCTTCAGCTTCAATTACCACCGTCATAACTTACGCACATGGAGGAACGCCAAAAAAAACGAGTTGAAAAAGCAACCAACACGAAGGAGAGCGAGAGATAGGGAGACAAAAAAACTAGATCGACTCATCTCAAACGGACCACGAAGCGAAAAAAAAAAGCTCGGCCTCGTTTGGAGTTACTCAACCGAGGCCCAGCTGACGGAGCGATGGAGCTGAAAGCAAACCGAAAGCAGCCAGCCTCTCTTCAACGGCTAATATGATATCATTTTTATGTCTCTCGAGCGATCTCGAATCGGTGAATCGGGGAGGGATTTCAACAAACGAGTTCTCGAGGTCTGCCCGTCCGCCCCTGCTGCGCTCGGAACGATGCGCCCGTCCGCCCAGGTTTTGGGTTCGATTTCGAAACCTCGGCCGCGGTCCAGAAACCTTCCAGAAAATGATTGCCACCAATCAAGACACTTTATCTATATCTACGGGCTGCTCTTCTTAACACGGCGGAAGAATGACCGTGACACGCGATGGGGCACGGACGAGTGTTCGTTCGGTGTGTTTCAAAAATTGATTCAAATCACCACCACCCGGGCCGGCGGGTGGAGAAACTACACGGGCCCCGTGGTCCATCAGACGTCCGGAATCTCTGACGTCAACATCGTAGGCTCCCCACACGCACACACACGTGCGTGGAACACAGATCGGACGGTGCCGATAGGGCCTCGGCCGTTCAATTCTACCTTTAAATCATCACACTAACGAGCCAACACCTCACGGAAGGCGGAAGGATGGCCTGTGGTGGGGAACACACACACACACAAGAACCCATCGCAGGTTGAGCGAAGTTTGCAGGTAATTTATGCAACGTTGTGGAAAAACAAACTTCGACCGGCCAGTTTTCCACGCCCACGAAAAGCCATTTTTTCGGGGAGGAAAGATTCCCGGCTCTTTCGTTCGCTCGCGTTTCTTTCTCCCGGGCTCCAGTTTTCCTCCCGAGGAAGCCATTTTGGAAGCCACCTGCGTGTGAAAAGTAACCGAATTTGCATAACCGAAAGTCCGATTCCTGCCCACCGTGGCCACATTTACAGTGCGATGCGTACCGACGACGGTGGCATAAGCAGCTTTTTGCACCCTCGGTGTGGCGGGATTTAATCCACTAAAAGCGCGTCAAAATGGCGACCAGCACTAAAAGTGGGCTGTTGCAATTAGTAGCAAGAAGCGGAAAGCGAATGCGAGAAAGATTGGAACTTTGTCACTACGGAAGAGAGGCGTTTATTTCAGTTGGAAGTGTTCCGCAAATGGAATCATTTTCGGGGTGAAAATGTGAAAAGTTAGGTGCTAAGATAAGTGTGTTTATTTTTATAATAAAAAATTAAAAATAAACAAATCGCGAGCAAATTGCAAAAGCAAACATTGAAGCTAGACGTTATTTTTTTCTGAGATCTTACCATATTTCATATATTTTATTAAAAAACACTGAAAACAAATTTTCTGACACACCACACCCAATCATCTAGATTTTGTGTACGTCATCAAAAACATTTCATTGCTAAAATCGCCATCATTTTCATATCCAACAGGCATGACAAACGATTCAAAACACACAAAAAAAACAAACGATCGATCGTCCAGAGGACAGACAGGACATCTTATCTGATGCAATTTTTGTCCGGTTCCTTCACCGAAACGAAACCACCCGACCGGCCAGCCGCTGCCCCCAACGCAACCACCCACTAATTATGATTCTTGTCCTCCGGCGCGCTCCTCGAGACGCGAGCCGATGCCGAGATGCTTATCGCGGAACGGTGCTGAGCTGCGAAGATGGGAAAACAACATTTAACGGAGCGAGGAAAAAATGCCATCTCCAACTGGTGATGCATATTTGTGCCTATTTTTTTTTTTTCTCTTCCTTCCTTTCTGCTCCCGACACTACAATTCTCGGCTCAGCATCTTTCGGTGTTGGAGTATTCACTTATCAGTGACCCAAGATCGAGCGCGACCGGTTGGAGTATCTTTCCTGAACCGGGGCGTGCTAAATGAGGACAACTCTCCTCTCTCCCCCGAAAAAAAACAAGTTCAAACGAAGATCAAACAGGAAGAATTATCCTCCGTCGGGAGGGGACAAAAACTAGGGCTCGCTACATGAGACCACTTCCTCGCCGCGGCCAACAGAAAATGCGGGAAAATTTATCGTCAGTCATTAATAACATTAATTAAATTATAAACAACGCCCGGGAGTCTCGGCGTCGGTTCGAGCGGGAGAAGCATAATAGAATCGTAAGATTTTATGAATGCATTCATTCTTCTACGAAACACCCGAACCGATGGTTGGGAAAGCTGGCCACTCATCCGTACTCGTTGCTTATTAAAAGCTTTCCCGATCGTGCTGATAGAAAAATTCTGCAGCAGCAAATAAAAACACTCGTTTTTGTGTGAGTTCTGTGGTTGGAAAACACGAATAAAACAACCTCTTCAAACAACAACCTACACACGCACGACTGCACCACCGAACTCACGGGGCTCATTTGTATGATTTATGCCGTTCCTCTTCTCCACTTCAACAACTCTTAATCTGATGACTCCAGTCCATTCGGATCGCACGCAGAGCTGCACAAAAGGCAGATAAATGGAAGACAAAACCGTCATCCAATAATGCGTCGAACATCAGCGATCGGGAACAAAAGATACGCCTCGATCGCTCCATCAAGTCACGCATGGCGACGCCACCACACCCAACATAAAAATAAAAAAAAATACACCGGCTTTTATTTGTTTCCACGGCGCGTGCGTGGGCCATCGCCGTTCGATCGATCGATCGAAAATCGGCGCGAATAGCTTACCTGGAAGTGGACCTGCCCGTTCTCGACCCACCCGATGATGATGTCCGCCCCGTAGATGGTGCCGTCGGTGGAGAATCCGAGCCCGACGTAACCCTGCGTGCGGGCCTGCACCTCGAACTCGATGTCCTGGTGGCTTAGCCGCCACAGCAGCCGATAGTTCTCGTCCAGATCGACCGCATGATCCCAGTGGGCGGCGGCGGCCACCGCCGACAGGAAGCCGACGACCACGATCAGCACTTTGGTTGTGTAGCACATGTTGGAATCACTTTCCGGCTCGCTGTCGTTGATAAAAAAATTTGCGTTTTCCGCTCACTACGACGCTTTTTTTTTCTTTGGGAATTTTTGGAGAATATGCGTGGGGAAAAGCACATCCAAGCACACGCACACACAAAATCACTCGGCACACACACTCACGCACGTGGTTTGCACCGATTTGTCACCACATGAGAGTGGACTATTCTGCGCACTGAAGACACTGCACGTATTCAGATATCTGTAATGAGAGCGATAGAAGAGAAGAACGAAAAATGAGAGGATGTTTTGTAAAATGGATAGCTTGATTGGATATAAATGAGCGTAGCGTGAGGTCTAAACATCGATAAAAAGTTTGATGATTGGTTTCCCAAAAATCGAGTTCACCAATGTTCATGAACAATCGTTCATTAAGAACCTTTTATACAAAAAAAAATTACAATTTTAAGATTATTGGCACATTATGATATGCCAATTACTTAGCCCAAATTTGATCCGAAAACCAACACCGAAAATCAAAACCAATACACAAGTAACCTATCCAACCAGCAAACTTTATGATTATTTTATTGCATTGCAAAAGAATTCCACCCATCCCAAAGGTGTACGAGATAGACGGAGAAGATTAAATCGATAAATAAAAGAAAATCCTCTCGAAATAAGAAATACAATTTGGTGGCTGGGAGGAGAAAATTATGGCCGATCATAAATTTGGGACGCACATCCTTGCACTCATCCTCGGTAGACTAATATTGCGTCCATTACCACGCACACACGCACACGTCAGCAGATCGATTATCGTGATCGCGAGGCGCGGCACGCGTGTGTGTGGGTGTGTATGTAAGGATGTACGGTGTGAATTTTCTCCCCCGATGCGCATTTGAATTGCTAATGTGCGGCGAGCATTACCAAACAAAAATTCAATATACGGTTTGGTTTTTTATTATTTTTTTTTTTTCATGGCGACGGGGTGCCGTTAAGGAAAATTTAATGCATTTCCCGCCACCAGCAGCGCGGTTGAATGGGAGTGCGGGAAACAAAAAACCGCAGGTAGAGTGGATTTTGAGTGAATCTTGAGAATTTTCCACCCGTCGATGGGGTGGTTGGTTGTAAGCGGCATTCCCGAAGGTACGACATTCCAATATGGCGCTGTGATAACGAGCGTAATGATCCTTTCTGACTCGCGAGGCGAGTGTGTGTCGTGTTTGGTGGTTTGGTGGGAAGCACAAATACCACCCTAGGTGGAGATGATTTGTCGAATCGGAAATTAATTCCTTAAATAACGCTCATTTGCGGGACCGAAATTTGGTGGCGTCGTGTCTTTTCGCTACGGTTTGCTGATATTGTGCTTTTAAATATTGGTAACAAAATTGAGGAAAAGGTAGCTTTTCTTTTCACTAAGCAAATTGTCCATCTTTGCCTCCAAACAAAAACCGATCCAGCTCGGAATGAGTCGAGATTTCTTTCGGTTTTTTTTCTCTCTCCACTTCGAGTTGTTTTCGCTCCAAAGAAAGAAAGCATTTTTTCCTGGAAACATATCTAATCCACCAACAAACATCATCATCGGCGAGATCGTGTTTCGTGATTATGATCACAAAACACAAAAAACCACCTCTCCGTCGGCTCGCCGAATGACCGCCCGGGTTGGGATTTTTGTTTTTTCCCTCCCATACCCATTCCATACCAGTCTGCCAGCAGCTGACCCTTTGTACCTTCGGAAGGCAGCGAACTCTCCTCCGGGTCAGGTATCGTGCTGCCGCTTGGTAGACAATTTATGAAGAAAAAAAATCCGTCCGTTCTATACCTGGAACCGTTCCCGAAAGTAACATCGCAACGCAACGGGATGCATCCTGATGCCTATTTATAAATGCAGCACATCGCCGTTCGATCGATCCTTTTTACGGGTGAACCTTTATTTCGCCCTCCTTTATTTTGCTGTTGCTGTTTTCAGTTTTAGAAAGCACAGTCCGTGCCTTCGCTGGTGCCGCCAGAAGAAAACAAAAACACACAGCCATAGACGGACAGAAAATGGGCACGGGAAATGATAGCTTTTGCGTGTTTTTCGCCAAACAAACCCACCTCCTCGGGATTCTCGCTTTATTATTGTAGGGAATAGAACCGGACGGAGGCATACTGTACCCACCCAAGAAAGAGCAATGGAAAGGCGAACGAAAGCGTCCTCTCATAAAAGCAGGAAACTAGTGAACATTAATAAAATATTCCCATCCCTGTCTCGCCGAGCTGTTCTTACGCAGGAAAGCATCGGGCCGCACCATAAATCGCGCATAGAGCCAACCTTCCTTTATAACAGAAATTTCAACAGTAAAATGCAAACACACTGCCCGTTTGCAGAATGAAATTTTGCTTTTTGTGTTTTTGCGGGTGCCCGGGCAAAAGTTATTTCCCCGCTTGTGACATGCACATCCATCAATGAGACCCGTGCACGTCCCGAAAGCGATGGAATGTCACACCTTTTTGCTGAAGGAGTCTACGGACAACCCTCTAAAATCCCTCCAGATGACATCTCGAAAGTAAAGGGGATGGCAAAAAAAAAACACACACACACAGACACAAAAGGTTCTTTGGATAATCGATTCCTCCCGGGTGGACGCTTTCCTGCGTGTTAAGGATTATTGAGGCATTTTGACAGTTTGTTCTCGTTTGTTTGGCAACATTCTATCGCTGAGTAAACAAAACCTTTTTTTCCGATGCTGCAACTGCAACAGTTTCAGGTACGGTGATTGTTTTCTCGCCCAGGAATGAAGCTTGTGTAAAGTAAGCGTAACGAAACGAAAGTAAATTAAATTTTCATCCATGAGATTTAATGGAGTTTCGGTTATGAAATTTCGGAGGAAATATAATAGAGTTTTTGTTACAAATCCTCACAAAACAATTTCAATAAATACATTTTACCAGGGAAGTTTCCATATTTAACATCCAATAAATCCAGCACAACAAACTGTCTACCAAAACACAAAACAACTGAAGATCAAATTAAAAACATAACGCTCGAAAGCCCATCCACCGCCACGAAACGAGACGCACAAGCAGTATAATATTGTCGGTGTATTAATGAACCGTAGAATGCACACTTTCGTCTCGATCATAAACAATCATCTCTCCAAAACGGGCCGAGCATCCGACAGGCAGCAGTAGTAGGTCGAATTTCATTTTCGAAATGTTTTCATTTGCCTGTCTCCCGCCCGCGGCTTGGCTGGGAAGGCCAAAAGGGATCAGATGATTTATCGTGAAATCGAACCGTAAGAAGAATGGTTTAATTACGATCAAAACCAAACCCAGTTGAACCCGGCTGGAAGGGACGAACCGTACACCAAACGGGGCAATTATTTACCCTACACAGTTTAATAACTGCAGCAGTTTGGGCGTTGTGCTTCTTAACGCGTGAAACCATTTCTCTTCACATCCTTATGAAATGCATTTCTCACACGAAACTGGACCAAAGATTATGAAATTATCCACCGGAGGGAATCGAACGAAATCTTTCATTCCTTTTTTTTGTCTGAGAAGCCTTAATGTCGTCTGGAATGTGTCAGCCGGCTGTAATAAACCCGCGTGTGCGCATGTGTGTGTGTGGGGGGTTATTTTCATTTTTACGACCACGTTTTTTCTATCAATAATTATCACCCACCTTCACCGCCTCCCCCCATTGAAAGCGTCCAAAGAAAACGACTAATAGAGATACGCAGTGTCGATCGACGAGCAGCGGTCGATTCGATCGTGACTCACTCCGTGGGTCGACTCAATAATAGTCGCTGGTGAGTTATCGGAGTTGAGGCCCGGATGAGGTTAGGAACCAGCAGCAGGTCGAAAGAACGCAACGAAGAGAGCAGAACATTCCGAAATCCGGAATCACACCGAAGCAACCGACGAAGTGAAGCGAACCGAAGGAAGGAAGCGAAATGGATCGAAAGAAATGTTTTAAAACAACACGTTCCTCTCGTGCCGGGTCTACACAAATATTTTTCCAATCTGGCCCTCTAAAACTCTAGCCGCGGAGCTTAGGATGTGGCATAAGAAAATGCGCGTTGCGTGGGAAGACGACGATCGGCGATGGACGGATGTGCTTCGCTCTCCTTCTCTCCGTCTCTATTTTACTTATTTTCATGTCTGGATAAGAAGCAACGAAAAAAAAACACACACACACAATGTTTTCGAGCGGCTCCAGAACCCCGAAATCTTTCTTTCCCAATATATTCTGATGAGCCGCCCCGGTCAGCTTCTGCCGAGAAGCACCGGAATGGAGGAAACGTGATGAAACCCAATCCACCCGGCACAAAGCCCGGTGCGCGTCCGATCGTTTCGACCACATAAGGCAACAGGCAGCAGCAGCAGCAGCAGCTAAGCCGATCGGTTCTGTGCCCAAATGCCGACGCATAAAATGTGGTATTAAATGACGCCAGACAGTGCCTCCGGTGGTGGAGCACGGTATACAAATTAAAAATCTGTACGTGTGTTTTCAGGTTTTTTTTTCGGTGTGTGATGTGCCAAAAAAAAAAACGGAGCGAATCCCGAAGGATAATGTTACGTGAGGCCGCCAAAATTCGAGTTGAAATGTTGTGGGTAAATATTTGGAGGCCATTATTGCACGGGAAGGTACCGGAAGCCGCCATCAGCGCGCGAACATCGTGCGATCTTCGCTTTCCACTCCATTTCCAATCTCGCACCGTACGCACATGCGTTCGGGAGGTTAGGTTACGATCGCTTTTTCGCACCACCGACCGGCTACGAAGCGGGCAGCTGTGCGTGTGAGAAATCGAACACCTCGACAAAACCGATTCGAGCTACCGAAACGCACCGATTCTGACGCCATCTGACGCAAGATCGAGAGCGAGATTGATTTATCGAGCCAGCTGGATCGTCCGATCGGATCGAATCAGTCCGGCGGGACGAAAACAAACACTGGGTGGGCAATTCGGGTTTGGCTTGGTGGGATCTATTAGGTTTTTATAGGTGGTTTTTATGAGAGAGAGACCTCCAGAATGCGGTAGATCTCGTTCCGGGAAGGACGATTCTGGGTGTCCGAATGTTTGGAAAGGTACCTGGTGGAGAAGGTAGCTAGATTTTTTGTTCGCAAAACTATCCTGCCTTCTCCGATTAGGTTTGCTGATCAACACATAGTGGCTTTCAAAGCCTTCCAAACGACGATCGTAAGTAATATCTAATCGATTGGATTCGGTGATCAACACATGATGTTCTCATCCTAAATCACCCCAAAAGGAAGTCGTGTCATGTTGGAACAACCATTACCGGCGTTCCTTGAAGTACCCGGTTGCAGTAGATCATCCGTAGAATTCAACCAAAAAAAAACCCCAACACAACAACGACCGTACAAGACATCAATTTGTGTAATGGTTTTCTTTTGAAACGCATTAAACGCTAATAGGAGTGCGCGAGGGCCGTGCGTGTCTTTGCCACTTGACAAAACCTCCTCGTAATCCGACACCCGAACCGAACCGAACGGGGCCCATTTTTCAGGAGCGGAAGTGTAAGTGATTTAGGTATTACGGGTTCGAGGAACTGCTTACACGCGGGAGCACGCAACGCCGGCAAAGGAATAGGCCATATGGTCTATGGTGGAGGCATGATGCGGTTCTAGAAGTGCACCCAGATGCACCGGATCGAAGTTCGTGTAAATATTTACCACCGCGTGTGCTGCATCCGGGAGCGAGAGAGATCTCGGGACGGTACGCACGATCGTAAAAAGACCCGATCTAATGGCCGCCCTGTCAGAAGATCACTGATCAGCGCGCGCATTGACGAGAGCCATTTGTTGTTGGGCCGCCGAGCTCACCGGCAGGCTAAAAACCCACCCCAACGTTAGGACGCTGGTGATATGAGTGATGGACCAAATTCGAAACCACGCACGGGACAGCGAAAAATTGGACACTGATCCCATGCGGCGTGCGTCGAACAACCCACGGGTTGGGTCTAGTGTCTAGAATTAATTAACCGCCTCACCGCGGGGTGTGCGCCCGCTGGGTGGAACTAGCGGTACGGTCTGAAACTAGCGTTCCTGAATCTGTCAACCTTCAACGCCACGGTGACAATGAAATCCCGCGGACGGCTGCGTCTCCTCAGTAACCGGAGGTCTATTTTTAATAATTTCTGACACACCATCGCACGGCCCTGTGTTTGTTGTCGAATTTATGTGCCGACAGCTGACCACCAGCTGATGGTCCGGTGGAGTCACAAATTAGAGCCGTGCCCGGGGTGAGTGCGTGCGATTTCTTCACCGAAAACAAAGTATTCTACGATCAACTCCGCACACTGGCACCCTTTTTTTTTTGTTTTGCTCCGGTGCGGTAATGATTGGCTGGAATTTATTGGTGACATAAAGCGCTTCGCCTTCGAACAGAAAAGCAAAAGAACAGCGACACTCGAAGCGAAGCGGTTCGAGAGGAAAGCTTCAATCACGATTTCCATAAATTTCACATCAGTGCGATCGAAGACGCGGTTGCCAAGACAACGAGCCTGATCGAAAGGGCGAAACCGTTGCCGGTTCGGTTGGCTATGGGAAACGGTTTCGAACAGGAAGAGGAACGCACGGAGCACACAGAGAGAACGAGAGATGATGGGTCTAATTTTCCTATGAATCATGCATCCATACGCATTCTTTCCATCTTCCACTCGCGCCACTTCAGCACAGTTTGGAAGTTCGTACTTTTCGGTTCCCTAAATTCCAGCTTCCCACAAAACACAGAACCCGCAAACGTTGGAAGCGGTTCAAAGCATCAATTGAGACTTCCTCCTGCAACGCTCCTCAGCGAACACAGCGAACCGATGGCGCATTTTTTAAACCACACAAACCACACACGGCCAAGGGGTTGCTCATTTTTCCAGCCCTTGGTTGGAGGAGCGCACCATAAACTGGCCCGGAGGCTTTTATCTGTCGGGCCAAATAAACGGGCCAAATAAAAACCACAACGCAAAGCGCAAGTGGCCGTCCGTTCCGGAACTGAACCCTGTGGCCCTCGCCGTGGGGTCGTTATCGTCGGTGCCTATTGTGATGGTTTTTTATAGTACCCACCACCACCACCGGGGTTGATTGTTTTTCCTGCCAGGTCACGCCAGGTTTAGTATCGCGCTCTCTCTCCTTTGTTTGCGGCGGCATGTTCTAGTTTTCGGTGTTTTATTGGGTAAACGTCCCATTTAAAACTCTGACTCACTCACTGTCTCGCGTGGCTGATTAATCAGGTTTGGAAGCGCGCGGTTTGCGCACATTTTTTTTTGTTTGGTCCATGAATCAACGCACGTTTCGCTTATCGGCCGTGATTGGGCCGGCGCACTGGTTAAGAAGGTGATGAGATGATCGAACGATGACAACCGGCCAGCGCACACGTAAGAACGCCTCGATCGATCATCGCACCGAACGTCACACACACTTACTTTGCAATTATCGCATCAGCACTGCGCGATGAACCGTGTTGGACGCCATCTTCTCGCGGGCCGGAAATGGCCACCGCTGCTGCGCAGACACGTCACACACTCGCCGACTGCTCCGGGCAAGCTTCTCGCATCAATCACTGACAAACGATTGACATTTGTGCGTATATACACTCGCTTGCTTTTCCACGGTTTGGTTTTCGAAAGGAGAGGCAAACAGAAGAAAAAAAAAACAAAACACTCCACCAGACTCACACTCACTCGGTCGCGGTCACCACCGGGTAACGTTTTCCGCACTGGCTGTTACGCTTTTCCGGACGTAATAAATACGCGCATGAAGGCGAGGGAGGGCCGGCCTTTAAAACTTATTTCTCTTTGCTCGCTTTACCCTCTTCCCGAACGCTGCACTTGCACTGCACTTCACTGCGTTTCTGCGCCAGTTGCACACGGCATAACGAAGGCTACCAACATATGCACCAACCAGGGGCTTGCTAATAGCCGCTAAAGACGGTCGCGAAATGCACTTTTCTATTTTTTCGATACCACCACACAGCACTTAACGCACACTTGTTTTCTCACTCGAAAGGCACCTTTTTTTTGCTCATCAACCCTTCTGCGTTGTTTTTTTTCTCTTGCTTAGCCGATTAAGCAGTTTGGATGTAACCCCACAAGTGGTACCCCGTTTTCGGAAGCGATCGCGACGGACAACACAACGGACGGACGGAACGGTCCGTCAACACACCCTTCGCGTTTGGCGATTCGATTTGAAATGAATGAACACTCGCCTGATGAACGGAGGCAGCGCGCGGTTGCTGGCCGAATGAATGAGAGAACGTGTGTGAATGAGAAGAGAATGAGAGACGGCACGATAATGAAGGAACAGGGGGAGGGAGACGTGAGCAACACCCTTGCTCGGCGTACTCGAGGAAATGCATTCAAGGTGTTTCATACAAATCGGATGTTTGAGGAAGTTAGAATAAAATTATTATTTCAATAAATAAATTTATCCATTTTTAATTAGCATTTAAAAAATACACAAATAATGTTTTAAGCGGAAATATTAAATAAGTTTTATTCTCAAAAACATATTAAATATTTTAAAATAAAGTTGCAACATGCCTTCATCAACCCTTATTCTTTCCAGCAAGTTGCTCCTTCACATTCCATAATTTCAAAATGAACCTCTCAAGTTTCATTCTTCATGTTCTTATAGAAATAAAGAGAAAGGGAACCAGTTTGTGAACACAACTGATCTTTTTTCATCCCCACCACCATTTTTGTGTTGCCATAGAATTCATCTTCATTTATGTTGCCATAAAATTCATTCGAACCGACTTAAGTTAAGCGTGACGCGTCATCCCCTCCACTTTTTTCTAGTGCTGCGTGTTTCGTACCGTCTCTCTTTCTTTTCATCTCTGCCTGTTCTCCCTCTCTCGCTCTCGCCGTGTCGATGAACTAACCCCTAAAAAGAGAAGGTTTTTCCACACGCATGGCTGCGCCGAGAGGGTACGCTCGCTCATGCGTAAAGGGATGAAATACGGTTGGACCCTCTCGCATTCACCCGACGAAGCCGGGGTTTTGGAAGTTTGGACCTCGCGACGCTGGAAATATCGTCCTATCGTAGAGTGCGATTTTGACAGTTTCTCAAGCCGTTTAACGCAACCTTGCCTTCGACTCGTTCTCGCTTTCCCTCTTCCTCTCACTGGCTACTTTTTTTTTTTGGAGCTCGTTTGGAGCAAAACCAGCGAACTTTAACGACCAACCGGACAACCAGCTGGCCACACACGCGCGTGCGCTTGGCGGTTGGTGGTTGTTGTTTTTTTTCCTGCGCTTTTCAGTTTCGAGAAAACCCTTAAAACAAGCTGGCGTGAGCTAAGAAAGTTAAAGAGTCATCACGGGTGCTGTTTTAGCAAACCGAGCTAGCGCTAAATTGTGGTTCGTTTAGTTTTTTGTTTCACTCCGCCTCGTTAGTAGCCCGCGAGACCACGATCGAGATCACGATGGGATGGAAAAATCGGTTCCTGGGAAAGCTCCAGTTTGGAAGGCGTGTGGGCGACGTGGGAAGGTGTTTTATTAACGCAAACCCACCGATTTGGGGAGGAATAATTTGTTAAACCAATCCGGACGCTTCCGTTTTTCTTCACCTAGCGCTGAGTTGAGCGCAAAGAAGTGTCAAACACTCGTGGGAAGTGCGAATCGCAGCAGGCCACCCGTTTTTCGCATATAAATGTCAAATTTGACGCGGACATTACAATGAAAGGAGAAGAAGTATGGACAAAAAAATATTTTCAAGTGCTTTATACTCTTTATTTCGTTTTAAAGCTCGTGCAATAAAGCATCAAAAAATGATTACTGCAACGGGTAATGTCCGTTCGTTCGTTTGAGCTTCCTCTAAAAGCACCTCACTCCCGTTCGCTCATCGCTCATCGTCCTAAAATTAGCTAATTGAGCCTAGGCAGCCAAAACCGACGGCTCTCTCGGCTCATCCGTAAGACACATCCGCAAAAAAATATGCTGACCTCATGGCCGCATCCACGACGTTGCGCTGGAATGGAATGAATGTGGAACTCGTTTGCCATCTCGGAGTCCATTTTGCCATCAACCTCCCAACACATGTGTGCGTGTGTGTGCGTGTGAGGGTAAATTCCTCAACTTCTTCTTTTAATCAATCTGTTGGGTTTGGGACAATTTGCGTTTCTCCCACACTCTCGGACGCTCGTCTTCCAATCACGATTGGGAGAAACAATGTTGAAGCAATAAATTTCATTAGAAACAAATCAAAATTAACGAACCCACGGCGGCAGCAAAGGGAAGAACGTTTTGGATGCGTCTTTTATCGTTCATTTTCCCAATCGCAACGCACTCGTTTGACCCCTCGATGAGCAGCCTGCCCGATGATTGGAGGGGGGGGAGGTGATTCTAAAGGCGCGCGAGCGTGACATAAATCCGTGGTCACCGTGAATAAATCATCGTTACACCGTTACCGGTGCCGCCGGCATCGGGGTTGGAATGAAATTACGCGGTGCTGTAGTTTGCCGAACAACTCTAGGAAAAACCTAACCTAGCCTCCGTTTCGTTCGCAACCAAACCAGTGCTGATGCCCTCGGGGGCCGCGGCGAGTCGTCAGGCGAGTCCGTTTATTTAAATTATACGACCACCGGTGACACTTTGACACCTTTGGTTCGGCGCTGGGTGTGAAATTGACCGGTGTTGCGCCTGCAATCGAACGCTCTGCATTCGTGCACTGTGCGTGTGCCGATTGGAGTGTGGAGTAGCAGCAACAACAATAACGACAAAAAAAAAATACCCTCCCAACGCCCAACGTAAGCAAACTCGTCGCGTAAACGCTTAGTCCGGTTTGGACTTTGTCCCGAATAAACGTCCGAATGCGAATGAATTATGGAGTCGTGGAGAGTTGTTCGAAACGGTGCTAAGGTTCGCCTGCACGGAAGGTGACGATAGCGCACGGTGACCCTGCAGTGGCACGTTGCTAGCACTTAGAAGGAATTAAGATATGGTTCCGAACGCTAAACGCTTCCGAATGCTGGCCGGGCGATATGACTAAACGACAAGCGATTCGAGCTCGCCATTCGGTTGAAAAATGCACTCACTTACCGGGAAAACGTTTATTTTCGAGAGAGAAAAAATGTCTACATTTTTTAATTGTCTCTTTTGAAGAGATACTTAATGTATATTTTACTGAAGAGCCAAGCTTCATTATTCGAAAGGACGGCGTTTTGGTGTAGTAATGTAGTGAGCACTAACAAAAATAATTTAAAATAGTAAAATTTATTTCTTCAAATTTTCTAAACATTATAAACGTCAAGGATTAATCCTAAAAAGCATCATTCATACCTTTATTTTGATATTGTCTCGTACAGTGAAGTGGTTCTAATGCGGTTATTAGACGATGGAAAATACTGTTAGATGATTTTGGATATTTTCTATCAAATTGCGTTTGACAGAAAATATCCAGACCGCAAATCAGAATTCGACATGCTCAGTTCTGATCTTTTCAGACTGTTATTTTCTGTCAAAATAGATTTTTGTTTATAGTTTCGGTTTGTTTAGATTTTCGTGTCGTTTTGCATTCATCTACAATATTTGACCGCACATTGTGCAATCAATATTAAAATCATTATTACACAAAATAACCACTGCGTCAAATTTTCGTTATTACAAGAGAATAATGGGTAAATTTGCTATGCCAAATGCCGCTCCAGAGTCTAGTTTGACTGAAAATTTCCAACAGTATTATCCATCGTCTAATAACCGCATAAAAATCTTGTATCATCTTCCCAACACAAGTTACCACGGTGCGACCAAGAACGTTTGGCGTAACCTTTAGCCGGTTAATGCAGGTTCTGCCTTCCTGGAAACGAAATGTTCCGGCTCTTGTACATCTCCATAACCACAGCCGCTAGCTGGGACGCGATTCCGGAAAGAAGCTAAAGATAAATCCGACAAACCACACGTGTAATGCAGTTTTATCTTCCCAACAATCTAATTGACACGCCTGCATTCGGAGCGAAGGGCCGCTGTGTCCCGTGGCGATGGGAAGCTTCTAGCCATAAAATTTATCCCAGCAGCTTCCGAACCCACTCCCGTGGTTGGTTTTCTAATGGCACAGAAACCTTTTTTTTTTGTTTAAAAAAAAAACTACTGGAGGCGGGCGAGGTCACTCCCGCGCTACGACAACATAATTCCAAGGTTACGGAAGGTGGCAGCCAATTCGTTCCCCATTCCCCCGCAGCGTGTGGATGGGTTTGTCACTCGCAAAAGTCCGCAGGAATCCGGTGGATCTTAAAGCTCAATTTACTGCCTCGGACGTCTGGCCCCTCGCGCGGTGAGTTTTACGACGCGCACTTAATGGCGGCTAGCGTGCATCCTGAGGAGGCGCAAGGTTAGGCATCACTCACCATCACGGCCAGAGGCGGACCTATCCGCTACCGAAAATAGTGTTTCTGGCGGGATC
This sequence comes from Anopheles farauti, assembly GCA_000473445.2. NCBI lineage: Eukaryota > Metazoa > Arthropoda > Insecta > Diptera > Culicidae > Anopheles > Anopheles farauti. Next base: position 3,573,413 of record KI915045.1, read on the forward strand.
GGACTGGGGTGATCGTTGGGGGTGAAATTCCTCAGCAGCGTGCGAATTTCGGACACCAAATAAGGCGCCATTTGCTCACGCATCCAAAGGTGGACCTGCGTCACCGGGTCTGGGCGGCCGAGGCGAGTTAGTTAACAAAGTGGCACAATAAAACCGTCAAAAGAGAAAGAGTATTAGGAGCGCGCCGGTAAACGGAAAACAAAACCCGACAAAAGCGCACGTTAATTTAATCAAGTAAAACCCTTCGTTAATCAACTGCCAGCTCATCGTGACGCTGGGGCCATCACAACGTTTGGGCAGCTTTTTGGAGCAGCATTCGACCTGGGAAGAGGTGCCCGGTGACTTTCACGGCATCATGTGCACACACACACGCACACGACGGTCGCACCATTATCGATGAGCTTTCCGTCGTTTCCCTCCCCCCCCCCTCCCCTCCCCAGTACCCAGTTGTGGCTGCTGTGAATGAGGTCACTATCGGAAGGGAACGGAAGAACGCACACCATCGGAACCTTCGCGGCACGTCACATTTCGCAATTTGCGCGCAAAAGCGGCCGGCGTACGTGGACGGCGTCGACGTTGACACCACTCGTCTCTGGTCATGGGGGAAGGTGGTGTCTTTCGCTCCGTCCGGCAATAAAACTCGCCCCATACGCAAGGGCAAAAACGCACCTGTACGTACCAACGTTCGGGTTACAGCAGAAGAGTAAAGCGGCTACACAAAAAAAATCGAGGAGAGTTTTTCTTTTCTTTTGTGTGAGTGTGTGTGCTCGCAAAAACTCGGTCTCCGGACCAGTGGCCATTGAAAAGTGGGCGCGTGTTCGCAGCCGAAACGTGTGGTCCTATACCTCGGCCTCCGACGGAGGGTAATATGTTTGCCAATAAATCCGGACTTACTTTCCCAACGCAACACCGACCACCGACGACCTCGTCTGGGTCTGGGGCCATTGTAAAGTGCGGTCGGTCATTTCCGGTTACAAACTGTTTACCGTTAACCTGCACCGTTGTGGCGAGCGTTTGGGCTTTTTGGCACGAACTAGTCGCGAGGGGGGAAGGGCTCCTTTTATTAGCGCAATATTGATAGAGTGAAGGTGCAGTGTATGGAAGTGGATGGACTATGAGGCCGAGGAAAACTAACCGGCACAATGAGTTGGGGTTGCAAATCATCAAAGGGTGAAGGGTGGTTTTGAATACTTCCCTAAAGTCATTAGTAGATAAACAAACTAAAGGGTTTTATTTTGTATTTTTCCTCAGAATATCAAGTCATACAACAAAATAAAAAGAGGTTTTATTTGAATTTAATGGATTGTTTTTGAAATATTTTTAATTTAAATAGTATAATCCCTGCAATTGCATATAATACATAGTTTATAATATATTTTAATTAATTTTTGTTTCTAGCTTTCCAAATATGACTTCGATTGTTCGAATATCGTTCGAAAGCGGGTTCGTCGCTTCAGAACTTCGGCCTTGATCTAGCACTGTAAGACTTAAAAAGGCAAAATAATCTGGAATATCTAATACAAACGCCTATGGTCTTCCAAAGTTTTTCTCAGAAATTAGTTCGATCTGTTCGATCCTTCAACAAAAAGGTATACAAAAGCAAACAAATTTAACTTTATCGTTTATCACACGCACTCTTCCGATAGCATCGAATGTGTACACAAAACACGTATTTCGACGAAAATAACATCTATTTTTTGCTGGAACCGTTCTCCGTTGGAGACAAATGATCAGACATCGCTTCGAGTCATCTGCCATCGATAAATAGCAACAGATTTCCTTCCTGCCGTTTGCTAAACCCCGGCTAAAACTAATGTCATTTTAGCAGAAAACTTACTTTCTATTCATTTTCCTGCTGCCGAGGAGGCTGCGAGGGGCGGCAGCAGCATGAAGAAATTAAAAGTTGCTCCATCAAACGAGACAGATAGGCGATGGAAGTTACGGAAAACTGCTGCTTCAGTTTAAGCTTTATCCCAGCGCACAGTTTTATCCTTGCCCGGGCTTAACGATTCGGCTATCGATCTTCAGCCCGTGGAGACTTTTTAGCAGTTGCAGCTTCTCGAGTCGGGGCGGAGGTAAAAGTTTGTTTCTCTGTTCGCTTCTTTTCAACTGCTAATTTTTTTTTTGCTCCTCTAGCTCTCTCTTTGGGAAGTATCTTTTTGATGCGCTTTGCCGGAAGGTTTGCAAAGCGAAGCAGCTTTTTTACTGCTGGTGGGAAGTTAACGTTGCAATGTTTTTTTCTCTCTCGATGTTTCAACCGCTACCGGTTTCTTCTCGGCGAAGGATATTTACCGTCTTATCATTCTGGCAGGGAAGCATCGTTACACCGGCAACTAAAGGGACGAGATTTATCCCACGCGTCTGTTACTATAAATCCTAGACTCTCACTCTCTCTCTCTCTCTCTCTCTCTCTCTCTCTCTCTCTCTCTCTCTCTCTCTTGCCCTGCCTAGAACGACCCGGGGGAAAACTTTTGCTAAACTTCACCGAAACCATCGAGCTGAGCTGGGTTTCGAGTTTTGCCTATTTTTATCGTCAAGTTTCGTTTCCTTCTTGCCGGGAAACGGTTTTCTTTTTGCCACGTTTGTCCATTTTAGCATTCCTACGTAGCCTCACCATACCGTGCCCGCCACTACCGAATGGTCGGAAGATTTATAGCCGAAATCAATTTTCATTCTACCTAGCGTCGAGCAGAATGCTTTCGGACCTCTGGCAGCAGCTACACCGAATCTCACCGGAAGTCCGGTCAAACCAACGCCGGGAGGAGGTAGCAGCCCCGATATGCAGCGGCGTATGCAGTTTGCACGCTGGCCAAACTGTTTCTTATCTTGCTTACCACCACAACCGGGTGGCGCCTTGATTTAGAACATCTTGAGCGGAGGAAAGTAATGATAAAAAAGAGGCAAATTCGATACGCAACAAAACGTAAAAGCACTTAACGGGAGGGTTTTTCCTGCTCCTGTTTGTTGTGTGTGTTTGTTTCCTGTTGTTTTGGCAGCATGCAGAGCCAGAGCCTTGCAGTACAAACAGCAGACCTGGGTTTCTTTACGACTACGAACATCGAGTTAGCCGGGTAAACAGATCAACTCCTTTTCGGTATGTTATTGCATACATTAAAGCAGTGGTGTCAAACTGCCCAGCAGCAGGGGTGTCAAATTCAATTGAATTACATTTTACAAAATAAAATTGTTTTTATTTTTTATTTCATTTACATTTTTTGGCAAAAAATAATTTATTGCAGTACTCATCAGGCTCAAACAGCGTTCGACAAACCTGTTAAAATTGGGACGTAAAAATAAATTCGCATAATGCGTATCTCGTCGCGGTACGCCGCTCGTTTCACTCGATCAGCGATGTATAATTGAAATAAACTGACGAATAAATATAGCCATTTAGGAAGCAGGAACCCTTGACTCGCCCGTTGCCCGGCATATCGCCACAAACACATCAAAAACAGTTGTATCCTTTCTCGAGAATTAGGGCGAGAGCCCAACCCTATTACCCAGGGAACCGTTCGCAAAGTACCCCATCCGCTCGGTGAGCAGGGAGAATCTTAAGCGATCTCAAAGGACTTCAAGAAACGCAGAAATCAAACGTGTGTTTTTCCACAACCGTCGCTTTGTTGTTGCTGTTGCTGTCTGTCAAGTCCGAGGGGATTCGTAATCCTACCACCGAAATCATAAATAAACCTTTTCCCTAAATGAAAATCCTCCGGCTGTGGGATGGCAGTTTTTTTTTCTCGTCGTTCGATACTCCTCTCGTTCTTGGGTTCCGTTTTAAAACATCAAACAGATACCCGAGTCGGAAACGAGATGCACCGAAAAGCGTCGCAAGGAGGGGCCCATGGAAGGATGTTCTGGCTACGAGGGACGATAAAGAACGCCGGAGTGCGTGCGGATAGCGCGAGCTATCTGTCGAGTTTTATCTCTTAATTTCTTGTTAGAAGGATGGAATCGAAGCACACCCGGCCTGAGAAATCGCCGATTGGACACGATCTCTTCTCGTTTTGCTCGAGCCCGCTCCTGTGGCCGGGCGGTTGTGAGAACTATCGAATTCGTTACGGGATTCGGGGTGTGTTTTTTTCTTCGCTCTTTACAATTCTTACCAACTTGCTTCTTCCGTAGCTTTCCGAGGTTTCGATGATTGCTTGCATTATGTGATTCGGGTGAGTGCGAGCTCGCCGAGCGCTTTCGGGACGAGTGGAAAGGCGGTGCTCTGGCATTAACCTTTTCCCGATCGCCATAAATAACGATTTGGCCACGGGTACGTGACGCACTCAAAGGTTTTAGGTTTTTTTTCTTACTCTCTTTCTAGTCAGGTTTTGCCCGTAAGACGCTTAGGAGGCAATCGGTAACGTCTCGCCGAACGAGCATATTCAAACGATCAGGTCCACGTGAGGGTGCGTTTTTTCTTATTTTTTCGTTCATTTAAAACGGTTCGATTTTTATTTTTCCACCAATTCGGGAACTTCTGGAAGCCTTCCTTCTGCTCCGGGGATCGATTCCGTCGATGTGGAGCATCCCACACCGGAGCACCTATCGTTACCGATTAGTTTTAACGATATGTTTCGACTGCTTCGCTTTCACGCTCGATTCGAGCCGGAGGAATAAATATTTATGTTTCACGTTCGCGCTACCCGGCTGGCCGGCGGAACGATGAGCCGACGGCCGGCATCGGAATTTCGGTCCCCGTAAAAAGGGGTTTGCGTCCTGCGCGATCTGTGAACCGATCGGCCGTAGCCGGTGAGCGGAAGAAATTTGTTTAATTTGGAAAATTAATCGCTAATCAAGCGCAAAAGGAAGAGGTGGAGCGTTAGGTTTTCAACCCTCGCCGGAACCGTTTCGGTGGGAGTGTTTGGGTTGAAATATATTGTAACTATTTTGCTCGAAAACTCTAACTTGGAGCCAATAAGTGGAGTAGTTTTTATATCAAGATTTTATGTTGTTTTGTGGAAGTAACTTGTTTGCTTGCTTTTTGGGGATTAACATGAAAAAGGGTCCAAAATAATAATAATAAAATTATGAACAAAATTAATAATATTAAATCCCACGTAAGTAAAAGCGTATAAAACAGCTTCCTAAAACTCTCACTTCAGGAGCTAACCTTACTTTTCAACGCGCGCCTTGCACATGTGACAGATAAATCCCCGACCCCAGGGCTATGCATCATTCTCCGTATGATGCGTATGGTGAACATTCCGCAGCAGAAGTTCCCCCGTACCGCAGCACCAAGAATCTTTGTTTGCATCAAAGTTCACCGACATCGAGTGCCTGCCGCCTGCGTGCACACCAACACGAACAATTTCCCGCGGTTCTCGCGTACGAAATTGTTTCGCAAAACTAAACACGCTGCGTCGGTGAAGTGTGTTCTCGTCTTCCCGAGTGGCCTCTTAAAGGGAGGAGAGGTGGAAGGGAGATCTTCGCAAGTGTTCGCAAAGCTCACGCGGACGTGAGGATGCGACGACTTCCAGCTGATGTGGCTCGCGGATAAAGAGCTCCAACAGAAGTCACCGCGGGGAGGAGGGAGACGACAACAGAAAACTGAAAAAATGCACATCCAACGAGATCTTGCCGGTGACGGCGACCCGCGGTTCGCCGATTCCATGCAGATAAACGTACCAGAAACGAAATGCAATGAGAAGATAATTGGTTCGTATGACCCCGCGAAGGCGCGCCACGTTCACGGTCGCTCGCTTGGAAGCTTTTGCGGTGACAGATTGTCACCGGTGATATTACGCACCGGCGGAAGAAAAGTACCGGGAGCATCGGATACCCAGTGCCCAGTAATCGCGCCTCGCTTTGGACACACAAATACACAGGAGAGGGGAGATAATTACACCGCCCCAGCGTAATGCCTGTGCGTGGAATGCAAAAGCGCGAAGGGCAGCTCCCGGCTCTGCACAACGTCATGGGCGTCACACGTCATAGCTGGAAGCAGAGATGGCAAAAGCTGGATAAGAAAACATGCCCCAAGTGAGTGATTGCGCCCGCGCTCGCATAAATCCGTTTATGGGGTGGTGGCGGGTGGAGGCCGGCGGAGGTTCGCGTGGGTTTGAGCAGCCATAAAAAACAAAAAAAACCCGTTCAAACCCTACCCTCGCCTGCAAGCCGTAATCATAAAGTTGTTTACTGGTTCGCAAACTTTACCTTTCCGAAAACAATGTTTTTTTTGCGTTCATCGAACTCCCCGCGTGCTCGGAGAAAGTGTTGCGCTTGTGAGCATTTGTTTTTCCTTTCTCGCCTATGCGAAACGGAGGCGAAATTTGGTTGCCATTCTCGACGACATGTTCGCGGTCGGTGGAACAGTTGGGCTTAACAACCCATCCCTTTTTGAAGTACACGTATTTACGGCGCAACTCTCCTCGTCTCAGGATTACGCTGACGTGAGCCATTAAATCAACCATCATAATAAATTCGACACTTCAAAAACGCGGCGACATCTCCTTTATGCGCTCATCAAGCAGGCTGCCGCTGATCTTAATGTTTTTTGGCTGTGTTTTAGTGTTGCGCTTGTAAAAGAAAACTCCTGCCACGCACGCATCGGTCGGTTAACGCCCCAACAGGCTGGTTGTTGGGTGTTACACGCATCGTACCCACCAGAGTTACAATTAACCCTGCGTACCCACTTTGACGAGCGACTCGGAGTCGTTTGCCCGAGTATTCTTGTGTCGCCAGGCAAATTTTACACAACATTATTCTCATTTTAAGTTTTATTAAAATTATTGTTGGTATTTTCCTGGTTGATCTTGATCTTTTCTATTTTGTAGTGTTGAATATTTTTAGCACATTTGCGCTTTCAATTTGTATTGTTCTATCCTTTCTATTTTGAAGGCAAGGATTTACTGATGTTTTCTCAATTTTTATTAAAAATATGTTTTATCAAATTTTATTGTTTTTATTTTACAACATTTTCCCTTATTTTATTAAATTTTTTATTAAATATAGTACATATTTAAAACTACACCCAAATATCCACCCAGCTTTTCCCCAAAAACTCTTCCCCAAATTTAATCCCAAAGTGTAAAAAATCCCAATCTCTCATCAATAAGAAAAGAAACGTGCCTCCGTTAGTTAGCGTCCGAACCTGACACTGCACTTGAGGCATATTAACACAACTCTGAATTACGCACGTCTCTCAAATGATCCGCCCAGACCTACCACCGATAAAATGGGCCGCGGTACGATACAATAATTGCCCAATAATCCCGTCCCGTTGATGTTGGCGTTTATCGCTAACTATCTCGCGTCCTGTCACCGACAACAAGCCAGCCACAAACAAACTAAAAATCGGCAGCCCACGTTTTCAAACCGAAGAAAGACCGCCTGTGAAGACGCCGAGCGAAATTCAATTACTCCGTTAAATTTATTGCTTTATTTTGCCATTTCCTTACCGAAACGGTTGGACAGATGAGTGAACGAGGAGGGAGAGATGAAGAGCGAAAAACTGCACAAAAAATACACACACACACACACCCTGGACCGAGAGTGTGTGTGAGTGTTTATTCAAATGCCTTTAAAATTCAATATAAATTTAAATTTCTTACTTACTGCCAGGAACGGAAGGCACGGAAAGGTATGAAATTCTTCCATCCTGCGGTTCCGTTTTTCCAGCGCTCGGAAGAGCTGAAGCTGACGACAAAGTGCATACCTTTCTACACGGTCGGTGTTCGCGTATGCAGATCTTGCACTTGCACTTGGCAGCAGCCGCACTGAGTGAGTGAGTGTAAGCGCCGTTTTCGCCAAGTGGTGCCCGATGTAAGACGACGGCAGACTCTCTCGCGTGGTTGCATGTTACGAAGACGCTCGAAACTCGAAAAAAAACTCCACCAGTGGAAATATGCAGATGGCGAAGCTCTGATACCCGGGGTTTCTGTTGATAAAGCTTCAAACCAGTTGGCCACGAAGTTGCCGCACTTCATGCGGGCTTCCGTGATTTCGATTCTTCTTCATTTCCACTCTTCCGGAGTGCCAGGCAGCCAGGCACGTTTGAAGTGCGACGGTTGCAGCCGGCTCAGCTATTAGGTGTACATAAATGAGTGGAATGATTGCATTCATTATCGTTAGGCATCGATAGCGGCTCGGTGGGCCGAGCGGATGGTGCTGCTGGATGGTGAGACAATTGGAAAATAAATTATAATACATACCGGTGGGTTCGAATACGGTGGGTTCGATCTCGATAATGGCGGCGGCGATGCAATTCGCAGCGTAAGTGATTGTTCTTACTGCCTGCAAGCTTGTCTCGAGCGAGCGTAGAACAACGGTATCGGGGGGAGTGGGGGGGGGGGATGGCGACGAGTTATTTTTCTTCTCTACCATCCACCACAAGTGGCCCGGATCGTTTTCCGCTGCTTTGGGTGGTAATGGAGTGTATTTGAATAGAGTGATCGTATGATGTAATGGAGCAGGAAAATGTTGGGTAAGCTGTTTAATTTCGCAATTTGTTCTGAACTTCAAGCATGGCAGTGTTTTTGTAAGAGAATATAAGAGAGATGAAGGGAATGCGAATGGGTAACAAAAAGCAAAATATAGTTGATTATTTTTTATTTATTTTGTTTTTAAAGGTTTCCTCATCACCTTTCTCATGAAAAACTTCATTTTAAACTGATATGCTAACAAAATCGTTCCATAATGGTTTTTATCAAAAACATCCATCTTTTCAACTATTTTAAATATAAATTTTTAATTTATAAATAAAAACATAATCTCTTTGAAATTTTACTCCATTTTTATTCAAAAAATGGTAAAAAATAATTTTCTAAAATATCAACAATAACTTAGATGCGGTGTCAAGTTCCAACCATTCAGACATCTGCTCGCAAATGCTTAACGATCTTCACTCCTAAAAATATGATAAACGTGACCAGCGCACAAGATCCCTGTTTGACAGAGCATAATTATGTTTAAGCAAACAGTTTGAGTAAAATATTCTTTTTTATGTAAATGGCGCTTTGGAACAGCGGCCCCGATAAGATATTCGGGGCATCCCCGATTATTCATCGTACAACTCTATTTACAGCCCGCGCCCGCGGTTCAGTGCGCGGTCCATCCTGCTATTGACCCATTACCATTTTCGGGGCCGCGCAACTCGTTTTCATTTTTTTCCCAGCATCGTTATCGTAAATTAAACGCTAACAAGATCCACTCGAAAAACATCGCACAAAACAAATGTATATTGGGCTCACCCCGGGGAAGCGGCCGGTTCCCGGGTACCTGTCGTGCGTCCGTCGTATCTGTCAAGCGTCGATACGCCAAACCGAGGGAGGGGGAAGAAAACGCCCGACCGTCCGGAATACAAATTAATTGCTTGCGTTATCACTGATTATGCAACCAACAAAGACTGCACGGGGGTTGCGACGGCGTTGCTGTAAGTTCACGCAGCGAACACTTTTATGCGAATTAAAAACACAGCTTCCTCCCTCCTCCCCACCCCCGCTTCCCCCAGGTTTCACCCACCAAAACCGACCGCTGGAAGCTGCACTTGGATCAGCCGAGAATGGTCGCAGTAAAAACAAAAACAAAAAAACGGAAAAAGTGAACCCGTAAGTATAAACATAAATTCAAAAATGGACCCGGTTTCGCTCGTTGGTCGGGGACTTGCAAATTAATGATGCACGAAATGTGCGTTCGTTCTGTGGTTTCGCTTCGTAACGACGACGACGACTTTCCGCCGTCAGCAGCGGGATGGGACACACGGATGGGACGAACGAAAGCCAAAAGGACCAAACATTGGGCGCGCATCTAACCGCGAACCTTTGTGTTCTAATTTATCTTCGTGCGGCATGGGTGGAGTTATAGAAGGGGAGGGCCGAGGGTGTTGGGAGAGTGTGTGCCTGCGAAGTGTATCGTTCCGTTGCGATCTTCACCGAGAACTGAGCCGGCAGCTGGAAATTAAGATCGGGACTCACTTCGGTGGCGGCAGTTGCATTTGGAAAGATTAATAAGCGGCTGGTGGAGGAGAGTATTGCCAGTGGTCAGCAAGGTTGATAAGAAGGATGGAATTGGTCCTTGCGTAAGCCTTTCTTGTATATAATTGGGCTTTCTAGGAGCAATATTTTCGCACAATATTGTAACCAATATAAGGAGAAGAACATTTTTTTTAGAAAAATCATTTGCTTTTTTTGAAGTCAGATTCTTAGTTGAATAATACACCATAGTTGAATAATACAAACAACCTCGAATTAATTCTCTTCGAAAGGGTTTGCCAACCCCTGTTTCCAGTGCATCCAAAAGGTGAGAGATTCAAAATTTTGGACAACCCAACCAAGAAAAACTAAAACAAAAAAACCACGATCACTCCACCAAATTTTGTCTCCATAAATTTTGGCCCGCCTTGTTCGGATGGTGAGAATCTGAGACACGCAACAAAAGCGTGGCACACCACATGCGGTGCTGGGAGTTTGTGTACAAAACCCTCTCCGTCCAGGGGTTTCGTGTTGTCCATCGCACATATTTCCGCACGGTAATTGCCGGTATTCCGCGGCCGGTATCAGAAGATGACGGGAAAGGATTAATTTAATTGGCCGCCAGCCTTGGCTGTGCATGGTGTGAGGAACGTATAAAACTCGTCTGTAAATAAAAAAAACAACAAATAGTGACACCAAGCACCAGGTAGGGGAACGCTCTATTTTTCGAGCAGATTAATTTACAATCACTGCGAAGGGGATGGTGGAAAACGCGGATGCAGATCGAAAGTTCTTAACCGTTCTTTATGGGCCCATTTCGAGGATACGCTTCCGATGGAAAGTAAAGCAACTTCGGATGCAACGGGGATAGTGTGCTTTGTTTTCTTTCACCGTGCTTACGATCATAAATTTTGGGCTCCGGATCACGGGAGCAGCAACATGCAATACGACCGAGCTGAGGAGAATTCTTTCTGACTCGCACGCACACTCACCTACCTGCGACCCGCATTTGAACGTCCCGTAAAAAAAAAAAAAAACATGTGTCTCCCATTATTCCTCGCCGTGCACGCCGTTCCCGAACTAATTATTTCCATGTTTTGGTTGTTTTTCGTGTGATAATTTAAATTAAGACATTTCTATGGCGTTCGGTTTCGGGGTTTCACGGTCTCGACATCGGCTTGGATTGCGCTAGAACGGGCGCTCGCTTCTTTCCGGTGTTTTGGGAAGGCAACCGACAGGACGGCAGGAGAACTTTGTCGTTTCATCGGTTCACCTATGAGGGTGCCCTGTCCTACCGCCGAGGGAAACACAACGTACGCTAATAAACGTCGCATGATAATGGTGAAACGACGACGTGCGCGCGCGCTCACTCGCCCGTCCATTTCCCTTCGATCGTATCGCAAGATCGCTTCAGGCGACTCGATTGTTCTAGCCTGCCTTCCGTTGCGTTGCGTTGTTGTTTATTTTTTATGAGCATTTATGCTCCACTCATGTAAGCGGAATCCTGCATCTTGACGCTCCTTTGTGGAACCGGTCGGTGCACAAACCCCGACACACAATGCAAGCCCCGCGAGATCCTTCGGCATCCGGCACTGAACCTGCGGCGCTGCGTTTTGGCCAGCGCAATCATAAATTGTACCCCGGGCAAACCCGGGTCCCAAACCGTTCGGTTGGTTGATATACGACATCGCCGATTAATTGGATGGGAAAGCCGATTCCGTGTGTGTGTGTTTGTCTTTGAAAATGGGGAGAGAGAAGGAGGCAACTGCTCGGTGCAATCGCTATTCAAATAATTGGATGTGACATAATCGCGGACTTCTTACCGCGCTCGACCCGGGCGCGACTTGCGAGCATATCTATCAAAATTATCTCGCGTCTGCGGGTAAAATATTACCTTTTGCATCGGTCTGCGAAGGGACCGGGAATTGTTTATTGTGCCGGGACCATCTCCTAATGAAAATGGTCATTCTTTCAATGTGCTCACTGACAGGACAGTGGAGATGGAGTGGTGATGGTGGCGATGAGCGATTGGATCGTGGCTTAGAAAGGGTCCAATTATTTCTTGTTTTTTTCCCTCCCCTCCTTACTGGTGTATGGCTCAGATGAAGTCATTAGAAGCTGTTATGGATTAGATTAATTGGAATCGTGTTTGTTTTCATTATCGGCGCCATGCGAGCTCATGTTCTCGATGATCAAGATCAGTGCTGCGACAATTTTGGGTTTATCGTTAATATAAACATGTGTTATGACCCATTTGTTCTTTGATTGCAATTACAAAATTCTTGAGCATAAATGAAAAAAATAGTATGAGTAAATATAAAAAAATCCTTCCAAAAATTAAAATGGATCTCTGATTTTAAGTATAATTTCATGGCGATGATTAGACCACAATTACATTTTTCATATTTTTTCCCCCATTACTAATACATTCTGGCGCCTCTCTACAGGTTTTCTTAAGAAGAAAACCCACGGTTAAAATGATTTGAAAACCCCTAAAGTTATCCCTCGCACAGAAGCCATCAGATACTTCTCCGACACGAAGATTAAGCCGTAAATAACAACTGGGCCCAACCGTGTGGCGCCCATGAGTCCGTAACGCAAGATTACCCCGTTTGTCGAGCGGTTCATAAACATAACCACACTTTTGCCTCGCTCGCAATGCCCATTCCAAAAACCATTTGCATCCCGGCGCAAGTTTTAGGGACATGTTCGGCGTACTTTATGGCAGGGTGTGATTTGTGAGAGCCGGTGCGGACGGGTTTCGGGAAATTTAATGTGTTTTTGCGTTTCGAGAAGCGTCTCGAAATAGGCACGGTAAAATTTTGCCGCACGCGAAATACCCCACCGGCGGACCAGCCAATATAATAAAACTGTTTCCTTTTATAAATCATGCCACCAATCTTCGCTCGGTTGCAGTGCCACTCGCGGGTTTCGTCGACAGCTTGAAGCCGGAAGAAGATGCCAGCAGGGTGGAACAACCGACGAGCAGCATCGTCTCGTCTGCACCACTAATTGGACGCGGATTTTTGCTGTTTGCTTTATTTTTCCACCGAACGCAAAACACACATGTGCGAACATGATGCAATAATTTGATGCTTCCCTCGGTGATGTTGCGAGCGGGCAGTATTTTGATCCGATTAATCAAGCGCTTTCCGTTTCAAGTGCGTGTAAAACATCCATCAACGATACGAATGGTCGCAGCGGCGAGGCCAAAGCCTTGCTTAGAACATTCTTCAGGCAAAACAGAACCTGATGACATCTCGTTGCGTAGTTGGCTTCCCCCTTTTCGGCCCTCTGTGTGTATGTTTCGAGATGCTCATCACGAACCTCACCGAGCCAATTAACACGATCGATGGTGATCGCGAAGTACACGCACACGCACACGCACAGGCCCGCGAGGGATGTACCGATTCTCGGGCGTACAGAAGTCACGCTTTCGCACCCATCGAAGCAACATCGAATTAATAATAATAACGCAATTATTCAATTACGTCGGCGGCGAGAGGAATGCTTTTACCTCCTCCTTCTCCCCAAAAAAAAAAGCTTGTTGAAAGTGCTACTCCACCAACCAAGCTGGGTGCTACTTGTCCGTCGCTAGTTAGGCTCCGTGACGGGGCAGATTTTCGTACGATCCATCTCTATTCTAAGGTTTCGGGCGTGCGTGAGTGTGTGAGTTGGGATTTTTTTTATTGATGTACCGTATTTTGCATCAACCACTGATTACTTCTCACCACGGCAAGTGGTCGATGACTTACTCGCCCATATTTGAAAGTTGATGGAAGCAGCGATCGGAAGCAAATATTAGATGATCATTTTTTGGATTTCACAACCGAAGTCAGAGAATCAAAATTCCAAAGATCGTTGGAATGTTGGTTGAATATTATCATACAAATAAAATTATTTTAAGACAGCACTATCGTCTACGATTATTGCTTAAAAAAATTATTATAATCCTCTATTTTCATCTCACTTTAGAAGAACTTCTTCAAAATAGTTTCGAAATAGTGATTCTTTAAACTCGACTTGTCCTTGACATTCTAGATCTTCGATTAAAATACTTGCTTTGGGACACTTGGGCACGTTCGGCTCGAACTCGCTCGCCAGGTAACAATCACGCGGTAGTTGCTTTTAATCCCACAACTAATAACGATGAGAAGAGTCTCCTATAAACATTCTCACCAATTAAGCTGCACCAAACACACACACACACAAATTTATAAAAACCGTAGGCTAATCCCCTATTCTCCCTGAACTGTTATTTGTAGCTCATATTTTCCGATTCTGAACGATTCCTCGAGACAACGAGAGAGAGAGAGAGAGCGCGGATTCAATTAAACGCCGATAAATATTCGTCATCCGTCGGGAGCAGGAACAGAATATGCAGCCGACTTGCGGTAGCGCAATTGGTAGCGAAACGATAATCCGGAGGTAAACGTTGCGTTTTCAAGCCTATGTTTTTTATTTTGCCTAGAAGATTTTAAGACTAGGGCCGGGTGTTTTTTTTTTTATTCCATCCTCACTGTTCAACCTCTATCCCCGTTACTTTGCTTCTCCCTTCCAGGTGAGGTCCGATTTAGAGCCGTAGAACTTCGGATAGGAGACGATATACAATGGCGCGTCGGCAGCGCAGCGTTTCACGCATGGCTAAGAACCGAGTTTGGGCTTAATTTTTCATTTTTCAGCACAATTGAACCCCTTTGCGGAGTGGGAATAGTTCAACGGACGCCGCTCGGTACATAGCTTGTGCCGTTTGCCGCATCTCGGGAAGGGAGGGGGAGGGGGAGGAGGGGGTGGGCATCCCCACCTGCACCAAGTCTTGCGCCCGGCACGGCTCGGCCGATGTTTATGATGGCTTGAGCTGCAATAAATTAAGCGGCTTACCTCGTTTGATTACAATGTGTGTGAGTACCGAGACCACGAGTTTTGAGCTTGAAATGATGGAGGAAAGGGAGGAAACGGGGAGACCGAGAAGAAGCGGTGGAGAAGATGTGCCGGTAGGAGGGCCCACCCTGTTCATTTACCATTAAATTTGTACTCCAGGCGCGCGTGGGGCTCGGAGGATTCGGTATTCGTCTTCACCTTCTTGGACGTCCGAAAACGAGAGCTTGGCAGTTCGTAAGCGGTTTCGGGTGTTTCATTTTTTTATCCTAAAAGTAGAACTATTTTGGCTTCTTGGCCGCTTTGCGGTTGCGTCTAATCCTATCCGGGCGCAATCGCTTTCAATTAGGCACCGGGTCTAAACTTTCCACCGACGACGGGTGGCTGACGAAAAGTGGGGTGGAGAAAAAAAAAAACCCGGAAAACTCAACGCACTGCTGAAATGTTAATCCTTCTTTTCGAAGCCATAAAGCAGTTTTATTATCACGCCAGACCATGCCAGACGGTGCCATTGCTAGGCGGGTCCGTGGGTTTCAGCGATGTTTTGGGTATCGGTGGGTGGAGCAGTCGCTTTCCAGCGCTTGCCAAATGGTTTCGTTCGCAGTTTTTTTGGTTCCTGTTTTGATCCTCTGTTTTTATTAATTATTTTTCAAGGTTAACCTTCATCACATCGAGCTCACGATTCCCTGGACCACACGCTATCGTTCGAGGGTCTATATAAGCTATCTTCCCAAACAAATTGTAAACCACGAAATGTACGCGTCTGTGTGTGAGTATGTTTGTACGATCGATAATATGCAATCGATCGCTAAATGCCTTTTCAAATTAATTTACTCCTCCCGGTGCAACATTCCATCCCGCTTTCCAGGATGGTTCATTCGTTTTTGCTTTCGATTTGTACTCAACGCAATCGATACAAGAGGAGGGAATCGAATGCGAGCATTTGACTTGCCCAAGCACCACTGACCACGAAGTCGAGGGATGCTTTCGGATGCAGCTGGTGCAGCAGCAGTCTTCTGCTGCCGGTTTGAGGGGCCGCCACTTTCCGAGTGGCTCACTTGGGGAAAAAGAGCGAAAAAAAGCGCAAACATGTGCGTTTGAATGATGGTACCTTGTGGGCACTCTGTGATGAGGTTGTGGGAATTGTTGTCCAAATTGAGTCTATGTTATGAGTAGTTTCTATTTGATATAGATTTTGGAAGAACTACCACAAATTAGTTGCATCGAAGGCTCTAATCGATTGAGGATATAGAAGGACTCGTCAACTAGGAAGAATGCATTTAGAGAAATCTCGATATTTTATTGCAGTTTATTAGAATAATTGAGATTTAAATTAAATGTATTCAAATAAACGAATTATGTATTTCACAAATAAAATCAGGCTTCTCTTGTGCTCACATAAAGCAAATAATGAACGATAATTTAAACATCAATATTTGTTTGAATAATGTTAAATAAAAAAAAATCTATTTTCAAATTTATTTTCAAACGCTAGCTCAAGTTGGCACACACATGTACAAAAAATATACCAAATATATTCAAATCGTAAAACCCGATAATTTTATTCCATTTTAGTTCTTCCTACTCTCAGCCAAAATTCGCATGCCTCCCATGGTGCGCTCCAGGCGCGCGAAAAACGCGAAACAAAAACCAAACATCCAGCGAAACAAAACGCAAATCGCACTACACAACACTTCATTCGGGGCGTGCGTGCATTCGCGGGAAAGCAGAAGCAGCTCGTTATCGTGGCCCCGCTATCGTGGTTGGCGAGTTCGATGATGATAGCAAATTGATTTAAATTTCATGTCCATACATGCGTTTATTATCTTGGAGTGGATTAAACGAATGCGTTTAATCAATTAATACCCATCTCGCTCCGGTGAGATGGGAGTTGCAGCGTATCTCGCCACGGTATGCGCGTGTTACCCATCGATGATCCTGCGTTTGGAGGCTGGCGTGAGTGCGAGCGAGAGCGAGAGAGCGAAATGGACCTCTACCCTATCTAAATGCCCTCTCGCCGGCGGTTATCGCGCGCTCAGTGCGTGTTACTTGTGTGTGGTCTACACGGCGAGAGAGGAATTGATACCATTTTTCCTTCTCCCCCCCCCCCCCCCCCCCCCCCCCCCAGAGCCGCCGGCTTTAACTTCTCCATCGGAATCGTAACACTTTCCGTGGGTCCTACCCCCCCCCCCCCCCCCCCCCCCCCTCCCCCCCCCCCCCCCCCCCCCGCACCACCCAAGCGGAAGGTCAAGCGCAAATCGCCACTTTCCGGACCGGCAGTGTGTACGCAGTTTAACGATTTGTATGCCCTATCTTGAAACGGGCGCGTATTTTACGCTGCAACTGTGCTGTCATGGTTGCACAAATTAGTTCACGTGTTTTCTTTTTTTTTTGCTCCCTTCCTCCCCACCAAAACCTGCTGCTCACCGTGTCGGAGAAGAGGGGAAAGGAAATTAAAAGTCGTACCTTTGGAGTGTAACAATTTGGCGTGCTGGAAGACTACCGCTCATAAGCCTCTCACCCGAGCCGAAAGGGCATGCATGTTTTTTCGCTGAAAGGATTTTGTACTACCAGCGCCTGAACGGTATCCGATAAGCGGCGAAGGTGCTTGGGCCGGGTTTTCGCAAAAGCTTATTCGAGAAAGATACTGATGAGACGCTGCTGTAACAAAAAACGGGGAGTTCCCATTATCGTAAAGCTCCCACCAGACTTTTGCAGCAATTTCGAATGCAAACAGTAAAAAAGGAGGCTAGATCCTCACTGTGGGAAGAATTCCGGACCGATAGCAACGAAGGCACTGGAGTGTTCATCTATCTTCCGAGAACCACCGTGCAGTTCTCATTTACAGCCTTGAAATCCTTTTGTGCAGCGACGTTTTGTCGTTTTTTTTCCTGCGTACCTCACCGCCGTTATAATTGGACCGAAAAATGTGTGCCTTGCAGCACATCAAAAAGCAGCGCTGGCTCGTGGAAGGCTCCTCACCCTGGTTCCTCACCGTGGAAGGAGCCTCACGCGCATTTGCTAAATGCCAACAGTTTTCGACGTGCGATTTCAAGTATTTCCGTGCAGTTATTGCTCAACCGGCCGAGCGGCGAGTCCTTCCCAGCGTCCGCACGGCTTAACCATACATAATTGACCTTCGGTTTGCCTGTCGGTTGGCCGGTCTTATGGCGGATGGTTTCGGTGTAATTTATCAGGTTGCCGGTGCAAAATTGCGACAAAATTGCGACAGCTTCGAGAGTGTTTGTATATATTTTTTTCGTTTTTTTGTCATTGCCGTTTGTGCAGCTGGAGTTGGTTCGACTTCTGCGGAGTTCGGAGTAGAGTGCATTTCCGAAACGACGGTTTGCAGTTTGGTGCGTGTGAAAGCGAACCGGTGTTTTTTATTTTGCAGGATAAATTATGTACTCGTTTAGGGGTAAGGTTTTATTGGGCTATTGCCTACTTGGATGCGAATATATTTCTTTAACGATTTTGGTAGGCCTTTTATTAACCTTTCCCACTTTTGTTACTCATTGGAGATAGTAAATATTTTTATTTAGTAAAATATAATTTAAAACAACGACTAGTTTTCGATTCTGGTAGTTGAATATTTCCAAATATTATCGTTAAGATTGCTCTTCCTTATACAATTTTCCACGCTTTAAATAGCCCACCTTTCCACCTCATCTTTGCGGTTGAGTTATTTCCGAGTGATTAAAATTGATTGCACAATCGATGTCACGGAGGCAACGTCTACACCGGTACAAAAAGAGGACTGTAACGCGAGGGCATCCCCGTTGTTTCACCCATCCAACCGAGCTGGCCGTGGATGCCAATCCGTTTAAAGTTCGAAAACTTTTCCACCTCTATCTCTCACGCTGGGCTAATCGCCATCGTCGTGTCTCATCGAGTGTGGTGAAGCGTTGCGGTAGTGTGAGTGTGTGTTGCCGATGAAGAAGCCAGTCGGTGCGACCCCTGCAAAACCCGACAGCGACACAATCGGTCAACATCAAACGCATTCAGCGCGGTTTTATTGCCCGTCTCCCGCGGCTTTTCCCGAGCTTCTCGCTCGTGTCGGGGTGCAATTGCAATTGTGGCATTTTTGTTGTTATTGCTGCAGGAATGCCACATCTTCGCCCGGAACGTTCCGTGATACACTCACGTTAATCGATCGATTGGTCGGTCGGTTTCGGTTTCCTCAGCTCGCAGACACCAACGTAAATCTCGTAGAGTCGAACTAATTTTACACCCATTTTGGGAGGAGAGTGTGCGCCCACCCACGGTCGCGTTACGGGTGATGATACAATTTTACATCCACCCGCCGGAACGGCAGTTTACGATTCATTTGGCTGGCAAATCAGCGGCCCAACGTTCCGTGCAAGATGCCGCAGAAGCAGCAGCAGCTGCCGGTGTGCGATTTGCAATTTCCTCTTGGCAAAAGAAAAAAAAAACACCACACCGTTTTACTGCATGCTCGCCTGCACACACGGACATAACTCGCGCAAAGACATAAATTTCTCGCGATTAACTATAATTTATGAGTAGCGTCGGTTAGCACATCGGTGTCAGTGACACCTTTCGCGCCGTGTCACCGTTTTGTGCGGTCGGAAAATCGTTCCTTGTCTCGCGAAGGAGAGGAGAGGCCCAGAAGCTGTACCCGGTTCTCTTTTATAATTTAAAGCCGAAAAAAAACTACTTAAAATATGAAATATTCCTCAGATTTGAATAAAGGTAACTTTATTGGACCGAATGCGGTTTAAAAGGTGGCTGGCTTCGTTAGTGCGAGCGAAAATAGATTTTCGTTTTACACCCAACATGTCGCTCCCGGTCGCAGGCGGAAATGCATCTGCACCGAGGTTTCCGTCGGTAGTTTCGAATGCAAATTGAGCACCGCTTCGCTTCGACAGAAGAAAGCTGCACCGGACGAAGTTTTAGGACCTCGGCGTCAGGTGCAACTCTCCCCAGAACGCCGGAAGCGATAAGCAAAAGCTGTGTCGTGGTGTAATTGTTTAAAAGGTAATTGACGACTCTCGGCACCCAAATGTGATGCAACAAACGACCATCCGCTGACGGATGGATGGAGCTCCGTTGGATCCCGTAAAATAAAACAACTGAGAAACGCCATCAAATTGGATTTAATTAATTGCAACCCAGGGAAATTGGTTTCCTGCCCGTGCGGAGCTCTGGGTGATGCGTTTTTCGGGTCGTAGTTCTGCAGCAAATGAGCGTTTGCAACAGTAGCTGCAGTTGAGGTACGCGAGATCTAACGAGTTTCGAATTCAATTTACAAAATACGATGTCGGAAGCGTCACGAATTTTGGAATCAAAATCCCAGGGGAAAAGCTCGCTTACTCCAACCGAGATTGAAGAGTTTTGAAATGTCTTTCGTTTTGGTGAAATAATAAAATTGAAATCCAATTTTATGTGCAATTACGAGGTGGTGGGAAAACAAAAAAAGTGATTCGATTAATTTGAGAAACTACACCACAATTTTGCGTGCTTTTTTTTGATTTTGTGTTATGAAATAACTAGTTTTTAGACGATACACACATGCCAGAGTTTTGTTGTAATTCGATAATTTATTTGTAAATGACATCATTATTTCGACTTGAAAAATCATATTTACCCTCAAAAACAAATGCCTGGCATGCGATTGTTTCGATTGGATTTTTGGATGAAATTCCCAGTTGTTTACTGTTTCCCGAGAACATTCCAATTTAACCCCGTAGTTATGGATATTATTTCCATGCCGTATTAATTCTTTCCGCACTACATTTGACATCAACGGTTTTGTTGCCCTCATTAGGAATAATTGGCTGGCATAGTTTCCGAACAACGGGCGGGTGAAAAAGTTTCTGCATGATATTGATTTACATTGCATTTACATTCAATTCAATCACTGTTTTATAGGTGCTACCTCCCTGCTGAATCTGCGAGCGAAAATGTCATATGTGAACGTGAAGCACACGTCGCGTTTCGTCCTTCAAACTAGTGCCGGCACCGTGAAAGGTTTCGACCGCAGTCGTTGAGGAAGGAGGGAAGGGGTAGGGGAAGGATGTGTTCGGTCACAAACGGTGCCGACTCTCACACAGGGCACCGACTAATCGCTGGATGAAAACAATATTACGCATCGCGTTTCGCGTTTTCTGTAGCGGGCGACCGCTCGGGGAAATGAAGGTGGGTTGGTTTTCCTGCGTGAAATGAAATTTCAGTCCAGTCGTGTTCGTTTTTCATACGGCAGCAGGGCTTTCGGAAGGTCGGGAGATCATAACTTTGTCGCCAAACAGCACGTGCTGCTCCACCACACCACCCGCTGGGGGGAGGGGGAGGGACGAAGGAGGGGACACTAATCCTTTCTAACGATCCGTGATGTTTCATCCTGTTTCCGCCCGCACGCGATAAGGTTCCGCCCGGGCACCGTGTGCACACCTCCATGCTCCATTTCCGATTGTTTCCACTTGAAGCTCCACCTGGGCTGGGAGGGATCTGTTTTTAAACACGGTGTACAATCTCGCGTCGAGGATCTGCGGGAAAACACGGTGCGTAAAGCGATATACATTATTAAAAAACCCAAACCCAAACCGTCTGCTTCCATCGCTCAGTTCTTAACCCTTCCCGAACCGGGGAGGGGCTTTACAACGAAGCCTACAGGCTCAAGCAAGATGAACACACTGTTTGTACCTTGCCGTACCGAATACCTTTGGCGAATGAAACGACCGTTTTGTCTGTATCTAAAAGTGCGCACAAAAAAAAACAAAAACACACGTACATAGGCGAGGATTCCTATCCGGCCCGAAGGAGCTAAAGATCGAGTGGTGACGACAAACGGTGGCGGTTCAAATAAAACCCCCGGCCGCACGTGCAACCTGAATCAATAAAAAGATCATGACAAAGAGGAAGGAAAACAAGAAGAAAATCAACAACAAAAAATACAGAATGTTGGCCACCGTTCGCGAAAAAAGCGCTTTGCGGGCGCGGATTCTTTGCGTTTTTTTTGTCCTTTTTTTATTTGTTATGACTCCTGCGAGGAAACAGGCAGCGGTGGTTGAAATCTTTCACCTCGCACCGGTGCTCGCGCCCGCAGTTTGTTTCCCGGCACTGTTTGGACATTTTTATGATTGATTTCTGACATCTGCGCCTTGGCGTAAGGAGCGTCTTTTCCCTTCTGGTGGGTTTCGGTTTTTCTTTATTGATATTTCACCAATCGAGCGCACCGCTTTCCAAATTGCGTTGCTGTATTTTGTGCGTTTTGGTGTGTTTTTTTTTTGCCTTATTTTTGGTTTTGCTGCCTCTTTCCATATCTTCCAGGTGAGAGGATGTGCGTTTGAACCGTTTGAACCTCGGAAACCATCGCCCAATATTGGAAGGCTGTTCCGGGAAATGTCTTAGTGTTTGAGCGTGAATTTTTCGGGATTCGCCTGTCGGGATGGGTTGGAACAGCGAGAGAGAGAGAGAAAAAAGAAAACCCTGACATGGCCCCTTTGGTGCAAACGAAGACGGGCTTTGGAGAAAACAAAACGATAAATCGATTATTGAAATTTGCTTCCTTGTGTATTCATCACCGAGCAAGGGAGCTTTGTTGTCGGAACAGAAATAGGTTGTTTTGTTGAATGATGTTTTTTTCTTTTTTGCAATGCCTCTGGATGTTCATGTTTGTGTTGGGAAACATTTCCCTTTGCAAATGTTTTAAAAGATAAGTCATGAGTTGAAAAAGGTTGATTATTATAACATAAAACAAGGGCTTTCAATTTAAATGATTGCCGATGGGTTTATGAGATGTTTGATGTGAATAATAATAATAATTGATTAAAACGGCCACACTATTATTTAAAAATTTCAGTTTCTTCTCATGAACCAAAATTTAGAAAAGCTGAAACCATAATCTATGCCGAGTCATTAAAATTCACTGCTAAAAACACATCACGTTTGTTATAAGCGTAATTAAAATCAATTATGACTACATTTTCTACGGAACCCCTGAATCATGTCCCTTCCGACCCATCGAGTGGCTCGACCGTTTTCTAGCAACTTGTAACAAATCAATTCCTCGCTCGTACACAAAAGTCTGCCACGGGAAAACACAACGGAAACGAAACGCTTCCGAAATCTTCGATCAGATTAATTGCTTTGTTAGGCTCACTTACCCACTGTACGATTAAATCTTCCATCCGGTACACTCAGCGGGTGGTGATGGGGAGAAAAGGGTCAAAAATGGGCTCGGAACCTCGGAGTGGTGTCTACCGGAACCGGTCACGCCCAACACGAGAAGCCTGGACGACGGGCGACAGGCAGAAGAAATCATTCCAAGAAAGATGTCTCCCAGACCGGCGACAGAACGTCATCCCGGCATTCTCCCGGAGAAACGGCTAATGGTTCGTTGTGATCGCAGGAACCACCACGGAAGCGAGGAAGCTTTCCAGACCAGACTAAGACGATTTAAACCATAAGCGCGTGTAGTTTTTTTCCCCCTCTCCAGCTCGTTCTCTACATATTTACGACACCGGAGCACCGAAAAACCATTAGAAATGGAACCGTCGCGTCGTTTGCCCCCGGGCTCGGGCTCGCTAAGTGTGGGCTAAGCATATTTTTCTGTAATAAATGATTCATAAATAGTGCTTCCTGTTGCGCTTTCCCGAAGCGACAAACAGCGATTTTCAATCACTCTTCCCTGTTCGCTTCTTCCCGCGATGCTGGCCGGTGTTGGCGTTCCGAAACCGTTCTGCGTCAGCGAAAATACTTATCCCAAATAAATCAAACGTTTCGTGGCGGGTGTGGCCAGTAGTCAGTAGGCCGAAACATTACCGAAACTGTCATAAATAATGATCCCGATGAGGTGACGGGGGCAAACACTGAAGAGCTGTGTGGCTAATGTCAGCAGGTTCCAAGAAGGCTGCTCCTCAAGAACAGAAAGCGGGAGAGACAAAAAAGAATACGTATCAGAAAATCGGTTTGCTTCCGGAGAGGGGCAAAACGCGTCGTGTTTATGCATACCTAATCGGGTCGAGGGCGGAAGGTCGTCCGGGCTGATGTAGCTACTTCCGAAACCGGGCTCTGCGGAAGGTAAAGGATGCAGCCACACATACACACATTCGAAAGAATCGAACAGAATCGATCCGGCTCCTGCCGTCGCTCCAGCCGGAAGGGAAAAATGCTGTTGTCTAGATCAAATATTTATGATACACTGGCACATCTCACAACTGCCTCCCAATACCGAATGGGTGCTGGGTGTTTCTTTGTCTGGAAGGAAGGAAGTTTTGAAGGCATATTTGCCGACGGAAGGGACAGCCGACGGGGGGGACAGAGAGACAGGAAATGTCCTACATCCGGAATAGCTTTGCCACATTGGAAGCCTGGGATGATGTTTGAGCTTTCGGGGAGACCGTGGTGGGGAAGGATTTGTTTGTGCCCGAACCCCTGGCCAACGCAATACACGCAGTTTAAACGGAAGCTGCTTCACGGTCCTGTAAGCAGGCGCAGATTTACCGATTGATTTATGGGTTGTAGGTTCATAAGGAATTACTTGATCAAAAACGCACGCTCGGAATGAAGATGTGAGCCAGAAGGCGTCGGGCATGCTTTTCTACTTGCTATGTGACAATATTTTTTGTGGTTATATTTGATTCCAACTGTATGAACTTCATGAATACATGTGAAAAGTAATAAGAAGGAGTCTAGAG
This sequence comes from Anopheles farauti, assembly GCA_000473445.2. NCBI lineage: Eukaryota > Metazoa > Arthropoda > Insecta > Diptera > Culicidae > Anopheles > Anopheles farauti. The sequence continues at coordinate 3,597,849 of KI915045.1, forward strand.
AGGGAATGCTCATCTCCAATTTCATCTCACAATTTGCTCTTCATTTGTGTTTGAGCCACAGAAAAATTCCTATAATTTTGTATTGATTGACGAGTTTATGAAGATTCTAACAGCTCTCAGCATTTTTCACTTCAAATTGAGAACATTTACTAAATATTTTTAATTGTGGCACAGCTTTCGCTGTGGAATCTTCAAACCATTCATCCATCTCTCTCCAATTTCACTCACAGTCTCACAGGTGCTAAGTCGTGAATCAATATTTAGACCTCACCAGTACCCTATTTCGGAGCCAGAGCATGCAACAAACCCTCCGCCCGTGTGTGAGCAAACAATTATTCATGATCCCGTTCCCTAATCTACGTGTGAAGTAAAGTGTCTCCCCTTTTTTACTCCCCCATTGGGTACGCTTTTGCACCGTGAGCGATGTGACTAATTTTTCACCTCCCGGACGCATCGTCCTCCTTTACATGATTTTTGACAGTCGCTCGCTAAGTACACTTCAAAGCGAACGCAATCGGCCGCGCGGTCCGATTTGGGGAAGCGAACCGTGGTGAAGCAAACTTTTGGTAGCTGAAGATATTAAAACTAGTCGATCGGGAGAATATGGACCGAACGAACGAACGGCAAAAACGAACTCGCCGGCATCCGCTGCTTGTCTTCCCCGAGAAACCAGTAGTCCAGCTTTAATAATGCGCGGCTTGCTGCTTGTGGTACGAAAAGCGGACACTAAGCAAGCTCACTGTCACTGTCAGTCATTCCCTGGATTGCGCACAAAACAACGGCGGACTCGGAGCGTTCGGATCAATCAGCACCATTTAAGCACCTTATTAACGTCCCGTGGATTGTGGGCCGACATGCCGTCACACACGTCGGCCCCGTTCGTTCGCTGGTTGTGGTTTGTTCGTAGCAGAAGAAAAAGGGATGGAGCAAAAAAAATTGTCACCCCATTGGGGCACCGGTGTTTTCCTTCCGACAGACTTTTGACGCTTGCAAGCTCACCGATGCTGTGCGCTCCTAGAAAAATGATTCCGTTTTTGTTTGTTCGGTCCGTTTCTTTTTTCTGCTCCCCAGCGCACGTTCAATTCTCAGGTGGACTTCTTGAGCTTCTGCGGTTTTTTTTTCTCTGGCGTTGTGATCTGGATTTCTTTAATGACTTCATCACGATTCCAAACACGGTCAGCCCGCTGAGATCGATAAGGGATGCAGTGTGGCGGTGTAAATGAGCGGAACGGTGAAGTTCCGAACGTGGTGCGGAATTAATATATCTTAATCACACATCGTCGGGCGGCAATCGGTATTCACTCACTACTGCTGTCCGTCGGGAATCGAAGAGATTCTTCGGACGGTCAGCCAATGTGTCGATCATCGTCATAAATTATCGCTAATATTGTGGCCGGCTACCGGTCACAAGGGATGGCACAGTAGAGTTTTAAGCTTTAGAAAAACAAATTACAATCTTAACTTCAAATTATTAGGTCGATTTTTATAGTGTTTAAGTTTTATTACTGATTTATTTTTCTTGCTGAGTGCAATATTTCATGCTTTAAAATTAATGGTAAGAAATATTAAAACTGCGTTGATGGTTTTGTTGACAAAAATTAGGTTTAAAAATAGAACGTTATAGACTTAGTTAAAATAATATTATTGCACATATTTTTAGAAATTAATTACACATTTTTCCCACCGTGCCGCGATCGGTTCGTGCTCTATCTTGGACTCCCTTCTTGAACATAAATTTCCCAAGCGTGAGCTGCGAAATATAGCACCGATCGGGATGAAGTGATTAGAAAATCATGAAAACGGAACCGGCATGGAAGCGCAATCAATCGTCCTCAGACGACGAACTGGTCGCAGAAAGTGAGAAACTGGAGAAAAACAGCAACCGGACAGCTAAGCAATCTGACCAATATCTGAAATGTATCAAACTAAAATTACATGGTCTAAAACACATGGTAGAAATAAGGGAGCGCGAGATTCCGAAAGCACAGCCCATCGGTTCGATAAGAAACGAGAGAATGAATGAACGAAACGAGCGAATAATAACACACCGCAAGCACGCCGGAGCACGTAGAAAGGTTAGCAGTGGAATTAGACAAGCCCGACAAGAACCGACCTGACAGACGGTGTACGGTGGAAAAGCCTTCCAGAAGTGAAGAACACCAGGCAACAGGCGTCCAAAGGCACCCCAAAGCCGTCCATCGGGCGGCATCTTCCGATCTCGATCTTTTTTTTCGGGTTTTTTTTCAGTATGTGTTGGCCATCGCACACGTGGTTGTGTATGTGTGGTGTATTTCTTCCCATCCCAGGACCATCACCACCCAGGACGGGGGTTCGGGTCGGGTTCGTTAATGAAGTGTAAGTGTAAGGAACGACCCGGGCGCAGGCACAAAACCCCGTAATTATTGACGCTGCTCGCCACCATACACCAGACCACCCAGCGGGCTCATGTTGATGCAATTAATTAAAGATTTCTTCGGCACCTTCCAACGGCAACGGCAGCCGCGCGCCCGTAACCAAGAAGATGCGAACAGAAAGGGACGTCATCATTCTTAGATCCGTGTACCGGGCTCGGGGTGTTTTTTTTTTCATTTTGTTTTTCCTACTCTCACTACGCTTCGCATTCACGGTGGCCGCCCTACGGCCATCTGGCGACACCGCGCGGTGGCATATTGGCATACGTACGTGTTGATTGTGCCACACGGGTGTATGATTCTGCACCAGCCGAGTAGGCAAGATGTGGACGAGTGTAATTCGCTTTTTTTTGTATCTGATTCCCGCCAAAGGGTGCCACAGGTTTGTACACAAATAAGGTGCAAAAACGAGTGAGAGAGGTGATTTTTTATCTACATGTCTTTGCAGACTTTTAATGGTGAAGAAATGAGAAAATGAACGAAAAATGATTAGTGCGGGGGAAAAGGGAAGTAGCTTTACATCTTGTGAGGTGTAAGATTCATCAGGTTTAACGGGAGGAAAACATTGTATCTTTGATATTTTTTGTATTATTTTATTATTTTTTTGTTTCAATTTAAGTTTTCCTTTTCTTTAGCTAAAGCAAGGGTTTTTTGCTGGAACTCTAACAAATGTGTTTATTAATTCCATTCTTAAAGAAACATGTTTCAGGAAATGTTTTTTTACATTTCAAACTAAAGCTCAATAATTTACAAATTCCTTTTAGTATCCAACCAAATAAAAAATCAAAAAGAGAACAAAATAACACATCTAAACAAATACTTTTCCAAACCACACACCGCTCGTGTGGACACGAAGAAATATCGCTTATTACGACATGATTCATTAAAGTGATGATGATGATGAGCCCAAAGATCGCTCGAACCTGTGAGGGTGGCGAACCGTGAGGAATGGAATCCTCTACGTTTGACCATTCCGGCGCAGCGCATATACGGCTCGCATCGATAATCATGATTTATTCCCATCCTGGTGGTACAAATAAAGTGAATAACAACAACAAAAAAACACAACTTTCCATTCAAATGCAAACCTTTGTTCCGCATCGACACTGAACGCTGTTTTCGTTAACCAATCGATGAATGAAAGATTTCTTGCCAACCACCCACCTTACCAACCCCTTTTCTCGCGAGACGGTTGTGTATGTTGCTACAAATTTATCATGTGTATCAATACAATTTATCTTTTCCCTCGGCATCGGGCTCGGCGGTTGGGATGGTTTTTTTTTTGGCTGCTTTCTTATTGCGGCTTATTTGTGCGCTGCAACATTAATCAATAAACATGGTGCACATGATGTAATGAGCCATTTCAGCGGGTAGGTTGATTCTCGAACCATGATTGGCGTGATGGGTTGTCCTCTTTGACGGGGCTGTTCGGTGGTGGTATAAAAATCGACAAATAAAAACTCCAACTCTTCCTACGCCTGCATACACAAACAGCACGGGCCGATGGATTGACGAGCTCACCTAGTTTTTTTTTATTTGGTTTGTGGGTTATTTCTCCACCAGCACACGAGCACGCGGAAAGTGGTGGTCTCGCGTGCGATGGGCTCATTTTGGGTGAACTTGGGCATGGGTCCTAAACGCCCACCCCCCATCACGAGACCAATTCGTAATGTTGATTGAGCAATAAATCTACGGTGGATGCACTTTTCCATTACGGATATGAGTTCTACACGGGTTGACCCGAAGGCCGGCTTTTCTATGCGGCGATTCGCTCGCATATGGGTGGTTTTTCTTGCGAGGCTCCACTGAAGGCTACTTTGATTACCTTCGGAACAGAAAATGCATTTTCAATCGTGTTTAGTGTATCTGCCATCGCAAACGTGAAAAGAATGTTTGTTTAGCGTCCATATTTAGCTTTCGTAATACATCAAAACTACTTGATAAAATTGCCAAATGACTACTTTGGCATGTCAGCTCGATCTTCTAGCAACTGTTGCAGTAAGTAATAACCTAAAACATAATAAGCTAAATTGAATTCGTAATAAGAGTTAACCTGTTCATTTGATGATGCTCCTAACAAGTGTTCTGCGTAAAAATATTTTTATAAATCCTCTCCATTTCCATCTAAATTCATCTTATCCGTAAATTACGCCAAAATTCAGCTTTATGCCCATCGTACCAGAAGAAACTGGGGACATCAATACTACTGCCGAAACTTTATACCCATGCTGTTTACAAAAACGCTACCTCGGCTGACTTCCATCGCACAACAAACCGAAAACGCACCAAAAAAAACCTTCCCAGAAGCGAAGGACCACTTGGCACTTTGCGTTCTTAATTGCTGCAAAATGGTTCACATTCCAGCATGTGCCGGATAAGGGGTCACCCATCAGGCCAACGCGAGCCGGGAAGGGTTGAAGGCGGCAGGGGTGGCAAATCATCCTGCCGAAACACTTGGCTGCAGTTTAAATTTATGATTCATGCCAAACGCGCCCAACGCGCATAAAAGGTGCAGTTGAAGATTGTTCGTGTTGCTTCTTCTCCGCTTCAAACACAAATACGCTTGACTGGTTGTGTTGGGATCATGTTGCAGCTTCCTTTGTGCGTTCTTTGTTTTTTTTCTTTTTGCGCCAAATTTCGTGCGGCATCTTGCAAGTCGCATAAAATGGGCGCCTCCAACCGCGCCAGGAGCGCAGCGAAATTAAAAGTTGTAAAAATTAAGATAAATGATTGTCGCTGCGATAATTAATTCCAGCCATTGCTCGCAACGCCTCGGCGCGGCCGAGAACCGTGGCCGAGGTGGGAACACACGCAGTGCGTACATCAGAACGTTTGGAGTGCACTCTGTGGAGTGCATTGTTGGAGTGCTGTTGCGCTCGATTTGTTGCCATATTAGTGAGAAAGTGTGTTTTGCAACTCCGTTTTGGTTGGGTTTTTCTTTCTCATTATTCCGCACAGCGATCGTGAGGATATTATTGTTTGTTTTGTTGTTAGTTGTTCACAAAAAACATCAAACTGCGGGAGGGCTTGAAACAAAAGGAGTACTTTTAGGAGTTGCCTTTCAGATGTTAAGCCATTCTTCATATTCTACACTGGAAGAACAGTGTTTGTTTTTCATGCTGCAGGGTTCGTATTAAAAAGGTTTGCAATTTTGAACATTTTATTTTTGCCAATTTTCCTTTTTTATATTCGATTTTCATATGGTTCTTATGTTAAAATTGCCAGATTTATAAGAAAACTTTTTTATTTTTTTTTTATTTTTTTTTTGTGTGAAAACCCCTTCAAACTAACCACACGAGACGCGACTGGCGAAACCCTCCTCAAGACGATTTCAATTATTCAGCTCAATGATTGCTCAATTGATAGCGCACGCTGCTAGACAAAACCGTCGCAAATAGGCAGAATTCTCACCCACCACGGGACCCTCCGTGGGACGCAATTTTTCTAGCCGCAAATTGGCAGCGTCGGTGCGCCGACCGGAGAGAAAGCGCTGAACAAAAAAAAACCTGGTCCTTCGAACCGGATCGAGAGCGCTCTTTCTTCGGTTGTCTCGCTTCCTCTCTCGCTCGCATCACCCGTGTGCATTCCACGGTACGGGTTTTTGCGATATTACTGCCGTAATTGACTTCTCCTTTGCGCCTGTCCACGTTGTTTTTTCCTACGGCCCATCTCGGGCCAAAGATCTCGATCTGCCAAGAAGCGGCGGTCTCCGATCCCATGCCCACCCGGAAAGCCGTTCGCACTCGCCCTTCGCAGGCCGGTGCGCGGTGAAGGTAGATGATTTATTTATTGCAAAACATTTCGCCATTCTTTAACACGAGCCTCAACACAGGGAACAGGTTTCCGAGGCCTCGTCCCTCCCGGTTCGGGTTGGTTACTTGCCGCTTGCACAAGGCGCAAGCACGGGAGCTAGCTACTGAACAAATAGTGACTGAGACCGCACCGCGATCGCTTATGATTGATCAATAAACCGTCCACCCCGCGGAAGATGGCAGCAGATTGACGGACACGGAACCCCATCGCATCGCGGCTTCTGGCTTCTGGTACGCGGGATTTTCATTAAACCTGTCCGCCGATGGGTCCCAAAGGCCGAAGAGTGCTTGGTGCTGCGCCGGTGAAAAACGCTCGAACACACCGTGTGTTTGTGGAATTTAAATGAAGTGATTACTAAAACGGGCTCGGTTCGCCTTCCCCGGGCACGTCTGACATTCTCGAGCCCGCCTACCGCCGTTCCCGCTTGCGGTGTGTTATCATAATTTTATGCTTCCATTTATGAGATTATGATCGGTCGTCAAGATAAAACCGACTTGATCTTCACCCCGGGGTGGACCGGTTTTTTTGTTTTTATTTTGTGTCCACTGTGTGGATTGCGCATCACCGGTTGCATCGATCAAACCCCCGAGTCTTCCCCGAGTGTTCCCGCCTCAAACAACAAACACCCGGAGACACACAAGAACCCGTGTCCATCATGCAGGTAGTCGAGGTCCTGGCTCGATCTATCATTAAAAACCGATCAGCAAGTGATCCGCTTTCCCGAATCTAGCTTCCCGTTTGACATCTTGGTTCGGGGTTGTGTTTTTTTTTTCTTTCTCATGTCCGTGTGGTCCTGTACCCCGAGATCCCGCCCCATTCCGCTGATGTCTGCGAGATAAATGATGCGTAACTGTCAACGGGCTCGGGGTTGGGTCAGGCTCTCGAAGGTCCCGTGGGACTTGTTACGGAATTGTTTCTTGAAGTTGCGGTTTTGTTTTATCATTTCCTATCGGGGAAATGTCACGGTCGTGACCTCTCTGGTACTGTTTATTTACCTGCACTATGAAAAAATTTTTAATGCGTGTCGTCAACGTGGTTAAATCAAAGCTAGTTTGAACCATTTGAAGATCACGTTCCTCGAAAATGTATTTTTTCCCATTTATGTCCTTTTTTTAGAGATACTCTCTGTTTATTGATATTAAGGATAAAAAAGTGGGAAGAACAAAACTTATTTTAAAAATTTTAACATAAAACTCACAATTTATGTAGGTTTGGAATCCTTTTTCTTAGTTTTTCTTACGGCACCTACGTCTTCACCTAACAAAAGCTACTTCAAAATCCCTTTAATAGTTTTTTTTGTTTTTTTTTAGTTCAAATGCGGAAAAAACAACCAAACCAATCAATTAAAAGACCGGACTTGATGATCACGCGCTGCAAAATTGAGCGTTCAGTGTGGCGATGAAAAATGATCGCAGATGGGAAAAGCGCACTCCTTTTCCCACCACATTAAAACACTCTCACACATACACACACTCTATTGGCAAACAAACGCTATTAATCACCCGGTCCGCACGCCAATAGTGCACACGCCTGTTACGCCTGCCAAACGTCGAAACGTCTTACGCGCGGGAACGTTCCCGCCAGAGGACGCTCGCCGCTTTGATAAATGACAACCCTTTCCGCGTGTCCGAACGAATCAATGTACCGCCGCCATCATCAGCGCCGTCGTCGGCTACGGGTTTCACATTTTTGCTCTCGACTCCGGATGCTGCCCCGGATATGGACACGAAAAGTGCCACGGTAGAGAGCGCAAAAGGCCAAGGAAAAAATGGAGCCAGAAGAAAAAAAAAAACGAACGAGAGGTTCTCGTTATGACTTTATGCAGAATCTTCATCGGCCGAGCTTTATGTTTTGGGGTTTTGTCCGCGTCCCTTTTGTTTGTGCTGCACAGTGCAGCGGCACTGCGATCATAATTGTGCGACTCCGGGTCCTGGTGACAGCGTACATTTTTATGATTCATACTTCGATAAAGCATCGCGCTCGGCCCGTATGTTCACCACGCCCGGCGTAGCCATTCCGTCCCTTGGGAGAATCCGGTCCGGAGATAAATATTGACTTTGCAGTCGGGCACGGTGCGAGGTCACAGAATGCGACCGATGTCGTGGTCGTCGTCGTCGTCGTCGTCGTCGTCGTCGCTTCGTTTGGCATGCGTTGCCGAAAACCGGGAACGGTGGTGAAATAATTCTTCCCCCGGAGCTCCCGCGGCTTCCCGATGTGGCCACCAGAAAGCGAAAAAAAACCTCGATGTCTCATTCGAATGGTTGGTTGCCCGCACCGAATGGCTGGACCCGATCTAGCCCGATAGCGATCCCGACCTGCTCGTCTCGAGCTGCAACTGGAGCAGTGCAGGAAAATAATTTTTAATTTATTACATTTTAAATTCAATATTGTGGTGCACATTCGGTTCGATTGGGTTTGCGGTGTGCTGTGTGTGTGTATGTGTGTGTGTGCCCGTGTGGTGGCTAATGTGTGCAATTACATACATCCTTCATACTTCCTGCGAAGGAAGAACCTTGGGCTTTTGTTTCGATTGTAGCCAATTGGGGAACGATGTAGGGCGAGAACTGTTGAACTATATATTTCGAGAACTTATGATGCTGGTTTCGCTAACGGCTTACCCGCAAACGACAGGACGACCATCGTTTTGGAGTTATTTTTGGCTTAAGTCGACACGATTGTGCTGGGTTTGAGGAGAAATATGGAGCTAGGTTCGTTTGGCGTGGAAATGATGATTAATTTGAGGTAATTTGAAAAGTATTTAATGTTTATAAACAAGGCTCATTTAATACCTAAGTTAATAAGTAATTTAAAAAAATCAACTTCTTAATTGAATGTGGTAAATTTCCCTTCTTAAATGGGAAAAATTCTTTGAGAACTATTAATATTATCGCCTTGAGCAAAGTGTAAAAAAACATAAATGAAATTAAAATCCATATGAGTCACAAAGTGGTTTTGAAGTCCACTTGCAAAGCTGTACGAAGCTAGAAAAACAGAACAATCCTCAACACCCAAGACCAAAACATGGTTTGGGAGGAAAAACTGCAACAGCGACACCACACCATTTAAACTCGTTACGTAAGCCGCTTTCTCCGCTGATAATTTCAATGCGCATTGGCGAAGCATTGCAACAGCAAAAGTACGCCAAAAAAAACCGCAATACAGCAAAAAGAATGGTGCTGCCGATAAGATTTGGCCCCACCACCCGTTTGTGGCCGCTCCAGGTGGGTTAGTTAGGGAGAGAAAAAAAAGAAGCTAAAAATATCCTGCCGAGCATCCCGTGAATGGGAAGATTTACCACCACGAGCACAGGGCACCGTTTGGGTACCAATCGAAAACTAGGATTCCTTCGTTAAACCTTCGGTGCTGCCTTTCTTGTTGCTCTTCATCAAATCCCCAAAGCGGTAGGCCCAGCGAATGGGGGCGGCTTTCACTCGTAAGCTACAAAGAAATAACCGATTTTTCGGTGTCGTTCTACGGTCGCAGCGTGGTGATGTTGTTCTATTGCGAATGCGAAAGACAACTTCCATTTACTGATAAACAAAAACGAAAAAAAAAACACCATTCCGGATTTCATTCGCGCACTGTAACAGGCACAGGAAATGAAGAAAAACGTAACCTAACCGCTGAAGGGGCGAGAGCAACAGAAAAAAAAGCAAGCCCTTCATACATCATCCGTGTGGCTCTTTCGTGTGGAGTGTCGAAAATGGTGACCGGCTGGGCATTCGGCAACAATCCTGGCCGGGGCTGTTGGAAAAACTCAAATTCACCGCGCTAAAAAACCCCATCAAACCCGGGAGAAACCCGGCAGCATTTACCGTGTGCGTGTGAGGACGCGGATCTCAAAAGGATTAGTGAGGTAACTCACTCGCCTCAAGTGCTGCGTCGGTGCTTGTGTCGGTAGGTCTGCACGAAACGGACGACGGCGGGTTTTGTTTGTTTTTGGTGCATGAAATTTATTTTTATTCCCATCCAAAGGCTTAGCGGTCGGTGGCAACCCTGCCGGTGGCTGTGAAAGCTTTTCTTATCACTTACGGCACCGAGGGGGTTTGCAGTACGCCGGGCAGCGCCTCCGCCTGTGGGAACGGATTAAAGAAAAGACCCCGCTGAACTTATGCAATTTCCGGCGCGATTCGGTTTGGGACACGGAATAAGGGCGGGTGGAAAGGATTGCACCCAGGACAGGGGAAGCGGGAAAAGGGAAGCATGTAATCTTTTGCGAATGGGAAATACGAAAAAGAATTGCGCTACATAATCTCCGGGAAGGGTTGGCCAGTTCGGCAGGTGTTAAACTTTTTGGAAATGGTTTTTTAAATCAGAAAGAAATTCTTATTTTGAATTGTATCAAGGTACGAATTAAGAACAACAGCTAGATAGTATTAAAACTAAAGCTGTATGCATTACTCACTGGACATCAAATCACTATGTACTATGTACTATGTACGATGTTTTGACGTTTTTCCATTTAAAACTTCAAGGTATCCCACATAAAATAAATAATAAAATAAAATTAAAAAAAAAACTATAAAAGACTATTAACATAAAATAAATAAAAAGCCCAAGATTGTTTGTTTTTATGCGGAAGTATTTTCCTAAGGCAGTATAATTCAACTCGCATATGCTTTGAATTATGAGCTTAAAAAAACTGAAAATGACGTTTATACGCGTAATCAAATATTCAAATTTAAAAAAATCAGCTAGATAATTTTAAAACTAAAGCTGTATGCATTACTTACTGGACATCTTATCTACGATGTTTTGACGATTTTTTCCATTTAAAACATCAAAGTATCCCACATAAAACGAATGATAAAAAAGCTAAAAAAAACTTTTTAAAGACAATTAAAATAAAATAATAAAAAGCTCAATATATTTTGTTTATATATGGAAGTATTTTCCAAAGGTAGTATAATTCAACTCGCATATGCTTTGAATTATGTGCATGAGAAGTTGGGTGAACATTCCTGATGCAATGTGGCGTTCAACCTCTAATTCCAGTTTCATAATAAAACTTCCCATAGCATTCTATTCCATCCTTCAGACAGGACTAGATACCAAATTTTTTCGAGAGCTTTTCAACCAAAAAGCATTTTGTTTGAAAAAAATTAACCCTTTTCTGACGATAACTATCAAACGGAAGAGCGAACGCTTCTTTCTCATACCAACGTCAGCTGCGTCCCAGCGAGCGCCAGCTGAAAACATTAAATTATTTCAGGTTAATTAGATATAAAAATTAATTATGTCACTATATCAAGCAGTGTGCGTGAGCGGGTAGTTCCCAGCCACCGCTAGTGTTGGTTCGTATCGAGAAAAATGAGTTCTTGCTCTTCGTTTCATGCTCCGGAAAAGGGAACGACGGACCCGGTTTTGGTAGCTGAGCTTCCACGGAAGCTGACCGCTGTGACTCCCGCAGGTCGCTGGAGATCACCCGGCCAGGGATCGGTCCGACAGATAGACCATCGGAACCAACACAACACAACGAAACCAACAAAAAAAAAAAAACACACCCAAATGGCATCTTCTTCGACGTGGACGCGAGAATTAATTGCCTTCTCGGAATCGCCCTCATCCCCCGTTTGCCATCGCTTCAAACTGAAAACAAGTTGATAATTTATTCACGAGCCTACACATGTCCGAACAACGAGTTCGTCGCGTCGAGATTAGTATCGCGGCGCGGAAGATTAACGCACTCACACTTGCGGACTCGCCTTCAGTCGCGGGTCACGGTTGCGCCACCTCTCAGCGATCTTGTTCTTGCGGTTGCCGGTTTTCGTTCGATTTGGAAGCCTAATAGGCTTGCTCATTAGGTAATGCGGTTTGCCACAGCTCCCCCAGTCAGGAGGAGGCCCCGTTGGATGTGGCCAAGTGTAACACATTTCAACACGCTTGTGCGTCGGTGCGAACAGGTGAACCCAGGTGTGGTCGTCGGGTTGGGTCGCTTCAAACGAAGAAAGCCAACAACGCCACTCGAAACAAACACTCCGGGGCGCGAGGCATTAAATTGATGAATATTATTTGCCCGCTTGAACCGGTACGAAGAAATTAGCCGATCAGGAATTTAAGGGCTTGTGTTGGAGGCAGTTCAAACCCGGACCGGGCCTCGGTTTACCTCGGTTGCACCGGTTTGAACCTTTTCCCATCGGATTCTTTCTGCAATTTATTTGATCGTTGTTTTCTTTTCTTATTGGTTCATTTATAAGTTTGTTTTTCGCTTTTGAAATCGGTTCCCAGAAGGAGGCGGTTAGGAGCGGATCCTAAGTTATAGCTAATAAGGTCGTAAATAAGCTTCGTGGAAGGATAGGAGGCTTGCATTAAGCCAATATTTATATTGATGAGAATATTTAGCACACAATACATTCCGCTGGAGAAAGGTGATGTTATGGTTGGTTATTTTTATAAATAAAAAAATAAAAGGGATCAGCTGATCACATGAAAAGCAGAGGTGAAAAGCAAAAACATGGAAATGACGTTTATACGCGTAATTAAATATTTAAATAAAAAAAATTCGGATTCAAATTAAAAATTCCACATTTTTTACATTATTGTATTGTATATTATAATTCCCTTAAACCTGATTTGAGTAGAAACTGATGAGTTCCAATTAGAAAATTATCATAAAATATTACATGCAATTCTAACATTTTTTTAAGGACAATCAACCAAATTGTCCATATCATTCCTTTGAGATAAATTACAGTTTTCCCCGGAAACGATTATTTCCCGGACTAATTGCTCGCATAAATTCCATCCAACGTAAAATTCTTATTAATAATTTAAAATTACAGCGCCCCCTGTCGGCTAGTCGAACGAACCAACCGACGACTAGCTTTCAACAGATGCCTGCTTTGATGGATTCAAACCGTGACATTTGCCATCGCTAGTCGCGCTCGGCACAAGAAACTTCTCCCATTTGCCGGCTGAGCTCGATATTCCTTATCACTGCTCGTTTCACTCGACGTTAGTACGTTTTTCTTTTAATTAGATCAACTGGCTCGGCTGCACGGTAATGAATGGATGCAATTCATTTCGAGCAATCCGGCAGCCCCATCACCCATTCATCAGCCAGCATCGGGCGGAGATAGCTAGCAGGCAGCATTAGCTGGGCTGACAACATGCATCATTTCCGGGTTTGCACAAGCACAAGCACGCCTCCCGGCCTCACGGCTGCGTGCAAGTGTTTAATGAATTTGTAATCACCGTCTGCCCCGCTCCCGGGAAGTCTTGGAAAAGCGCGCTCACTCCCAGGTTGCGGGTGGCTTTACAATAATATTATGAGTTAGCCATCACTTCCTGCACGGAGACATTGTTCCACAAGCCATTTCCCGGCCGATTCGAACCGTCAGCAAACCCAGCCGATGTCCTGCATCCGATGCCGGCAGCCATTTTAATTACATTTTAGTGTTTAATGTGAAGCACATTGACGTTTGGTGGGCGACCGGGGGCAGGGAAGAAACAATTAAAAATCATTTGTTGCAGCCAAGGTGTGACTGGCACATGTGTGCCTCGCGTCTTCTTAATGTCATCCTTCTTCGAGTGGCGCATTGTGGGTGTGTGTGTGTGTGCTAGTGAGAGAGTCTGTGTGTCTCCGTGTGCAGTTTTAATGACAGTTTTAATTGCATTTCTAATGATTCATTATTGCTTCCTGATAGCAGATAGAAACGATGAAGATGATGGTGGTGGTGGTGGTGGTGCTTGTAGGAGAATGCACTTCCACCAAAGGGGATGTCCCAGGATGCAGTTCTTGCCAGTTGGAAAGCATATTGACATAAAGACCCCACTCGTTCGCCTTGCCTCGATCACGTTAATGGATCCGTTTTCACCGTATCCTTGGGGTTGATACGAGGAAACTGTTACTACGACGGTTTGTTTGTGCAGGCGAAACACACTTTGCGATTGGAAAGTGAAGCAATAAAGGGGCATGCATCCGTGCCTTCAAAAGTGATCTCACTAGGAAATGCCGCATTGGAAGAGCTTAGGCTGCAAGCGTTCCAAGCTTCCAACCTTCGCTTTGTTTGCATTTCTCTCTCCAAAAGATAAAATGCACCAGCTTTAGATAATAACACAGAATAAAACTTTTAATTGCCAGCATTTCAATTCACTCACCGCTCGCCCAGCGTGCAACGGGGTTTTTTCCCGATAGAGTGCGCTGCTGGCAGATAATTAACCTCGCAAGGGTCGCGCGAGATGGTCAGAAGCAAGTAGTTTAATGATTTTTATTTTCAATTAAATTTAACAACGCGCTTGCGCTAGCGCAGAGAGAGCGAGTTTGAGCCGGGAAAGGGAAGATATTTGGCCGGTTTCTTCCCATCGGGCGAAGTGTCAGGCGAAATGGATTGACCCGGAAGAGCATTGTTTTCTAGTCCGAGTTAAAAGTTTCACCCGCTTAGAATGTCGGGCGGTGAACAATTTTCGTGCGGAAACTAACGTTGAGCATCCGACAAGGCAAGAAGTTTTTCGGAAATTGCTCGATGCTTTGGCCGACTTTTTAACTCCCAAAAGTTGTAGCCTACATTCAGGGGCCTCCGTTCCGTTCCTTTTTCCGTCCTAGCAGGCTGGGTAGGAAATAAAATTTGATGCTCATCCAGCTCATGTTCGCAACGTTCGCGTTCTTCGATTCGCTCACGGTTTATCGCGCAATCCGATCCAAGGTTCGCCCGTTTCGGGGCCCGTCTATTTTATCATGGTGACACGCTCACGTTCTCATTTACGGACTCCTACCTCGGACTCGCCGGCTTCCTGCGAAACACGGCGGGAGACCATCAACGCGGTTACGCATCCGTGGCGATCTTCATAGCTTCCTAATTGCCACCCGATGCTTAACTCATTAGCGAAAGGAAACGATGGGCCCGGGGAGCGTGAAGGCAGCGGTTCTTGGAAGTTTGACAAACGGGCTCGAACACCCCGAAAACATAAACAGCAACGAAAAAAAGAAGCTAACCTTTCCTTGGTGATGATTAATGAACACGCTAATGCAAACGAAGCGTCCCGGGTGCGAAGGTGTTTCGATGAAGGATGGATAAACGAATCTACGCTGGCTGGAGATCGTGCGTGCGATCACTCTCGTTAGAAATTTAGACTCTTTTGTTTTTTTGTTTTGCTTTTCCTTCGTCTATGACACCTCTCGGAAGCGCGTACCCGGTGGCGATCAAGAAATTTAAACCCGATCATTCGCTTCGCCCAAGCGTGAACAACGGTTGCAGTTGCATTCTCCCATCTCTCAGCGAGTTTGAAGACACCTCACGCTACAGAATGCATTTGTGCTCGCGGCTCGGTGGTGATGATTGATGCGATCGGCAATTATCTCGCGCATATCAAACGCAACTGATTTCAAATTTCGATCGCAAGAGAAATGCTCGAAAACGTGACCCGCCTTGTCCCGAAACGTCCTGCCTGCTGGCGCCATGATCGCTGAAGGGCGCGGTTTTAAAAGAATTCACACATGTTTGCCCTTGTTTTACGTCGGTTCCACAGGAATGCTAATGATCGTTTTCTCCAGAAAGGGAGTTTTGGTTTACGGTTTCACGTTTGGTTTGTAGGAGTGAAATTGATGGATTGTTCGACTGACTTCGGTGAGTGGGAAAGAAATTATGCGAAAGCGATCGTCCGAAGACGTGCGGGGTTTTGTTTGCACGAAGCTTTCTATCGGCTTGGGGAAATTAATTTGTGCCGACGTGAAAATGATGCCGGTTTGGCAGAAAGCAACATATTGACGTCGATACAATTTGTCATTATCGTTTGCCTTTCTTTTTGTATGTTTAAACATGCTTCAATCCCGGTGATGGTTTCAGGATTCTGCAATTTTTGTTGAAACAAAAAACTAGATAAAATACTCAATACTTTTTAGTTTTTAAAATAATTTTAAATGAAGATAGTTTTAGATAAATTGAGTATTAGTAGAACCAGATTGTGGGTTTAGTTAAAGTGAGTTTTTTGTAGTAAGGTCTTTCTCTGTATCAGAAAGAAAAAAATAGAAGAAAAAAAAAAGTAAATAGAAAACATATCATTGATAGTCATACAACACGGTCGGTCCGGCTGTGAAAATCCGCTTACAACTTTCTACGTTTTCCACGTGGCGGCGGTTGCACCAACCTTCGCTAGCCAGAAACCAGAAAAACCTCACCAGACAGTTGCGATGTGAAGGAGCGAAACAAAACAAAAACACAGAAAAAAGGCCCACACCACCTACGGGAAAATTTAATATTTAAAACCCCATCGCTCGGGCAGTGCGGCCGTGAAGGGCACGCGCGGGCCTCCCAGACGTGCACTTGCAATTGCCCTAAAAGCTGATTAAAATTTCATCACTACTCAACCGTTTGCAAATGCGTTTACAGCACGAGAACGGGAATCGGGGTGCAGTACAGCGAGTAAAAAAAAACACACACAATCGTTCACGTGTTGGACGAAGTACATCGGCAGGATGGGCTTTAATGCCCTTTCCTATCCCCCGTGGAAAACGGGGTGAAAAAAAAGAAGCTCGACTGGATCGAGAAAATGGAAAAGCGTATCGGATTGCAATTTGCGTGCAACAGTACGACCGGCCAACGCCGAAATTGGGAAATCAATCTAATCTAATTTGGTTGAAAATTCAACAAATTTGCAAACAATTCCAATCGAAACAGCTCGTCGCTCGGTTTCGGTGGTGAAACCGAAACCATTTGTTTGCATTCGTTTGGCGCAAACCGCTCTCGGGACGGGTTGCTTTTTTTTCGCTCTCCTAATTTTGTAGTGGTGGGATATTTTCGTTGCATTCGCACCCGGGGTTTGAAGGATGCGGAGTAATCGCTTTTCTACCGTCGCTTGAAGCCTATTTTGCCGGGATGAGATTTACGAGATTTACACGGCTTCTGTAGGTAGTTTTGAACGGTGTGATAATACAGAAGTAAAATCAACAAGACTTTAATAAAAATGAAAACAGAGCAAGTACAGCTCTTTTAGAAACAATTCAATACATTACATCCTTTATCAATCGTTAGGCCATCGAAAATTCTAACAAAACGTTAAATAATTCATCGCTTTTATTATTTTCTATCCTTCGATGCATGTTCGACTGTTTGTTTTATAACTGTAACTTCTTTTTAATTCAGGAAAATGCAGTGTGGAAAACGGGAAAGCATTATGTTAATAAAACCGAATTATTTTTAATTAATTTTAATCTTCTCCTCGATCTTGAATTACAAAAATTCCCTTGTAATTTATGATATATGTTACTATTTTGCTGCAAGCTGACGACATGCTCTTCGGAATTGGCATCCGATCCGGCCATCTTGTTTCCACGTGGGACCCTCGTGGATTGTTACAGAAGAGAGGTAAAAAAAAATGGCCGAAATAGAATATATATACCCCCTCCCACATAAACGTAGTTTCAAACGCACTCGAACAAAACTGGCGTGAATTATTCATCGCCTAAAAGTATACTACCCTCTCTCTTTCTCTCTCTCTCTCAAACTTCCCCCTTACACATGCATTTTCACACACACAGCCAGCGCAGCGACCGCAGGAGGAATATATTTTCAATTACAAATTTAATCGCATTAAATTATCTGCCCCACTGCACAATGCGGGAGAACGGTTTGTGCTGTGTCTGGTGCGTTTTCTTTTCTGCCATCGGGAGCCATCGAACGAACGCGAACGTGAACGGTGGACGATGCTGCATGCGGGTTTGGGAATGTCTTTGGCTGCGAACGGGTGGGTGGCCGCGATGGGGGTGGGGATTTTGTTTTGTGTTTTCCCGAAGGTACGCTTCCAGGCGCTTTGCAGCGAGGAGGTTTTTCGAAGAGGTCACCGGAGAGCCATGCGTCAATCCATCGCCCGGGTGCCCAGTGGGTGCAAACGGTGTCAATCGGTGGGAAACTGTTAGGCCAAACAAGCTTGTAATGCAATAAGAATATACAGTTTTTCTTTCAAAAGGAATTTTAATACAAAAGTGAGTCAAACTGGTTGGTAAAAGCAGTTTGTATGATCAACAACTGTTTGTAAGATCAACATCAATATATTTTTACATGTTTTTATTCATGATTAGTATTTTCTACCATGAGCTCTCTATAAATATATTTTTATAACATTTATGACATTTCAACATTTTCATTAGAAATTTACAAATCAAATCGCTAAAAGTATGGCAATTGACGCCCGTAAATTTCATTGCAATTTGATAACTTACCAACTTCGTGTTGCACCTCACAAAACATTCCCAATGACACCACTTTTACGTGGAAAAATTGCATCGCAGGATCCGAGGATCCACTTCATTTCGGTTCACCGGCGATCCAGTTTCATACGATATGCCACTTCGCATGGCAATTTGACAGATGAAGTGTGTCTAAATTGCGTTGCGAACTCATGTAACACTTTTTCCGGAGAACTTTCGGTACGAAGAAGGAAGGAACGTTTGTGCTGTTCTAGCAAGCAGAACCTACCTTACTGACCGGCTGACAAACGATTGACGAGAACGTACGGGCTAGCTCCAACGAACATCATCTCCCAAAAATGACTCCCCCGTGGATAACGAGATAGAAACGGACGGCAATGGTCGGTCCACTTCGTTTGGGTTGTTACGAAAATGTGAATAATTTCGGCATCACCACAGGCGGGGAAGATTTTCACTTGGGTCTTAGAACAAAAATATTGCCTCGGTCAGCTAGTTTTCTTTTCGTTTTACTCGAAATGAGTTGTATAGTGTGTTGTTTTTTTCAACGCGCTCGAAATGGAAAACAATATACTGATAAACGGATTAGCACCGGGTGGTCGGGGGTTCTCGTCCTGATTGCGACGTGGTTCGGGAGCTCGGAAATCTTGGGCCCTTTAAACGGATGTCTCGGACCGGAGGCGCTTGTTTGATTTCTGACAACAAATTTCTGCCAACGTCATCGAGCCATCGAGCGAAAAGGGAATACCGTCACAATCTTTGGCCGGACGTTAAAATCCCAAAAATTGAATCGACATCATGTTTTGCTGACGGTGCAGAACCTCGAGGCTTGAGCTATTGCGTGAGAGCTTTCCCGATTGAAAACCTTTCTGCTCTGACCTTTCTGCTTCGGATTTTTCACCTCCCCACGCAAACCGGCCACCAAAGCGCCGATCCTTTCGGTCAAACGTTTTATCGTGCCGAAAATGATGAGTGAAACCATTTTCCGACTCCCTTCAGAGGGCTCCTCCTGCGGAAGGATGATGGCTTTTGTGGCTTTACGCAACGGGGCTAGGGTGCTATTTTGGTGGAGATTTTCTTTCCGCTCTCGGTCGGTTTCTTCGGTGTGTGCGGTCCGTGGCCCAAGGGTAGCTCTCTGGGGAATGGTCTGAGGCGAAAAATAGTGCCGGCCACAGAACCGGACGTATCAATTTGGGGCCGAAACAAATGACGGATGAATAAAAGGGTTGCAGTTTGTTTGTTTGCTAGCTGGCAGGGGCTGTTGTGTGAGATAAGTAATAAAATAAATAAAATAATAAATTAAGTAAGATTAATAACAATTTTTAGAACAGTTATTTAGATAAGATTTTTAGAAAGTGCGAAAGGCTATTTGTTATCTGCAGGATTACTCAATATGTTACAATAATGCTAAACGTAAAAGGATAGTAATAGCATAAATATTCTAGCCGAACCCTGCACTCTCTCCCCCCCCCCCCCCCCCCCCCCTACCCCAGGCCACTTCTGAATCCAAGCGGGAAAGTTTTCCACCTCACCCAATTTCCTATTTTTATTTCCACCCGTGCGAATAGGCCTTTTGCACAAGATCAAAAGTTGTTTTGATTTAAAAGGATTACAACGGTTACGGATTCCGGCGAACGGAAGGGCCTTCCGACCGGAGGTTCTTCCCTTTCTTGTTTTTTTTTCTTCTTTTTTTGATGACGCGTGCTGTTTGCCGGAAGGCCGCCCGGCAGGATAACAAAGCGAACCGGAACACACGTGTTTGGCGGCCGGGTTTAAGCCGATCGAACCGAGATCAGAGGAATCGGCTGGGAGGATGATTATAATAAAATTGACCTGGAAACGGGGAGCAACACACACGCGCGGGAGAAGCAAACTCGTGCGTTTTCTGGACCATTGGGAACCATTAAACATACATGAATTTGAACCTGTTAAGCTACAAATAAAGCGAAACCACCCATCCACCCACCCACCCGAACGATATCCCGGGGCGTAGCATCATGTGATTAGCACCTTTTGACTTCTTTCCTGTCGGTGTTGTTGTAGCGTGCGTGTGTGTGTTTTTTTTTTGCTTTATGAATTTACTGACTTCTTCCTTCCGCATCCTGGCGAGAGCTATTGAATAATTCAACCTCGATAGCCTTCTTTTCGTTCCGGTGCAAAACACAGCACACACACACTAACACCCCCACCCTGCTGGGTTCGTTTTTGTGGCCACGGAAAGTTTTAAGAAGCCTGGCCGGGAGCGCGAAAGGGGTTGCAGCATGAATTGACCGCAAGATTTGGACCGACGGAAACTCATCTTTAATTCATGGGCGCCCTATCGGGCCCGCCCGGTCGGAATGATCCTTCATCGTAAGCGCAGGACACGCCAGGGCCACCAGCGCCACCAATCGACGGGTTGGTGCAATGAAAATGAAAATGAACCGATTGAACTACGCGAACCACCGGTTCGGATCGAAACGGTATCGATGATCAATAAATATTCCTAGGCTGCGGGTCGCTTCCGGGCTTATTGGGGGCGGTGGGGGGGGGGATGGGGGAGCGTGCTTGCCGAACGCGAACGGCGTACCGAAAGGAATAAATATTCATCTGACAATTGGTCCGCCGGGCAAACACACCCGGCCTTTTACAGTCTCGGTAACGGAGCACGAACTGCAGTCCAGCGTAATCGACACATGCTGTTGGAGAAAGGGGGGGGGGGGGAGAAAGAGAGTGGCCGGGGAGAATGATGCCCAAGGTCAAGATGTGGGCAAGATTTACCCGTTAGAGCGAACCATTGTTTGCGGAAGCGTACGTAATATTGTTGCAATCGATTCAAATTAAGGATCGGAGCTGAATGGGTGGTATCACTTGAAGCATTTTTCTCTATGCGGAGGAGATCTTGAGATTAACCTTGCTCTCTTAATGGACACAGTAAGACGTAAATATGGTTTGTGAATGATAGTTTCCCTTGAAATGAAACAGCAGTAGAGGATATTATTTATTTTTGAGATTGTAAAAATACCAAAACAGAAATAAAAAATGTATATTAATTATTTCATGATGAGTTAAAAAGTAAAAATAAATAAAAATATTGTTTCGATTACATATAACACTAAAAAACTACATTACCAGTTCATCAAAGACCACCATCATGGAACATAAAACACGAAAAAAATCCAATTTTCTTTCCCCATCCCAAGCGTTCGAAAACAAGTTGATAATCGATTGCGTTAAATCACTATTTATTTTTTTGTAAATCAAATATCAACTCGCTGGACAGAAGCTTTTTTGAATCGATGCACTGTTTGTAAACGATTCCGATACTCGATATCTGCCCTGATAAGCCTCCAACAAGAGGCAAAAACCGACGCGAAAAAGGATTGAAAGGCGAAACGTCGCGGCGGAAGATGAAGTATGTAAGCGAAAGTACTTTTCGATTCGCAACATTTCGACTTTCGAAATAAAAAAAAACAACACAAAACCTCAAACCAAACGCAATGTAAACCGGCTGCTATTGACCAGCCGTCGCCACCGTTCATTGTTTTCCCAAACCGAGAAGGGGGGCTGGTGGAAAAATCACCATCGCGATGCTCATCGTGAAGAAACCGACGAAAAGGCAAACAAAATCATAAAAGTGCACAAAAAAACACACACAGCACCGCACAATGGATAGGATTTTGAATGCAGCCGATAGCGAGCGGATGATAATGAAAAATGGCTCAACCGCATGGGAAATGGGTTCCGTGATGCCGTGGTTTGAGCAAAAGATGCTGCCCGAGCTAAACCGTCCACCGTCCGTACGGCCAAACGTCGTTTATTATCGTCCACTATCGACGAGAACGCGCCCGGGCGCAGAAAGTTGAAGTTTGCTACACTTTTCGCCCGGTTTTGCGATAAGATCCGAAATGAATGGGACGCGAGCCACTGTGGGCACTGTTGCGCTGTCCCTTCTTCCCACAATGCCATCATAATCCGCGCGTAGCATTGCCCCCCCTCCCCCCTCTCCAACGGGGAAAAAGAGGAACCCACGAAAGGGCGCGCACGTTGTCGCACGTTGAGCAGAGCTAATCGAACCGATCCGCGCCCGAAACTAACCTCACTTTCGCAACTCGCTTTAAAACGCCAGTAAAGATCGGTCCTGCTACCGATGGTCGCTAGTAATGAAAGGAAAAAAAAACAACAAACAAAAAGAAACCCCCAACGGATAGTGGTGGAAATTTCAATAATGATAATAATATTCGCTCCATTGTTTATGCTGCTGCGGTGGTCGGGTGGGCTTTATTGTTTCTCCTCGGGGCTCGGCCGCTCAGGAGGAATCCCCAATGCGGGTCACATCTTCTCCTCGGCACACAAACGAGCGCGCGAGCAAGTGGTCAGTTTCTGGCGAGCACATTGTTTGTATGTGTGTGTGTGGGTTTGTCGGGAAGTTTTTATCTTTATGCGTTAGTTGAAGAAAGAGTAAAACGGTAACAGCAAGCCAAACAAACAGAAATCATCCCATCTCAGACCCTTGGGAAGGCAACGTTGATCAGTTCGTTGGCCACTTTAATCATTGAGGACGGTTTCTGAGTGGTACAATATGCTTCGAACGAAAAGGGAGGGCGCTGTTAGCAAAGAACTTTAATAATTTTATTTTTTCAGTTTTGATTTGGTCATATAAAATCGATTAGGTTAAAAATATTAAAATATTTTTAATACGTAATAGTGTTAGAAAAATAAATCATAAGAAACTTTAACGTTTTAATTTCTTCTAGGACAAAGAAAGCCTCAATAGAACATAAAAAAACACAAATAATGCCTAAAATTATCCAATGAAGCTAGCAAGAAGCTTAAAATTTGTACCAATATTCTTATCGTAAAAAACCATTCGAACAGCACTTTAAGAGTTCATAGCATAGCATAAATTTAAAGTACAGATAAATCAATACCATACGCATTCCAAGCGCTCACTCCACTCACTCCACGTTCACTCTCACGCCAGTCCACACACAATTTCTGCTTGATCGGAAAACAATTTAAAGAAATTTTCCGACCATGAAATGAAGAAGACAGCGCAACAGATGCTCTCCATTTCTTTATGCCAAACGAAAGCCTCCCCTTTCCAAAATTTTCCGAAATCTAAAATTCCGTTTGATAAGAATAATGAACCCAGAATGTTCTCATTTTCCTATTCGGCGGAATTAGAATGTCGGATCGGAGCACACGCGCTGCATACGCGGTTGGTTATTAATTTCCTCATTCGCATTCAGTCCATCGCGCCGCGAAAAGACGTCTATCAAGACGTCCTGTATCGTCAGTATTTGGTGGGGCGAATGGAAGCGAAAAAAAAATAAATAAACCAGCCTAGCTTCGGTGGATTGTAACGGATAAGAAAAATGACTGAGTTGCCATTTTTATCCGATTTACGATGCCAGTTTTCCTTTCTCACAGTAAGAAAAACAAACATTCCCCCCAGTGCGTCAGTGAGTCGAACGAGAAAACATACCTACCCATGATTCTCGTTGCGAAAATAAAATGAAACTTGCTCGAGTATAAAACTGCGGGAATTCATCTTTCAATGCCCGAGGAACATCGCGACTCAGTGGTGGTGGTGAATTCAAAGAAAGCAAGGAAAGAAAGGAACAGGTTGATTGTTGTGGCGCAGGAGGACGCGTTACACGCATTTCGCGTAAGGTTTCCCCCAACTCGACTGGTATAGAGTGTATGAAACGAACATCGCGTTGGTGCAGTTGTGGCATAATAATAACGCAAGAGTCCTGGTTTCGATACGATCGCGTTTGGCTTCAGGGTAGAATATTTTTTTTGTTTATTTTCTCGCCGTAGCTTACTTCATCCCGCGCGAATTGGAAGCTTGTACGCACGGGTAAATTTCAAAGATGCTCCCGGTAGCAACTGGTAGCCAAGTTCGTCCACGCGGTTGGGTCAGGAAGATCTCCAAATTTGAACTCCCCGTTAAAGGACGCTTGGGTCTTGGAGTAAACGGGGTAAGTTTACCGATAAGATTACGCGATAAAATTGAACGAATTCTGGCACGGTAAGCCAGCAGCAAGTTTTGCAACAAAAAATCAAGAAAGAATAAAAAAACTCTACAGATAGCTCTGGAGGATAATCCTGCTAGTGTAGCGCTTCGAAGAATTTCGGTAGATGCATATAAGAATCTTCTAAAGTTTTGTTGATTGACTATCAAATCGATGAAAATATGTCACTGAAGGAATTAAGAAATTGTGTCTATTAAAATAAGCTAATATGATATTCCTATGTTGAGTAACCAAAAATTGCATCATCGTCCATCAAACGAAGTGTAACTTCTCAACGAACGAAGGAACTCGACCAAGTAACGTACCGAAAGTACTAAATCCGTACCTAAAGTACCGAACAAAGTTCATAACCCTTCCAATGCTTTGTAAGCCGCTTGGGAAACTTTCGCAAAATTCTCAGCTTCGAATCTTGCGAAACATGTTAATTAGAAAATTCCACGAAAAGTCGATACATGATTGACGGCTCTTCAACTTCGGGCCTCCAACTCGGAAGCCAATGTCCATCACCCAAAACGAATAGGACGCTCCACTGCTGACCAAACGAAGAAGCCTCGGACGGAAGCACAGATTCTTTCACGGATGCTTCCACCGCTCCTGGGCGATAAAAGCGTAATGAACTGTAAATGAGCGGCACTTTTAATTAAATTCAACGTCAAAAAGTTTCACGTTTAAAGGTGAGCCGAACCGATGCGAATCTAGCAGCTGCATCCCCAACCCAAGTTGTCCGTCACTGTCACCGTTGTGCGGAGTTAATCATGCGCAAATGATCCGGTAGATGGTGCTTTTTTCCATCGGTCCTGGGTGTTCCAGGGAAGCAGGTGCAAAATCGGGTCAATTTGTGATAGAAAGGCTCCTCCCGAACGATGTTTCTTTATGGACTTTTAGACTCGAACAAAAAATAAAAATCGGAAGAAGTTGTTTCATTCCGGAGTCCGAACTCCATGTAAGACCATTTCCCGCGCGCCCTTTTTTCTACACCATTGCCTTCCACAACCTGTCGACGAAACTTTGAAACACACTGCTGACAGTTTGAAAGTGATTGAACTTTTCCCGCAGCCTCGAGCCGACACCGAACCGCCTGGGTGTCATACTGATCGGAAGGTGATTGTGTTTGCTTACGATAATAACCAAACAAGACGGTAGAGGGGGCAAAAAAAAACATTAAACCCCAACCAAATCCTGGGGCTTGATTTGATGGAAAATAAACATATCTAGAGCTGCGACAAAAGGAAAAAAAACAATGCAAAACTTGCTCGGCAAACGAGTTGGAAAGTGGGTCTTTTATGTTTTATTTTTTTCCCATTTTTATTGGTAACTCCCGTCGACTTTTCTAGGGAAATCTAGGGAAATAGTAAAAATGTGTTCAATGCTTGCAACATCAAGGTGATATGTACAGTTTGTCTCGAACGTTAGTGCGAGTTGGAATGGAGGGTTAAATGTCGCAGATCACGGCTAGAGGATCATAAGTTAAAGCAGTGTAAAATAAAGTTATTTGCGTTTAATTTACTAAATTTAATGGAATTAAATAAAAAAATATGGATATCTCCCCTTAATAGGCCACAAATTAATTTCGTCACGCACTGTCCTCATCCAGACCAAATCAAACGAAACCACCCAGCCTGTCTACCCCAGCCCTTTTCGAACAAAATAATGGGACAACAGCTCCAAACACACACAGCCACGACAAAAAAGGCGTTAAAAGAATGTCCAAACATGTGTGAAGTTTTCCTTTCTTTTTCGTTCCCCACTCGCACCCATTGGGTAAAGAAATCAGAGTTTGAATTTGTGCTGTGCGGATGAAAAATTACTTTCCTATTTGTTCCCGCGTTGCACCTTGCGTTCCTTCCTGGAACGGGCACCACCACACTTCCGAGGTTTGATAAATATCTTTCTGTCGATGTTGCAAGGGTTGTTTGAGATTTTTTTTTTTTTCGTGTATGCCATCGGTCCATTCGATCGTTCATTGATGTTGTTGCGAAATTCCTTTACCAAACAGCTCACTCCCAGCAAATCGCTGTCGAAAATCGAAAGGAGGGGATTTTTTTTTCTAGCCTCCCATTTCTTGTCATTTCAGTTACAACACGTGGAGCTATTTCTGGTGGCTAAGAATAGCACAAAAAAACACGCACACATTTCAATGTTACAATCTGATCCGACACCATATCCTGGTTCTGGGACGAAGGAGCTTATTCCGGGAAATTCCGAGATCCAGCACCTCACCGTGCACACAAGGTTATATTTTGATTCAGAATGTTCGCAGAAAAAAAGGAGTTTGTTTGGTCCTTCGAGCCGGATTCTGGAAGTTCCGGCAGAAAATCGATAGTTGATTACTTCATCACCGGTTGTTTGGGGAAAAAATAAAATACCACATGAGGTGATATGCACCTTCCAAGAACACAGCACATGGGCAGCGATGAAACTTATCATTACATTCTCCGGCTCCAGACGTTGCTGGCGCCGGGTAGTATGTAGATTATGAAAACATTGAAAGTTACTCACCGGGATGTTCTTTCGGTCGTTGCAGGCAGGCAATCAACAAACAAGCACCAAGTGAACGCAAAATGCAGTGCACCGGGTGCTTGTTTATCCAAAACTACCTCCTATCCCCAGCGGCTTTTTCGGATGGAGGCAATTTGCGTGCAGACTTCAGGACGGCGGAAGCACACGTGTGGAGCTTTGCGGAGAGGTTTCCCGAGTACGTCCGAGCACATAGAATGGGCAAATGGTTTTGATAAATTTCGATCCGATTGAAAGGAGCTCAACAAAAGGCGGGCTCTGTCATACTTCGGATTGGAAAGCATTCTAGTCTCGGCGGGATTGCCTTTTTCGGTTCCGTTTGTTACTCCCCAGCTAGTGCGCTAGCCGGTTTAGGAGCAAACAAAACTTACCTGCCCGGGCGCCCGCTGCTGCTATTCAAAAATGGCCGCTACCAAAACACAATGACCGGAAAACAAATTTCCTCAGCCAAGCAGAAGCGACCAGATAAAGCCGGAACGAACCGTTGCCCATGAAAACCATTTCCGATTTTCCCGGAATAGCGCAAAAGTATTGTCTTCGGACGCGGGCGTTCTATTTGCGAAGGATGCACCGTTTATGTGCACGTGTTCAAGTGTTCACCCGGGTTCCATTCGTCATCTATTGAAGGAATGGCTTTTATTTTCCCGTGTGTTGCATTTCATTTTCTCCCTCTCGCTCTCGCAACTGACGGTGTAAGAAAAATTCGTTAAAATAGTAAATTAATCTCATAAATTTTACTCCAAACGGGATGGCGAAGGAAGATAACATTGTGCGAATAATTGGAAAAAAAATCAAATTCTCTTTTTGAACAATTGAAACAAATGTATTAACGGAACGTACCAAATGCGCACACGTTCTATTCGCGACGTAGCGGAATATTCAAATGTTGAAACAGGAATTACATTTTATCTGTATTTCTTTTCTGCCGTGGATCTTTTCAACTTGCGAAAAAATCCGCCTTCGCACTTACGTATTCTTTTGAAATCTTTTCGTTTACATCCTAATGCTCGCACGGGTGAGGCTCCTTCTCACACATCTCCCGACGACTCCCGGCGGTGATGTGAAGATGTTTTAATCCAATTTAAAGGATTTTGCGCGGCCTCCCTTCGCCAGGTCCTACTCGCCCCTTCAGCCCCTTGTAAAAGAACCGATACCGAGAAAAAAGAATCTGGGGAAAGCCTAAAAGTAATCTCCTCATTTTTGTGCGATGTGTAATCCCGCATGTCAATACAACTTTACCAAGAGCATCGCACGCACATCTTGTCTACCGCCGATTGGAAGACGGCGATGGGAAGGGAATGGTGGCCACTGTTTGGCGTATTGCTTTGCTCCTGTTGGCAAACGGCAGCCGGGATGAAATGGATGTTCCGCAAGGATACAATCAATTTGACGGGATAACACACACGCACACAGGCGGAAGGTTTCAGACTGACAAAAGGATTTTTCACTTATCGGCGATCCACAATCGCGCGTTTGGAGAAGTGAACAAACATATATAAACACATGGGCAGGTGCGGTAGCATAGATCCATTTTTTACAAACAGCTACAGATCTGTGGTTGCTAGGATATTGTTTACCGGACTCTGTTGAGCCGTGTAGAAAGAAGGCTCATTAGACGTAAGCTTCGGGAACGCAGCTGTTCTAAATATTCCATATTCTTTTTATGTATTAGAACATCAATTTTCATCAATATAACAAGGAGTAGAAAAGCTATGTAGTTAATTTAATTTCCACAAATGCATTGCAAATTTGTCTCCCCAACGAGACATTCTTGTTAGAGCTATAGAAATTCAATAGAATTTAATTAAACCAAGCAGAAATTTCCTCATCCATGTCCGCCCTTCGATCAGCAAAGCCTGATAGCTGACATTAATAAAAATGGGTTCTCTAACAAGCAACTGTTAATTGTCGTTTTAAAGCAGAAGCAGCTCCGGTTGCGTTCTAAAATTTAGCACCAATCGTGTCACACCCGTTTCAAGGACACGCGTTGTACACACACAAACACCGAACACGATGTACCAACCGGCTCGGTAAAGGACATTTTTGACCCAAAAACTACTTCACCCCGACAACATGTAACATCTGTTCACAGCTGGTTGGCTGCAGTGCGATGCAACGTGGCTGCAGTTCGCGTGAATCCTGAAACTCGAACCCTCGAAACCAAACCCCGAACCCGAGCGAGTTCAGTTTCTGCGGTTTGGTGCGCTAGCTTTGTGCGCTAAAGAGCAATTAATTATCTCAACTCACGGTTCAGCTGGTGCACGAAATATCTTCAGCATCAGGCGGTTGCGTTGCGTTCGGTGTCCCTTTTTTTCCTTTCCCTTTCACCTCCTGCTTCCTTCAGCCCAGAAAGCACCGGGAGTGTCTATAAATTATGAGCCACGGATGAGCCATACCGAAGTGTCCTCACCGAAAAGAGTTGACAAAATACTTCGTCGGACCGGGCATTGGTGGTGGTGGTTTTAATTTTTCATACTCTCCACCCTTCCCTGTGCCTGGGTTCCCGTTAGAGGAGGAAAAAACTGCACACCCAACAACAGTTGCTCCGACAACGCGCCATAAACAACGATCGGGGTCAGACCCGGGGAGGAAGAGAGACCCACGAAACACGGGCAGCATGACATTTAGGATGTTATTATTTCAACGCCCACAATTAATTATGCGTAACGAGACGAGACGACGACTGCTGACATGACACGGTACTAATGTTTTTTTTCTTCTCCCTTTTCCCAATGAGTCCCTCTTCCCTGTGCGGGCGTAGGCAAACTTTCTTCTTTTCGCCTTCGTTTTTTGCCTTCCGCTCCGAGGCTTGGAAGGTTAAGATCCTGGTTTTCTTTCCGGCCATCCCCCTAATCGGTATCACTTCCGTGCGGGGACCTTTGCCGGCTTAAGAGTCGATAGCAGTTAAGCCACTCAAATAACTGCATGCTCATTGACGGGCTCGAGTGCGTACGTTTCGCGCGCGGGGTGGAAGATTAATCGCAGCGAAATGACTTTAATGAGATGCGGAAATTCGCACCAAGCAGCATCCATTCCAATGCTGAACTATTCCAGTGAAGGTGGTTAAGAATATAAGAAAAGCCATTAATTGCACTCGGTATGACTGGTTGGGAGGTAAAACTTACCCCGTCATCTGATAGATTTGATGTTCTGTTCAGTTACGGTGGTATAAGCAAAGTGGGAGCTCCTCCTTTCCTGTAGTTGTTTTTGTAACAACCAAACAACTTTTTTTAGTAAAAATAAAACATTTTATTCTAGTGTATAAATTCAGGTACAGGTTCTTCTACTCCCATCACAGCAACTCAGTCTCACTTCGTCCCAGAATAGGACGACAGCTGTTCACATTGCCGTACATACACATGGAGAATCGCTCGCTAAACACCTTGAACCGGTCGCACTCCCGTTCGCCCGGAATCCACAGTGTACAGGTGACGTACCGGGTGCAGAACTGTGGATGCGGCAGTAAACCGAACGCCATATTGTTTCGCCGGCATATGTCACTCGGCAATGGCCGCACGTCCTCCGGGGCGATGGTGGTCGTCGTAGGCAGCAACGTCACCGTGCACGAGTTGAGATCTCCCGGAAGACAGACAAACAATCGCTCGGAAAACACGAACCCACGACGGCAGGAACGTTCCCGGGCTCGTCCCAACAGGCAGCTTACGTACTTGCCACAATCTTCCGGGTGGACCATCGTACCGAGAATGATGCCACGGCACATATCACCCGGTAGAGGGATCTCGTCACCCTCCTTACGGCACGTGCGTTGATTTCCCGGAACGCAGGTGATTTCTTCCTTATCAAAGATCGTGTCCGGTGGGCAGATTTCTTCGGTGGCCACTTCCTTGTAGCAGGTGATGTATTTGAAGCAGGAGCTGGGATGCTCCAGGATTCCGACCAGTAGGCCTTTGCATGGGTTTTCTTCGACTTCGATGCTGTCTTCAGCAGGCGGTTCTGGTCTGTTGCCACCACCTCCACCTCCACCACCTCCACCACCTGGGCGATTACTGCCACCTCCTCCAGGCCGACGGAATGGCTCCTCAAGAACCTCCACCGCCATCGCACCACAAACCAAAACGGCGGCCACAAAAAGTACCAACACTTTCTTCATCATTTCACTTTTTTAACCTCCACACGATCGTAAACTCAAGCAACCTTCACAGGTGTCCAAACAAGTCTGACCCCCAAAACGACCATTAAGCTGTTTATATACAACGTTTCGTTCTCGAGACTTCGTTAATCGCAAAGATTTGCCCTTAATCACTGTTGGATTAATCGTCTCGATTTTGGTACGGCAGATACCCGCCGATAAGAGCACTTATCGCTTGGCTGTGGGAAATGCATGATCTACCGTATCCGGGAATCGTCTTTGACTGATTTTTACGATCCGCCTCGTACGATATGAGTCGAAATCTGTTCTTCCTGCCGATGGCTAGCGATATGAGTGAAGGTTAAAAATAGCTTCTATCACGAACGAAAGAAATGGTGTCGAATCATTCCTGTTTGTGTCGTGTTAATCCATATGTTGCCCGATTGAGTTATCGATCAATGAGCGCGACAGTCGGTTTAAAAAACCAACCGGTTGCTTTATTGTTAATTATTTGCTTAGTAATGGGAAACAATTCATCCTCAAGTCATCATTTCAATCGATTTTGGATGACCAAAGTGGGGCGCAAGTTGTAATGGCTTAAGTTAAGCTTGCAAGCAGTTGCGTGGTGATGAAATATTTCACGAAAGCTATGAGCGCCTGAAGGTATGCAATCTGAATACGGCATGCGCACAGTGGGAATTAACGCACGAATATACGGAGGTCTTTTTTCTAAAATTGGATTTCTCTTTTATAATTGAATATTTTTTTCACAATTGTGTATGGTTTTGGGAGTCAAATTAAACATTTTATGAAAAAATTCCACTCCAGAAGGTTAAATTTTCTTCTGCTTGACGATTTCTTACAAGAAAAAAAAATTGTCCAGTATAGCAAATGGCTTCATAAAGGGTAAAATCAAATAATTGTTCGCGACAAATATCTTTTTACTTCACGTTTCCTCATCAACGGCCAATACCAATTGGACGTTTACGTTTACATCCTCAATCAACCCTGCGCTAGAGCCATTTACTATGCGTTCCCGTGAAAGGGGCTTTACAGCCTATGGGAAGCAAGGCGTTTCTGGGAAAATCTTCACCAGTCTGTACTGTATCTAGCTCCTCTCAAAGATCACACTCTGGGGGCATAGTTTGCCGCTTATCAAACCCACACCGCCGTGTTGTCACTTAAAAGAAGCGCCACTATTCACTTATCTCACCAGTTCTCGGTGCGATACGATCGTGTAAACAGCAGCGATCGAAATGATCCAACGCGTTCTTTACTCCGTGCTGCTCGGCGTTGCCCTCAGCCTTGTTCCGGGCTGTTCAGCCAACCTAACCGACCTGTGCACGGGCGTTAGGTTCGGTGCGTTTCCACATCCGACTGATTGCCGGCAGTACGTGATGTGTCTGCTGTGGACACCCGTTGTCGTCCCGTGTCCGTCTGGGTACGTCTACCATCCTGGAGTACAATTTTGTGTGCAAGAGTCACAGTACCGGTGCGAGGTGGGAACAACTCCCGGACCAACATCCACGACGACTCCGGAACCGACCACCACAACCACGGCCGAGTGCGTTGATCGTCCATCGTGGGAATCGTTCTTCTGCGATGATGTGAGACGAGCCTTTGCACCGAACCCGATGAACTGTACGCAGTACATCAGCTGTCGATCGAATCCACCGCGCAATCTTCCATGCCGGGTTGGTACCATTTTCAACGATCTCTACCAGGACTGTCTACCAGGAGACGATCACACCTGCACGATGGCTGGTGTGAACGGTGACTTCTGTACGGGACGTGCTGATGGAAGTTACTCGCATCCATTCCTGTGCAATCGCTTCGTAACGTGCGTCCGGGAGCAAGGGCGGCTCGAGAGTTGCCCACCGTTTTATGTGTTTGACCCAAGGCTGACGTTCTGCGTGAAGCGAAATGCCGTCGAATGCTCAAGTCTGTTACAATAGTGATAAGAAGTGGTTAATATCGGTTCGATAAATTGTCACATGGGAGTTTTTGTCAGGAAAAAATAAAATGTTGGAAGCCACTTAACGAGTGCTATCATGCATTATCAATACAAAGTTGAAGTTTAATAGACACGTCTCATACAGAAAGGGTTCAGTTGGAAACTAACGCTTGAAATGGCATATCTACCACGGAGCCTGTTAGCGTTCGGTTTGATCGTGACGTTCTGCTCCGATCGGACATACAGTCAGTCAGTTTCGTGTGCGGTTGAAAACGAGCTCAGTCCTAATCTGGACAACTGCAAACAATACTATCGGTGCCTGAGCGGCGAACGGATCCTCTTCAGCTGTACCGAGGGGAAAGTGTTCAATCCAACTACAAGTAGATGCATTGCAAGCGATCTTTACTCTTGTGAAGATCCACAAACAACCACACCAACGGAAGCGCCATCAACGCTTTACCTCGAGCAGCAAAACGCCATCGTACCACACGCATCCGACTGCGATAAATACGTCACGTGCGAAAAAGGCATCGAAACCGTTCACTCCTGCCCGCAAGGGCAACAGTTTTCGTGGAAAAAGCTATCTTGCGGAAGTGACTACTCGTGCGATGATTACTTCAGCAAGGCGGGAATCACACTAGAGGCGGTTGTTTGTCGCCGACAAACACAACCACTGGCCGCACATCCTTACGATCCGGATTTGTACGTGGATTGTACGAGCGAGGAGCTGCGCAACTGTGGCGTGGGTATGATCTTTCGACAGACCTTGAAAAGTGGCCGCGGAACCGGATCCGGGACAAAAAATTTTTGGCCCAAAAAACCGGTCCGGGCCCTTGTAGAAATTTCCCAGCGGCCCCGAGCACCGGGGTCTGCTCGGCGGTCGCGCA